>JARHVA010005573.1:0-145000 GCA_037957365.1 Torreya grandis | reverse complement strand
TTAATTCATGGTTCTCATTTATTAATAAAAATAATTCTTTCTACATAAAGATATATCCCATGTGTGTATGTGGCCTTCATATTTCATGGGAACAAAGGCATGATATTTTCCTAAATGACCTTGGATCATGACATGGTGATCTATGGGGGTAGGACATGTAGTAGTCCTAATTTGGGTGTTTTCCCAAAGGGGTTTAGATCTTTTAGTTTACATCATGTTGGCTTTAGCAGTGGATTAGAAACCTCCACTTGTTGATCTCATGATGTGATAAGTCTTGTCTAAGCACATGGGTGGGATGGACCGTTATGTTTGGTTTTCAGATCCCATGCTCATGTATTACACTTCCATATGATATTATTTACTTATCTAGTAATTGACTACCTAGGCATTATACGATGTGCTTGATTTTATTCTAGTTGATTATATCCTAATCTATTGGCATAATTGAGATGTTGGTTGTGAGTTGTTAGTATTTCCTATAAAGTTGTTATGGTGCATTGCACTAAATTAAATTTTATGTAGGAGGACCTTTTGATGTTTATGTGGATTATTTTAGGCTCCTCTTTAAGGAGAGGATAATGTCACAAAATAACCTTGTGGCCCCTTCCAGATATTGGATTATATCTATTTCAGCATATTTTAATATCACTTGGACTAAGGACTATTGATATGGGTTATGTTCCATATGATTGGGATTCAAGATACTTTGGGTAGCCATTGTGATATTTTATATCATGGTTGATTCTCGAAATGGATTTTTTATATCTTGATATGTATATTGCTTACACTAGATTCATTTTATCATGTTGTATACATACATTGCTTTATCTTAGTTATGTTTACAAGGTATACTCAAGGTTATGGCCATCAATATTGTCTCTGGTCCCTTTACATCTATAGATGATTATAGTTGATTTATGATTTCATATCTAATGATTTGTTCTAAACTATTATTACTATATTGACATCAATCAGATACTACTGATGTTTTATTTGATGGATGTAGGCACCACATTGTGAGTTAGGCTCGATGGTGGTTTTGGACATCTCAGGTATACTTATCAGATATTGAGAAGTCAAAATGTCACTCTGCTAGGTATATCATGTATTATATGATACTAAGCCATTGTCATTATATTCCTATTCAATTGTTGATTTTTGTCTTTTATTAGTCTTTCCCTATTTTGAGTGTGTATGTTTGCCTTGTTACCCATTGGGACTATCAAGTTTTGGTACCATTATTTATTATGTTTGTTCCTCATGTGCTTGAGGTATTATCCTCATGCTTTGTTAACCTCCCTCGGTTTCCTGAAAATTGGATGATTAAACTGTAAGGAAGTAGCCTACCTTTTTACCCTATTATGTTATTGGCTTGGGTTCATCTAGACCCATGTGGGTCTTTTGACCTTGATAATGTTTTAGCTACCTCCATTCATGTAATTCGACTTAAAAACTTAGTGATTGTTATAATTCTAAGATTATTATATGATTTTAGTGATCATTATTATTTTAATGATTTTTTAGTAATTTTTATTATCTTAGGATTTTATTTATTATTAATAGTCAACTTGTGATTTTTATTAATTATTATTTAAATGATATATGTTGAGTATTATTAATTTTATTATTACCATTTCTAAAAATCTCATTGCTTATGTTTTTATTAATAATTAATTCAATGAATTTTATAATTATTTTATTAAATGATTTCATTATCATTATGGATTCTTAATCAATTTATGAAAATGGTTATCATATTTGAATCTTAATGTTTTATTTTTTAATTCCTTGGATCGACTTAGGAATTTATGGGGAAGTATTATATTTTATTTTTATATTATTTTTATTTTCTTGTGAAAGAAATGATTGGGAAAGGAGGATTATTTTATTTTTATTTTCATTTTATAGCATCCATGATCTTGGCTAGATTTGAGTGACACCAGGTAAGGAAGACTTTGCCCTTTTGGAAAAAAACAAAGAGGAGATTGGTGGGTCAAAACCCAAGGATGGTACGCTAGGAAGATGGGGTGACTTGATCTTCTTTTACAGTTTAATTTTATTTTTATTATTCTAATGGGTTTCAGAGATTTGGCTAGCATGGGGGGAGAGAAACATGGTAGGGAATTTTTAGGAAGTTTGGATATCTTATTCTCTATGAAGAGTTATGTGTCCTTTGAATACCTGTGTAGAGAAATAAGCTAAAACAAAAGAAATATTTTATTTCCTCCCCTGAACTGCAAACTAGGGTGGAATGCCCTAAACACTTAGGTTTATAAATAAATAGTAAATGTATGAAAGAGATTACGTCTCCTTTTTAATTTTAGATCAAATAGAATGGCTCACACTAAGTCTTTACCTCAGATGTTTATATAGTGTTTTAATTTGGATCTCTTATTACTCTAACATAAATGGAAGATAGACAACATTGACTGGGAGGGAAGAGAGAGAGTCTTCATTCTTTGCTATTTTGGGGAGTAGAACAAAGGTCAAACCCTTCAGCTGCATTTTTTTTAAGAGAAAATAAAAATGGAAATGGGTTGGGAATGGGTTTCTACATTTATTTTTATAGATTTGGGAATGGGAGGAGGGAATTCTTTGAATGCCTAAGCTAGAAAACAAGTTAAAATAAAGAAAACATTTTTCCTTATCCGAAACAATTTTGGTATGTTTTGTATACTCTGCTTGGGGAAAGAAATAGTAAATGTATGAAGAATCTGTTTCCTCCTTAATTCAAGTTCAATAATGTTGGTTCAAACTTTATGTTTTTGGTATCTTTTTATTTCATTTTGTGTGTGTGGGTATCTTATTACTCTATGTATTATGTCAGGCTCAGTTGAAACCCTAAGGGAGGCCATACAAGGCATGATAAAGAGAAAGGGATTGATGGTTATTTGGGAATAAGTAGTAGATTTTTGTAAAATGGAACCATACCCCATTTCAAATTCTCGTGTTAACCATGGTAGTTAGTATGATTTTAGTAAGTCATTTTGTTTATTCTTACTATGGGATTTCAGGTTTTTGTAATTTCCCTTTAAAAACATAACAAAAATTAATGGCCAATTTGATATGAACCATTTACTCTTGCTAGATACTTTCCCTTGAAATTATGGTTGTATTTTACTGAGAGGAATTTTTTAAAAACTGTGGGTTTATGTATTTGGCTGGGTACTATAAGATATAGTTTGGGCTTTCGAAATTTTGGTCTATATTTATTAAAAAGTGGGATAAGTAACAATGGGTTTTTATAATTAAATATTTTATCTAAGATCAATATTAACCTGAACACTTACATTGTCTCCAAACTATCTTAACCAACATTATAATCATAATGTTTATTTGGTCTCTAGTATGGATTGTTTCTATTGGTGGTCCTATTTTCTATGGAAAACCTATTGATAATGTTTTTCTAGAAATCTTACGTAAAGTGGATAAATCTATATGAAGCCTGATGCCTTCCAATTATGTGATTATGTTCATTCTCCCCTTTTATGATATGCATACCTCCTTTCCAAATTTCAAGTTATGGTTTATATTAAAAACCAATTTACCCTCCTAAATTGTAAACCTCTATTATACATTTGTGTTTGGAGTGGGTTTTTCCACAAAGTGGTTGGGTTGTAATTACCAGTTTTGGAATACTATTTGTGTTACTCGGTTTTGATTGAATAAGCCCACTATATTATTTATTTTCAAATTTATTGAATTACTTGAAGGAATTAATGTTGGCTACACCTAATTATTTTAAATTTAAACCAAGTTAAATTATGCGATTGAATGATATGGTTTTCCTTATTTTTGAATCGATCAAGTTAATTATGGGTGGAACACATTGTGTTTAATTATTTCATACTTGAATAAGCTTCTTGGTCTAAATAAAATACTTTGGCTATACCTTATGGTATCATTACATGGATATAATAGAACTTGATTTATGATGTAAATCATCATCTATAAAGATTCAATATGTGCTTTGGGTATTTCTCAAGCTAGTTGGTTCAGCTAAGTGTTATAGTTCTACGTTGATTGTGTTGTGTTTCTTGTCCTTGTTGAAATTTTTTATTAGTCCTTACTGGTGGCTTAGTATGTTATGTATACCTTTTATCTCACCAAAGTACCTAGTTGTCAAAACCCTCCATCTATATAATGGTTAGGGTGGTAAGGGCCACCGAAGGTTAGCTTCATAGGGTTAGTTTTGAGGTGTGTTCTACTTACTGTATTCATCCTCTACAATTGATGCATCTAGATTTATGTGTAGAGGCATGTTTGTTGGTCATGTTATTTGGTACTTATTTCATAGTTGGCATGTTATATTGTAATTGGCTGCCCATTTTATGTTATGGTTACTTTTTATTACCTAATGTAACTTTGTAACATGTATTATGTTGGAAAAATAATAATAGTGTGTTTGATGTGGTAGTAGTGGGATAAAATGAATATAGTAAAATAGATCTTTTATATTTAGCCAGCTTTATTCATTTATTTGGCATACATTCATGTTGGGTTCTATCCCTATATTGAAAACATAGTTATGAATCCATTTGTAGTATGTTATGTCTTGATTATTATATATTGTTGAATACATGTTGGAATAACATAGTGATTCTCTATTTATGTGAAATATGCATGAAAGTTTCATAAATTAATATAGGTATAGAAGTATCTATTTTGTCTATAGCCTTAAATCCAAATGAAAGTAAATTTGGCATTATTTTATGTTATGCTAAAACATTTAGAGGCTTTAAATTTCCTTGATGGAGTTATGTATACTTATATAGATTTCATAACAAATATAGTTTGGTGACATTCTTACGGTATAGAATGCCAATCTAGAATATAGACTTACTTATCATTTATGGTGTGGGAATGATATTACCTAACCTCATTGTGAGGCATTATTAATAGAATTTATAGCCTTAGAATGCTTATAATCTTGGTTGAAAACAAATTATTGCATTTAGTTGCAAGTAGTTTCTTGGTAATTTAAAGTAATGTGGTTTAATTACAATATTGGATGTTCCATGTGGTTTTGGTATCATTTTGAGTGAGTTATTTCTTTGCTTAAGAAATATAAATAAAGCCTAAATAATGATCTTCTTATATGGTTTTGGGTTATTGATTGTAGTTCTTACCCATAAGTGTAATGTAATGCCATGGACGATTGGCAATTTTGTAGAAATTTATTAATCAGTTGTTTTTAAATCAGCCCTTGATTAATGGAAGGTTGGTCATATTGACATGAATTATTTCATGAGACATATGGTCATTGGTTTATGATGGATATGTGTGCTTAAAATTTATAAGTGTATCTTGGCAATGAAATTCTTTATATTCCTTGTGTTATGATTATTAAATGTGAATAATACCATAATTGGGAAGAGGATTACTATGTTGTGTGAATTTATAATTCTTATATCATGATCTTTGGCTTAATAGTCCACCTTGGAAATGATTTTCTAAATCCTAACTTTCCTTAATGAACACATAAGTTAATGATTAAGACTATTTAAGTAAGAAAATCTTGCATGGTCACATGCATGATAATTGAATGGCATGAACACTTATGTTTATACTATAACATGGGATAATAACCAAGGATAAGTAAGAAACATGTAGGTATAAGATCCCTATTGCTGGCTTATGGGATGATATTCCTCTTATCATGATAATTAATTGATTTCCCAATTCTAATTATATGCTTATTCAATAGGATGTTCACTTGTGTGATGTCATCCACCCTAAGATAAGTGTATTGTGATCATCTAATTTAATGAGAACAATCCTTCATTATAGAGTTATATCCTATGTGTGACCTTCATTAAGTAAGGAATGAAGGTGCAATGTTCCCTAAAAAACTCGAATCATGTTATAGTGATCTAATGGGGCTAGCATAAGGATTGATCCTTTGCTTGGGTAGATCTAAAATTTATATGGCAACTCAATAGCCCTATCATGTTGGCTTTATCAGTGGATTAGAGATATCCACTTGCTAGTCTCATGATGTGATTAGACTTGCCAAAGAAAGTTAGTGAGAAAGAGCCTTATGTTTGGTTATCTGGAACTCCCTACTTATGTATTACACTTCTATCATATCTTATTTTATTATATAGTAATTGGCTAACTAGACATTCTTGGATGTCCTTGATTTTATTCTAGTTATTTATATCATTATCTATTTGGGACAATTGGGATGCTAATTATTGGTTACTAGTACTTCCTATAGTGTTTGTTGAGATTCATTTCACTACGTTAATTTTATACAATGGAACTTTTGATGTTATGTTGTGTACTCTAAAAGATAATTCCAAATTTTTTAAAGGGGTTGTTTTAAATGAACTCATAGTGGCCATGCTGAGTTTGGAATGTTGTCTTATATATGTCTTCATCTTTAATTCTCAAATGATGATAGTTGAACCTCAACTCAATTTTAGAAAAGGCTGCCACAACTTTCATTTGACCACACAAATCATCAACCCTTATTAATGGAAATGAAATTTTAAATGTTAACTTACTTATCAAGTAGTAATCATTGTATATCCTTAATATTTTATCTTTATTCTTCAAAAATACCACTAGATCACCCCAAGGAGAAACACTTGGTCTAATGATTGTATTGTCCAAATATTATTGCAGTTGAACCTTCATCTCTTGTAAATATGCCGCATTCATTTGATAAGGGGTATTTGATGCATGAAAATATTTAACAAAATATCTATAGAGAATTATAACTCACCTTTGGGTGGAAGACCAGGTAATGTTTTAGGAAAAACATCCATAAATTCCCTAAAAACTAGAAAATATTGTTATGGATGTTATTTTTCCATAGGTAACTCTTACAACTAAACCATATAGAGCTTACAACCCTTTCTAAATATAGAGTTGAATTTTTTTTTATCTATTTTGGGTCCAATTATTTCTACATGTTTTTCCAGGTCATAAATGCATTGCATTCTTTTTCTAGAACAATCATGTGCTTTTGTGTGTTGTTATAACTAGTCCATGCCCAAGATGACATCGTAGGATCCCAAGGGTGTAAAAAATATATTTAATTTGGTTTTAAAAAAAAAAAAAATCTAGCTCATCTTGTTCTAAGAATTCTTGGATATGTACCCTTTTACCATTACCAAAATCAACTTCCCATTCTTATCTTATCTAAATAGGTTTTGCCTTGGATTGATTGACAATGATTGGTGAAATAAAACCATTTGTTGCACCGAAATAAATAAAATAGATGAATAAATACCACATATAGTACATTTTATTTAAATTAAGTTAGCCTAAAAATCAACCTTCTTGTTATCTATATTTTCATACACCCAATGGTCTCTTGGTTGTCCCATTTTGAGGTTGGGGTAGTCCTTATGATAGAGGTTATAACCACATTATTAGCATATAATTATCCTTCGAGGAGATATAATAATAGTATTTTTGGAATAAAAATTATTAAGAGGGGGTTGAATCAATCTTTAAAACATTTACAATCTTTACCTTGTCATTCATGAACTATCAAAACATTATACCAAACTAGCAACATAATAAGAACCATGAGCATGAGAGAAAAACATAACACAAAACACTTATTTAAGTAAAAAACCCTCAAGGGGAAGAAAACCAACTATTGATGAAAATAGAATACTATCCTATATGTCAAACATCAATATTTAGTGAAGCACTAACTTCACTTGGAGCACTAACCTCAACTATCCAAGCACCAACTTGATTAAGTTTTACCAAGCACCCACTTACAAGGAGGCACCAACTCCCTAGATGAATCAGTACCAACTCAAAAATTTCAAAAATTTGATCAACTTTAGACCCATTTATTTCTCATACAACGTATTATTATCTCCATATTTATCTCTTCATAGACACCTATGCTTCTCAAACTAGTTTATAGCCTTCTTCGCTCAATTTGCCCTCTTCTTGACTAGGTTAGGTCATATGACCTTGATAATCATATTTAGTAACCTTGTCAGATATTAATGATGGTTTATTTATACCCTCATAATGGTCTATAGGTTTTCATTCAAAATTTTAAAGTTTTATCTCATTCACTTCAAGACATACACTCCACATAGACAATTAGGCCTATTAGGCTTTGTTCTTATACGAGGCTCTTTATCATACACCTCTTGGTCAGTCATACACACTTTACCACTTAATTTTTCAATTAAATGGACCTTAGGACATGTAAAAAACATTAAAAAGGAATTAAAATAGGTCATTCATAGCATATAGGAGCAAAAAACCCTTTTAGGCCTTACGGAGACCTAATTCAATGAGGCCTTCATTAACAAACGTTATTCTTTGAACATATTGGAATAATACCAAACTTATCACATGGAAATAAAACATAAAATTTAATTTTAATAAACCCATAAAAATATCATATTATTTCCATGGTACGTTTTAGCTCCAACCACCACTTGAATCACACCATTAACACTATTCATGATTAGGCATGTGTATATGCATAAAGTTTGTCTTGAATAATTGAACCAAAACATAATATTATCAAATAATAATGGTAATAATTCATATAAAAATAATATTTATGACCTAAAATTCATCACCATTTTCATTGGACCTCACTTTTAAAATCAAAATACTCAAACCCTTATCTGCAAGTAGTCCACTTAGAACTGCCAATAAGCTTCAAAGCATAATCATGGAAAAAATGACTTAGAACACATGTATAATAAATTTAATTAAATTAAAATAGGTTTATATGATATTAAAAATATGAACATCAACTTAAAACAAATATATTATAATCTAAAATATCAATATTGGTCTTACAGACCAATCTCATGGCTTCATTGTACATAGACCTCATTGAGTTAGACAAGTCAATCTGAGATCAAATTTATGCTATATAAAATCATATTCAAATATTATATCCAATATATATATGTGTTATAGGTATTTAAAAATAATCCCATGCATTTTTATCCATCCCTAATCCATGAAAATAGATCCCTAATCTCAATCCCACTTCTACCTGGTTTTTCTCATTGTTTACCTCACTAGGTCTTTTTAGCGATAGGTCAACTTCCATGACTATTTTAGCATATTTTAGGTCTGTAACCTACTAATAAAAAACCATGGTTATAATATATAAGTCTAAATATTCAAAATCCATCTATTTATAAACTTTGACTTGGTCAACTCTCTATTTTATAGTAAATTTCCAAGAAATAAGGCTTTTTCTATAGGGTCCACTCACTCACATGACAAACCAATGCCACTTGGAGATACCTGGGAAAATACAATACAATATCTAATCATAAAAATAGGTCATCCAATCCATTATGAGCCATTTCCATCAATATCTTCCATATCAGGTCAAAGTTAGGATTTTAGAGAGGTTTATACCACATTACAGTCTTAACAATTATTCATAAAGCTTAGGCCCTTAATCCAAAAAAAATGCTTAGAATTTTGAGCTAGGACCCTTACCCATATACCATGAATGGATTTTTTTCTCATTAATATGTTACACATGCCAATAAGTATATTAAATTTATTCTTGGGTTGAGAATCTTTTATTTTGTAAACACAAGAAACCTGAAAAACTCATTCCATGCCTTTTCTTGCATAAATTAACCTCAAACTTGGTCAATATACATGAAAAAACATGGCATACCTATTTTAATGCTCATATATCCATGATTATCCTGGAAACTAATCTTGATACCCCATTAGGCTACCATCTTTCTTTTTGCTCTCTAAGCTTTTGATCTACATGCACATTAGGCCTTAAGGTAGACCTTTTATCTATTATCCAAGAACTCTCCACCTCACTCACATTATCAAGAAACCTACCATATGATCTACCACTAATTTCATTCTTCATAGGAATTTTCAACACCTCATGACCCCTTAATAGGTTAGGTAAAGTTTATAATTAGTCTATTTGCATGTTAATCTTGTAGGGTCCATCCCTATAGACTTACCTTAAATCTCTCTTGAGTTCTCCAATGCTTCATAAGCATGCTAAAATGTCCTCAAACATCTTCTTAATATTCTATACATCCATATTATTAGGTCACCATGATCCTTCATGCACAATATTTGGCATCTTATACATGTGCCTTCTCAAGTCTCCTCGTGAACAACCTTTGACATCAATCACAACATCAATGCCAAGTCTCAACAATAGAATCAATGCTCAACAATATCACCCTTTTTAATTTATGAAAAACCATACTGAACATTGATAATACTTATCTTCCCATTCCTATCTTTTTCCCCCTTTGACATAAATGACAAACTGATGTCTTCGTTTCCTTGGATCACACTCCTTGAAATCAAGATAGTCAACACACAAAACAATGAATTTATGATACATAAAATAAGCATGCTCCCCTATCTTCATGCATACCTTCTTGGAATAACTCACCTATTTTTAGGGATAATGAGTATGAATAGTTCCCCCTAAACACTTGGCTTATTCAATGATTTTTTGGGGAAAGAATTACACCCAATTCCTATTTTGGGTGTTCAAAAGTTGCCTTTATAAGTGGTTTGGTCAAGATGTCTACAATCTAATCCTATTTAGACACATATTCAAGTTTGATACTTTGCTCACTTACCTATTCTCTTATAAAATGATACTTGATGGGAATGTGTTTGGTCCTTGAGTGCATGATAGGGTTATTTGAGATGCTTATAGAACTTGTATTATCATATTATAAAGGGTTAGGACCATCATACTCCACTTTGTAGTCTTTTATATTCTATCTCATCCATAGAACCTGATTACAACATGAAACTTATATAATGTACTTAGCCTCACAATTAGATGAAACTCATGATGGTTGTGTTTTGCTTATCCATGACACTAAACACCCACCTAGGAAGAAATATTCTCCACTAGTACTCTTCCTATTTTCTATACTTCCTTCCATGTATGCATCTATGTAGGCTATCAAATTGAACCCCTTATTTCTTGGATACCACAATCCATACTATATAGTCCCTTTCAGATACCTGAGTATCCTTTTCAATTCTTGTATATGATTATCCTTTGAATATTCTTGAAACCTTCCCACAAGACCTACTACTTGCGTGATGTCAAGTCTAGAGGCTGTGGTATAGAACAAACTTCCAATCATTGACCTATATGATGTTTGATTGACTTCTTAAGACTCATCTTCCTTTCTCAACTTACATCCTATGATCATAGGTGTACTAACTACTTTGTAATCCTTCATCTTAAAATTTTCAACATCTCTCTTATGTACCTGGCTTGTGAGATGAATATACCTTTTTTCAGATTGAGTGACTTCAAACCCAAGAAAGAATGACAATTATATCCTAGCATAGACATATCAAACTCTTTATTCATCTACTATACAAAATCCTTTGTCATGTTCTCATTATTTCCACCAAAGATGATGTCATCCACATAAAAAACTATAATCAATAGATGGTTATCTTCTATCTTGATGTATATATTACTATTTACAACTCCTATTTTGAATCCTTGATCTAATAGATACTTGTCCAACCTAGCATACCAATCTCTAAGAGCTTGTTTTAGACCATATAGATCTTTTTTCAATCTAAAAACATAGTTTTTGTCATCTAATAATGATAATCCTTTAGGTTTCTCAATGTACACTTATTTCAAATTCCCATTCAAAAGAGAATATTTGATATCCATGTAATATACCTTAAATCCTTTGAATCCCACATAAGCTAGAAACAAATTTATGGCCTCCAATATTACTACTAGTGCAAATGTTTCCTCAAAGTCTACCCATTTATCATATCCCTTACATACCAATCTAGCCTTGTTCCTATTGACTTCTCCATATTCATTCAACTTGTTTCTAAAGACCCATTTTATGCCAATGACATTCTTGTCTTTAGGCCTAGGAACTAATTCTAAAGTCTAATTATTCTCTATTTGGTCTAGATCTTCATTCATAGCACCTATCTAAAAATTTTCTTTACTTGATTCTATATGAATTTTAGGTTCAATCTTGGATAATAGAGCATTCTCTTGATTTAGATTACTTATTTTTCTTCTCCTAGATTGCATACCTACATTCTTGTTGTCAATGATTTGAGATTTAGGGTGGTCTCTTTGAATCTTCCTTGAGGGTATTTTTGAGTCTTGTCTCTCTTTAACTTCTTCCCAATAGACATCTATAGTCTCCTCTTAATTATTTAATTTCACACTATCTAAAGTGTTCTCTGAATGTGAGTGATATTTCCTTGTCTCATCAATCCTCACATTGGTTTTTTCCACTATCTTTTATAGTATATTTTTGTAACATGTAAAGGATGAACTCTTTGATTATTATCCTAATAATATGCCTTCATCAGATCTAAAATAAAATTTACCCAAGTATTCATCATCTCTTTTGATGAAACATTTTCTCCCAAACACTTTAAAGTGTCATATATTTTTAGGTCTTCCCTTCCATAGTTCATAAAGTGTTTTATTTCCATTAGTCCTTATCTATCCCCTATTCAAAATGTAGACAATAGTGCTTAATACCTCTTTCCAATATCCATCAGATAACTCATTTAACATGGTTATATCCATCTCTTGAACTTTCCTATTCTTCCTTTCGACTACCCCATTATATTGAGGTGTCCTTACTACTAAGAATTGTCACATTATTCCATGAACCTCACAAAATTTATCAAACTCATTAGACCAAAACTCTCCTCCTCTATCAGAACTTAGGCACTTGATCTTCCCATTCTCCTAATTCTCAATAAGAGCCTAAGATGCCTTGAACTTCTCAAGAGCTTTTGATTTCTCTTTCAAGAATGCAACCCAATTCATTATTGTATAATAATCAATGAGTAACATAAAGTAGCTATATCTTTAAATTCTTTGAATTTATGTAGGCCCATAGAGATCATTATGAATTAGTTCCAAGAGTCTTGTAGTAGAGTACTCCTTGGACTTGAACCTTCTTCTTATCTACTTATCATGTTAACATACCTTCCAAAGTATGTTTGTAGGTTTTATGATCTTAGGCATGTTCTTAATAGATTTATTAGTGTTAATCCTAATTAGGTTATCAAATTTTAGGTGACCTATCCTTTTGTACCATATCCAACTTTCATCTATCTTTCTAATAAAACATCTCTCCTTCTATATCTCATTCAAAACATTAAGTTGTTCTCAATCCTCTTGGCATTGGAAATTAGCCTTCTTGATTTGACTCTCCTTATCTCACACCCTTTGTCACAAAAGGTTAGTATGTGTTCTTGATTACAAATTTGACTCACTCTAAGTAGGTTATGTTTTAGACCTTTCACAGACAACACATTTTTTGTGTTAGTATTTCCATTATCCATACTCAAGACACCCTTGCCAATTATATTGGAGGTTGTGTTATCTCCAAACCGCACTATTCCTAAAATATTCTTCTTCAAAGAGATGAACTTTTTTATGTCTCCTATCATATGGCTTGAGAAACCAATATCTATATACCATTTCATGCTTTCATGTTGAATGTGAAAGGCATTTTGATCTAGTATAGATTCCTCTTTGGTCTTCTATTCCTTCTTGGCAAATAGTCCATCTTGCTTCTTGAGCTCAATATGATCCATCCTAACTTGATTTGGATTCCATACCAATGTTTGATCCTTATTATGCATTATAGGATCTTCATATGTCATTTTTAATCTTGTGGACCTTATAAATCTATTAGAGTAGAATCTATCAATGTGTCCTATATTGTGATAGATGTAGTAAGTAACATTTTTGTATTTACCATGATTCCATGATGACTTATCCTTTATAGCATTGGGTTTCCTGATTAATCTTTTTAGGTTAGTAATCTTGATATGCCATTAATTATCATGCTATTTCTCTAATCTACTTAAATTGTCTTTGAGATGTTTATGCTTAGCCTTCAATGAATCTAGATCTATCTCCAACTAGTCATACTCAACTTCATTTGACTTACACATTGTATTGACCTCTTTTAACTGACTCCTAAGATCCTATTAGTGTAGGTTTTTATTTTTACCTATTATTTAATTAGGAAAACTCTATATTTGTGCATACATGGAATTTTTCTACATTCGTGAGATAGGCTAGCTTATGTGGAGATGTGTGTCATAGATGTGTCATAGGTGTCATAAGAATGTCATAACTCCTTTGACCAGCTATTTTAGGTATGGGACTTACTTCTCTATTCTTAGCACCTTGTCACCACCTTTCATGGAGGAGTTATAGTCTATTCTTGGGGTGCTTTGACCACCATTTGTGGAGGAGTTACTTACTAGCTCTCATATATGTATTCTTCATTATGGCCATCTCATGTCGATGGAATATTAGCTTTTCTCCAAATTATCTATGCAATTGTCTCTTGTTTGATTTCATTTACTTTAGCATTTTTTGGTATTCACTTGCTTCATCATGTGCAACCATGACTCATGCATCCTTGTTATTTGGACCTTGGTGAATCCTCTGATATGGTATCAGAGCTACCCTGCTAACTGGTTGTCTATTTTGCTATTGCTTTCATTAAAATCTAGAGCTTTGTTAAGGCATTTTTTTTGTGAAATTTAAAAATTTTAGGGAGATATTTCTATTTCTCCATGCTCTTGTTCCTTCCGTGGCTTGTTTGGTCTCTCCATATACATGCAGGCGAGATTTTACAAGATCCAGTAATCTTGTTTCTGTCAATCAGCTTGCATATTTTGTGCTTTAATCAGAATTGTAGGTTGTCACATACCTTTGCAATCTCTTGGTAGCTGATTGTACCTTTGCATGCTATTTTTTGGTTGTTGGGGTCATTTTTTCTAGTTAAAGGTGTCTATTTTACACTAGATCTGCATCTTATGTACATCAGCAAGAAAAATGCCTTTTAGGTTTTGTTCGTAGCCTAGAAAAACCATCTAGGTATCTTTCAATTTTAGCATAAATTCTATATACTTTGTAGAAATGCGCTCAGAAAGCTACATCAGGACCCCTCTCCATTGGCAGTTGTATTTTGAAGGCAGTTTTCAAATGCTCCATTCTTTCTCATATGGACTCCTTTTCCCACAAAAGTTTTTTTTATTTTGGCTATTTTTTCATGCTCTATGCCCTAGTGTAGATGTTTTTTGATTTTGATGCTAAATTTTTTCAAAAATAGTAGATCCTCAGTCATGACATTGCACAGTTCTCATTTTGGGAACTTCAGAGGATCATAACTTTCACATAAGACCTCATATTGAGATGATTCATTTTTTGAAAGTGTTTGATTTCTTGAGTAGATCACAGTGGCACTATTTATTTATCTAGATATTATGTCAAAGTTGTATTTTCAGCATATGTTCTTCATGAGGGTTTTGTAATGCATTGAAATCAAGACCACTTAGTATTTATTGCTAGTGGAAGTTGTATACACACTAATATAAAGTGTCAAATCATATATTTTTTGGGGGGTTCTTTTATTGAGCAATACTTGATTTTTTTTAAAGCTTGTACATTCGAATATCGAAGATGAAGGGTGAGACCTAGGTTGGCAAGAGGCCAATTCTCCCTCACAAAGACCTCCTTTGGATTCCTCACTCCATGCCAAGTCAAATGAGTGGTTAGAAGGCCACTTTATCTCTCAAAATAGACATTTTTTAATGTTTTAGTGCTATTTTTTTTGCAAAACACTAGTTTATGGGAAAGTGAGTCTTTGATATCTTGCAAACGGTAGCTCAGATTCAAGTACCATTTTTTGAAAAAGTGTTTATATTTAAATTATCCATAGTGTAGGACTATTATTTTTTAAAAATGAACTAGTTTATAATGGGCCTAAAATTTGAGTCTCTCGAGACGCATTTTTCACTGAGTCCGACATTTTGTTTGCTTAAAGTCTTGCACTAATTACTCTAAGACGCATTCTCAGCTGAGCCTGATGTCTTTTGAGAATTCACTTGCATATTTGAGGGGGATCAAAATTTTGGGGGGGTGTGATTTCTTTTCAGCACTTGTAAACTTTGCTTTCATTCTCCTTTTTGCATAATTTCACAACTTGCAATCAACACAACTTCACCTAAATTCAGCTTAAAATGGTTTCTTTTCAACTTAAACCCATAACACCCTTCATCTATCATGAATGGAAGGTTAAAATGTCAATCATTCTTAGAAGTAAAGGGTTGTATAGGATCACCATGGGTACTGAAGTAGAACCTAGCACTGATGCTAAAAAGGTCAAGTGGTACAACCGTAGTGATGAAGCCTATGGATTACTGAGCTTTTCCATGTCTCCATAACTTCTCTTCCATTTAGAAACCTCCAAGACTCCCAAAGACATATGGGACACACTAGAAACCTTATTTGGTAAGCTTGATGAGATGAGAGGTCATGAGCTTGAAAACGAACTCATAAGTCTAAGTCCTAGCAACTTTGACACCCTACAGAACTTCTTCACTAAGTTTAAGGCCCTTAGATTGCAATTGAAAGAATGAAGGATATAGAAGAAAGATGATCAACTCATCTTTTCTATTCTCGCTAAGTTAGGTCCAAGCTATTCAGTCTTTGTCTCCACTTTCCATGCCACAAAAAGTGCCCTTGGCACTACATGAAAAATGCCTTCTTTGGATTCCTTCATTGCCGACTTGACTAGGGATCAAGATAAGCTAATTAAAATGGGCACAATGAATTTTACTCAACCTCAAGATTTAATAGCTAGAAATGGTAAGGATAAGACTTCAACAAAGGAGAAGAATAAAAAGAACAAAGACTAGGAGAAGAAGAAAGAAAATAACAATCCTACCAAAAACAACACTGAGTCTTCTTCCTCCAATGCTAAACCTAAGAAGGAGAAGGTTAAGTGTGCCTATTGTAAGAAGACAAGGCATGATGAAAACAAATAGATCACCTAATTCATCTTTTAGAGAAGCACAACATAGGTGTTCCCGAGTCCATCAAGCAGAATTCATCTACCCAAGATTCTACTAAGGCAAAAGGCAAGGGTAAGGAGAAAAAAAGGGTAAAGCCCTTGTAAAAACTATAGCTTCTACAACATCATGGGTCGTTGATTCAGGTGCTTCTCACCACATGGGCTCTTCACTAGTTGAGTTTTCATCTTTAGAGCCTTGTAGCATGACTTTAGTTAGTTTGGGTGAAGACACATTAGGTTCTGTTGTAGGGAGAGGGTCAGTTTAAATGGAAGGAAGAACATTCAATAATTTTCTAAGTGTTCCTTCTCTTTCAACCAATCTCCTATCAGTGTACCAAATCACTCACAGTGGTCGGGGCATGAGAGTTGATTTTTCACCAGATTTAATGGCTATCAGGGAGTTGCGTAGTGATACTATAGTGGTAGTGGGTAGGGCAGATCACCAAGCAAGGTTATACACCTTCTCACATTTTGCACTTGATTCTTCTCCAACAACAATGTTGAATCATTTAGATGGAGTTAGCAAATTATGGCATGAGTGGTTTGGCCACCTTAACTACCACTAACTTGAGCAACTTTATAAACATGACATGTCATTGGCTTGCCTCGTGTCCAATTCTCAAAAGGACTTTGCGAGGGGTGCTCCCTTGGGAAGCATCCTGAAGCAAAAATTGACAAAGGCAAAGCTTGGAGGGCTTCACAACCTTTGGAGTTAGTCCACAGTGATGTATCAGGACCCTTTCCCAAACCATCTTTCACAAGGGCCAAGTACATCCTCACTTTCATTAATGATTTCTCTAGGTACACTTGGATATATTTTCTCAAACCAAAGTCTGAAGTGTTTGAAAATTTTCTAGACTTCAAGGCTCTTGTTGAGAATTAGAGTGAGAAATCCATCAAGGTTATTCAAACTGATAATGGAGGGGAGTATGTCAGCAACAGGTTTGAGCAATTTTGCACCATAGAGGAGATTGATTTATAGTGCACAGTCACTTACAGTCCTTCATAGAATGGGTTTGCAAAATGAAAAAATAGGTTCTTGAAAGAGATGGGCAGCTATATGATTCACTCCAAATCCTTAGCACCACATTGCTGGGCCAAAGCCATCAATTGTGCTTGCTACATTCAAAACAGGATTCCTCATAAAGCTTTAAAGGGATAACACCCTTTAAAGCTTGGCATAAAAGGAAACCTGATGTTGAGCACCTTAGGGTTTTTGGATCCCCAACCATGGCCTGCATACTGAAGAGGAAATGCAAAGCTATGGAATTTAATTCCAAGCCTTGCATCTTGTAGGATATCTAGATGGTGTTAAGGGCTATCACCTTCTAGATCCAGTCATTCATGAGTTGTTCATCGAGAGAAGTGTTCATTTTTAGGAGAGTCCTAGAGACTCAACACTTGGCACTTCTTCTCCCTCATTAGATCTACTTCTTCATGATGATTCCTCATCAAATTTACATCATCCATAGCTGGTTCTTAAGTCAGAGACATCTTTTTCTTCTTCGAGTTTAGACAACGAGGATAGTGATGCAAAGTCATCCACCTCTAGTCAGTTAGAGGATGAGGATTTAACACCTGACTCACCCACTTTCGGGCCACTTTGGGCCAGAAAGACACTTGAGAGTGCTGGCACTTGGGCAAGAGATCTTCCAGATGATAGACATACTAGGGGGATTTTCAGAGAGATCCACATGCCTTCTTTGCTTCAATTTTAGATCCATAGACTTTTTTAGAGGCATCGGGGGTACTTGTGTGGGATAGTGCTATGGAAGAAGACTATTCTTCCTTAATCAAAAATCACACTTGGGATTTGACTTCACTTCCTAAGGGAAGGAAGATGGTTCGATGTAGGTGGATATATCAGACCAAGTTTATAGTAGATGGGTTAGTTGATAAGTACAAGGCACGATTGGTTGCCAAGGGTTTCTCATAGGTGGCAGGCATTGACTACTCAGAGACCTTTGCACCCATTGAAAATATGACTTCTATCTGACTCACCTTAGCTATTGCCATAGCACATGGTTGGGATGTGCACCAGATGGATGTGAAGAGTGCCTTTATTCAAGGAGACCTAGAGGAGGAGATCTACATGGAGCAGCTGCCAAGATTTGTTCAAGATTCTTCCCTAGTATGCAGACTTAGGAAATCTATCTATGGCCTCAAACAAGCCCCTCGAACATGGTACGCCAAGATGGATTCCTTCCTTCTCATAGCAGGTTTCACTAGGTGCCATTCTGATCCTAATGTCTAATTTTTGTGGTAGGATGACTCGCTCTTGATTTTGGTTGTTTATGTTGATGACCTTTTGATCACTAGGAGTTTTTCATCGGCTATTGTAGCAATGAAGGCATCTCTCTAGGATAGATTTGACATGATAGACTTGAGTTTGTTGCACTACTTCCTTAACATCGAGATCTCACAGTCAGATTCAATGATTTCTCTTACACAGGCTAAGTATGCTCTTGACTTATTGGCTCGATTTCACATGGCTGATTGCAAGCCATCTCTGACTCCCTTTCTATTAGGATTCAAACTTTTGGCTGACTATTCTTCACCATTGATTGATGCCACTCGGTATTGACAACTTGTTGGCAGTGTCATCAACATGACTCACACTGTAGACACCAAAATTGTGTTGACTCCCCTTGCTCCCCTCTTAAACACTTACACATCTTATTAATTTAAAATAAATTACTTATTTTAGATTAATGACATCACCTAGGACACCTTGCCTTGGACACCTCACCACTAAGACCATTTCCTACCCCATGACTCACCCTATGACTGAGTCCTTCATATCATAACTACCTAAGACTCATTCCAACCTTCTAACCAGCACTCGTGCCTAATAACCTCATCTTTTGACCGTTCCCCAATGGCAAATCCACTTGGCGGATGGAGAACAGGCAAAGGGATAAAAATAGCCCTTTTACCCATTTTATGGCCATCGATGTCGGTTAAATGTCGATCGACACCGACGGGATCACTAACGTCAATTTCTTAAACCAAGTTCTAACTCTGCTCTCAGCACCAAATCACTAATCCCAAATCCTAAATCTCTCTCTCTCTCTCTCTCTCTCTCTCTCTCTCTCTCTCTCTCTCTCTCTCTCTCTCTCTCTCTCTCTCTCTCTCTCTCTCTCTCTCTCTCTCTCTCTCTCTCTCGGACGTGGATGCGTACACTCTGAGACCAAGCATCAGACTTTGACTAACACTCACCTGGCTATAGAAACTCTACATAAGACACTCCAGATTGGATTGGAACATTGCACAAGGACTTCGACATCAGCCACAATAGGAATAAGCATTTTCACAACCTTGGTTCTTCATTAAGCAGAGCTAAGTATTCTTCTGTGTCCATTTCAGTGTTTAGAATACATTAGTAATTATTTTCTATTTACTATTTCTGAATACAATCAACCTGACCTGACTTTATTCTTGGAAAGGCTAAAAAGCCTTCCTCTTATTCTTATCTATTTACATACCAACCCTTTACCTTTGCCCACTCTCAGACCCTATTTACTATCTTGCAACCCTACACAAACCCAGACTCATTCTAGACCCCTCTGTCAACCACAAACATTCCCTGAAACCCGTCCAAGGCCCATTGCCCCTACTGACATCGGTAACATAACCGACATCAGCATATTAACCAACCAACATCGATAGGACTACCGATGTCAGTGACTGTGGCAGACTGATTACAGAGAACAGGTACACGTTGTCTACTTTCTCTTTCTTAGTCTTTCATCATTTCTTTTTATACAACACTCTTTTTGTCAAATAGTGGATTGTCATCCCTTAAGGATGTTTTTATGCTTTCAAGACCAAGCGTCGCTTAGCAGTCCACCTTATCTTTATCTAACATTCTCTTTGTTTAAGTCTTATTCTTTCTATAGGTGTCTTCCTCCACAGCCAAAGAGGAGCTCCTACAACATCTGGATACGGTGCACAACTTAATCTGGGTAACGTACAAACCCCTAACCCTTTATCTTTAGTTTCTTCTTCCTCTTAATGTAAATAGAAAAAAATGTAGAGAAACACAAACTAAGACTAACATATCATATATAGTCAGACTTGTCTCTAGATTTATGTAGGAACCTCATGAGCTACATTGGAAAGTAGCTAAGAGGATCTTGCATTACATATAGGGTTCACATAGATACAGGATTCATTAAATATTTGGCATAGAGGTTGACCTGGTCAGATATATAGATTCAGAATGGGCTGGTGATTCACAGACTTGCAAGTCCACTTTTGGTTACAATTTTTCTCAAGGTTCTGGTCCTATCAGTTGGTCTAGCAAGAAGTAGAATGTTATTGCTATATCATCCACAAAGGTAGATTACAGGGGAGTTGTTAATGCAACTACTGAGGCTATTTGGCTTCACGGGATTCTTTCTAAGTTTGGCATTCCTATAAGGCAGCCCACCACCATTTATTATGACAGCTAGAGTACCATTCAGATTTGTAGGAATCCATTTCAGCACCAACGGACCAAGCACATAGAGATTTACATGCATTTCATTCGGGAGCTTATTCATATTCAGGTCATTGACTTAATCTTTTCCAAGTCTTTAGAGTAGGTTGTAGACATCTTCACCAAACCTTTCATCGAGAGCAAGTTCATTCATCTACAAGATCTTCTTGGGGTGTGGTCCACATCTACAGCAGCATCAGCTTCAGGGGGGCACTAGCCGCTTCATTTATTTATGTCTCTCTTTTTGGGGGGAGTTTTATTCCTACGGGTTTTTTCATTTTCTATATCTTATGGGAGATTTATTTTGTACATGGGTACCTCATCAAGCCTAGTTGTTGGGATCCAATTTATATTTCCACACTGCCCACCTAAGTTGTGCTTATGGGGGGTATTAGTGTAGGTTTTTATTTTTCCATATTTTTTAATTAGGGAAATTATATATTTGTGCATACATGGAGTTTTCCTACATTCATGGGATATGATAGCTTATGTGGAAATGTGTGTCATATATGTATCATAGATGTCATAAGAATGTCATAAGTAACTCTTTTGACTAGCTATTCTAGGTATGGGAGTTACTTCTCTATTCTTAGCACCTTGTCACCACCTTTCATGGAGGAGTTATAGTCTATTCTTGGGGTGATTTGACCACCATTTTTGGAGGAGTTAGTTACTAGTTCTCCTATATGTATTCTTCATTATGGCCATCTTATGTTAATGGAATATTGGCTTTTCTCCAAATTTTCTATGTAATTGCCTCTTGTTTGATTTCATTTACTTTAGCATTTTGTGGTATTCACTTGCTTCATCCCATGCAACCACGAATCGTGCATCCTTGTTATTCGGATCTTGGCGAATCCTCTGATAGATCCTTGAATATCTCTTTTTAGTTTTTCAAATCACCAAGGGTATTCATGATCTCAACTTCAAGGTCTACTTTATCTTTTCTTTCTTCACTATCCTAGTATACTTCTTCATCATACATGTTATCTTATTCATAATAATCAAAAGACATTCTTGTGCTTATTTGGATCACCTTTCAAGTGGTCATGATTTGATACCAATTTTTGACATAAAAATGATTGAGAGGGTGGGGTGAATTAGTATTGAAAACATTTACACTCTTTACCTTGTCATTCATAAACTATCAAAACAATATAATAAACTAGCAACATAATAAGAACCATGAGCATGAGAGAAGAACATAACACATAACACTTATTTAAGTTGTAAATCCTCAAGGCAAAGAAAACCCTCCAATGATGAAAATATACTACTATCCTATAATTTAAACATTATAATTTAGTGAAGCACCAAATTCCCTTGGAGCATCAACCTCAACTAGCCAAGCACCAACTTGATTAGGCTTTAGCAAGAACCCACTTACAAGGAGGCACCAACCCCGTAGATGAATCAACACCAAATCATCCATATAAGACATTTTATGACCTTCATAAACCTTTGTTTTTCATATAATATATGATTATCTCCATCTTCATTTCCTCACACAAACATATCCTTCTCAAATTGGTTTCTAGCCTTCTTCGCTCAATTTACCCTCTTCTTGAATAGGTTAGGTTATATGACCTTGATAATAATATTTGGTAACCCTATCAAATATTCATGATATTTTCTCTATACCATATTGATTTTATACAATACCTTCATCAAATTTTCAAAATTTTTATCCCTTTTGCTTCAAGACACTCACTCTCCATCTAGATAATTAGGCCTATTAGGATTTATTTTTATACTAGGCTCTTGCTTATACACCTATTGGTCAAAAATACACACTTTCCCACTTATTTTTCTCAATTAAATAGACCTTAGTACATGTAAAACACATGAAATAAGAATTAAAATAGGTTAGTCATAGCATATAGGACCAAAAACCCCTTTTAGGTCTTAAGAAGACATAATTCAATTAGGCCTTCATTAGCACACATTACTCTTTGAACACCTTGGAACAATCTCAGACTTATCAAATTGAATTAAAACATAATATTTAACTTTAATATACCCATAAAATCTCATATTATGTCCATGACACCTTTTATCTCCAACCACCACTTGAACCACACCATTAGCACTATTCATGATTAGGCCCGTGTATACCCAAAAAGTCTATCTTGCAAAACTATAACAAAAACATAGTATTTTAAAATATAATTAAAAATAATAATATAAATGGAAGCCTCATGACCTCATATTCATCACCATGTCCATTGGACCTCATAACTCAAAATAAAATTACTCAAACCCTTCTCTGCAAGTAGTCCACTCAAAACTACCAATAATCTTCAAAATATAGTCATGAAAACAATGACTTAGAACACATGTATAATAAATTTCATGACCTTATAATATTATTATATGATCCTAAAATATCTATAGGTTAACTTAAAATAAATATATTATAATATAAAATAGCAATATAGGTCTTACAAACCAATTTCATGGCTTCACTATACACAAACCTCATTGAGTTAGACAAGTCAATTTGAGAGCAACTTTATACTATATACAATCATCTCCAAATATTTTATCCAATATTTATATGTCTTGAAAAAAAACCAATTCATTTGGATCAATCCATAATCCATGACCACATATCCCTGATCTTATTCCCACTTCTACTATTTTTTCTCACTATCTGCCTCACTAGGCCTTTCTAGAAATAGGTCAACTTCCATGACCAGTTTAGCATATTTGAGTTTTGTAACCTAATAAAAAACTACTATGGATATAATATATAATTACAAATATTCAAATTTCATCTATTTATCAGCTTTGACTCAGTTAACCCTACCTTCTATAGAATTTTTTTGAGAAATAAGGCTTTTCTTATAGGGTTCACTCACTCACATGACAAACCAGTGCCACTTGGAGATAAATGGGAGAGTTAAGTACAAGATCCAATAATCAAATTATGTCATCCAATATATTTTTATCCATTTACATCAATATATTCCATATCAGGTCAAAGTTAGGGTTTTAGGGAGGTTGAAACCACCTTATAGTCTTAATGATCATTCATAAAGCTTAGGACCTTAATTTAGAAACCAATTATTGGAAATTTGATCTAGGAACCTTAACCATATATAATTAATGGATTAGGTTCTAATTTAGATGTTAAAAATGCCAATTATTACATGAAAACTCTTTTCAAGTTGAGAATCATTTATTTTATACATGTAGGAAACCTCAAAACCTCATTCCATGCCTTTTATTACATACATTGACCTTATACTTGGTCAAAATACCTAAAATGATCCTTGATGTACGTACTCATTTTTGATATATTTTGGGACCATAAATTTTTATTTTGGCCCTAAATGTTCTTAATTTCTATACTATTTCCCTTAAATTTATGATTCTATTATTATTTTCTAAAAACATTTACATACATGAGAGAGAATTTTTGCCTTCGATTGCTAAGCCTTTTATTTCTTGTTTGCCTTATGAGTAGATTCAATGGTAGTTTCCATGGTTCTTAGATTTATCACAATGACATCATTCATTAGTACCTCTTTCATCCCCAATTTGAATTTATTCACTTTCATCTCTTTGTCATGCATATTCTATGCAATAAAAAAGTATTCATGTCTATAAATCAATCCTAACTTAGAGAAGATAAATCATACTTACACTTTTAATTGGGGATACATTAGATAATAAAAAGAATGATGAATATGGGGATCCTCCAGACCAAATTAGGGGTTCTCTTATCATAATAAACCATCATAGGGATGGTTATAAAGCCTCTATTCAAGAACAATCATGAAACAACCCTAACTAAGACCTATGTTTTATATTCACTAAACTAATAACAAGTAAATTAAAGTCTAATATAGTGATCACCAAATGTTGTGGTACAAAGTGGGGGTAAGAAACAATAAAATTAAACATGCATAAGAGACATAACTAACATCAATATATATGGAATACTAATGCATGGAATAAAAGTACAAATACATATCTATCTTTTCTTACAAAGGATGAACAAAGTTAAGAATACTTAGCTTTGAAGAGGATCCCATTGAGCCTCAATCTCTCCCTTGGCAAAGGTGCATCACAAAAGGTTGTTGTGGTATGTAAGGATGACAAAGATAAATTAGCTCTAGGATACACAACCTATAAATGCATCCAAAATACTTATCCAACATACAAGATCTATATATCTAATGAAAGTATGAAACCCTAAACGTTTTCCTCAAGTAGAATGGTGGATAAGTAGATGCACAATAACTCTTACTTCTTCTCTTCTCTAAATAATGGAAAAATGATCTTCTATATATAGGAAAATTTAACCCTAATCCCTTCCAAAAGTTTTGGATGACAGGGTCAACTTGGCTAACATAGTACAATTATGGATAAAAATGCACTAGATTATGGACTAGGTTAGTCAAGAGCTGACCTAGGCCCTAAATGAATTTTACTCAAAATAGTATAGGGTCGACCTAGTCAACCTAATATAATAACTAGTTCAAAGGGGCTTAAGGCTAGGAAAAGGGAGACAAAAGGTGGGAAATGACTGAGTGTACAATATAGAAGAACAATCTTAGGGGAATGGTTTTTAGGAGACAATTGTGTAGATAACAAGTGGAAAAAGAGATAATAATCCTGAAAAGCACCAATCATCCACCCATCCCTTTCTTGGTGCACCCATTAAGGTGTGACATTAAAGATAATGAGACTCGATGGGTTATTAAAAGATAAAGAATATCATTATTTGATAAAAGTTTTAAAATATTATTTGTATACATATGCCCCACTTGAATCTCATCACGTGTCAGGTGAGTGCAACATGAGATGGTTCTTTGGGAATAAAACATGATAACACATAATGCTCATGCTAAGAAAAATACAATGAGTAAATAAGATAAATGAAAGGATAGAATTTAAAAATACATACTTTCACTTATCTTAGTTATATAGATAAAGAAGGAGACTATAAGATAAGTGAAGGTGTCTAATCTGAAGAACATTAGGTGAACCTATAGAGATTAGTGTAAAAACATATAAAAAATGGAAATGTTTAGAATAAATGAATATAGTAGTGGAAAATATTCTCTATGATGTCATGATTCCATAAACTTTTAGGGTTTGAAAAATGGTTTAGTAAAAACAAAGATATGAGTAAAACAAGGAATTCGATGGTAAATATTTGAAAGGTAAAGAATTGTGAAAAGTAAGTTTAAATAGGATAAAAAGAAAGTAATTTGCTTAGTGTTTCATTTGTTTTGAGATAAAAATAGATTTTTAAGAGACAAAACTAAAGGTGAGAGAGCTAGTATGATGAGGAGATGATAGTTGAGATGAGAGGGATACCCAACAGCCAGAATAGGTGCAGCATAGGTAGGCATCTAAGAATTTCAAACTTATTTTTTGAATATGTTGTTAGAATTAAGTATTTTATAGAAATTTGGAATTTAGATCAATTATATAAATCTAAACGAACCCCAAATAGTTGATAAGAGTAATAGAGACCAAATAGGGAAATGAGTTTGAAAGGAATCAGAGTAATAATTGTTGAAGGCATTTATTACAACCAATGAAAGGAGTCAGTAATCAAAACCAACTAGGTCAACCCAGTAGACCTAGTAGGCTGAAAATTTGAATTCCACACTACCAACTTAGTAGGTGTAGGATGACATAGTTAATATTTCAGGATGTCAACTTAGTACCTTACTGCCAACTTAGTAGGTTAACCCACTCTAATGACTTAGTACTAAGGGGGAAAAAGTAAAGGGTTGACTTAGTTTGTTAAGTCAACATGGTCAAAATGAGGATAATTTGGTCAACTTAGGGTTTGACTAAGTGATCAAAATAGTATGGAAATATGTGAAATAGGTTGAAATAGTACTAGAAAGGTCCAAAATGCTTGACTGAGTAATGAAATGGCCAAATAGGCTAAAAAATAGGTTAAATAGGTCAAAAATGGATATCTTAAGGCAAATTACGTTTTTTTTTTTTTAAATTTAAAAATAATGTCTTATATTATAAGTGACATGGAGGTCTAATTAATCTTTTATTATTTGATGGTTATAGGGCATCAGATATTTTGGCATTTGGTGGATACAACATAGCTCCTAGACCTTTTAAAATTAGTGATAGTTAATGACAAATCTATATTATGCACATTAGGTCTAAGATGGATTATGAATATGTGTTAAGTGCTGTTAAGTGTTGATTTGGTAGTCATGTTCCTAAAATCTTAGGAATGATTGACTAACACTTTTAGATGGGTGGTGGATGGGGATACCATCAAGGTAGGTATCACCCTAGAGTACGTCCATGTGATTATTGGACTCCCAATAAGAGGTATGCAAGTGATCACAAGGGCACCAGATAGATAAGAGGAGAGGTGAGCATTAAATATGTGGGAAATGGGCTCAGATAGGATATATCTTAGGCTCAGAGTTAGCCTCTTTGATGTGTATACAACTCAAATTCTAGATATCTAAAAGGCATTGATAGGACTTATGAAAGCATGGGTGATTTGTCCCAAGTTATATGGAAAGGTACCATTTTATATGATAGTTTTATGCCAGTCTATTTTGAAGCAAGTGGCATTATATGATCTAAATTTTGTCATCTATGTCTACCTCATGCATGATATGTATGGGATTTTATCCAAAGGGTAGAAGACCATGAGTTTGGTGATTTTATTAAGTTCATGGATATATGAGAGGTTCTTGATGTACTGACTAATTGGGTTACCCCCTGTGGTCGATGATCAGTTACCTCAAGTGTAGAGGTGGTTATAAGATCAAGTGGTGTGGGTCATTCCCCACATTACAATTCTACAAATATTCATGCAAGTAAACATCATGTGGAAACCATATGGGTATATTGAGATAGTATGTCCAATTTGGATAATAGTGGTATTAACATTAGCATGGGTGTAAATTATAATCCAATACACTTAGTGGATATAGCCACAACTATTAACATGCATACCAAGGTAATTGGGGATTCCTCATCTAAAGGATCTAATAGAGGTAATAGTGCTCGATGGTTGTATAGATATATCTATGATATAATATCTATCTAGTGTGAATTTCGTAGATCCTATAGATGAGGAGACTAGATAGGGATCACTAGTGGTAATTATTCCATGATATCTTTTATGGGGCACTAATGTTATATGACCCTACTACACTGGATGATACTATGATACTATCTGCCCTAGCTCAGGCAAGCTAGTTCAGGCTAGCAGGAGAGGTTATGAGGTGAGTATGGGTGTATAGGGATGAGTGAAAGTCACTAAAATGGATGGGAATAGGATAGGCTCAAGCATGGCATGATTTGAATCAGGAGATATCCATGCATATGCCTACCATGTCCCAATTGACACAAGTATAGGCCTAGGTGGCCAACCTATAGGGATAGGTGACAAGTTTGAGATCTCAAACAACTTGTTTATAGTGTACTATTCATAGGGGACTATCCAAGGCATCTATGGGCAGCATGTTTGGGCCTTGAGATAGATAGGATAGAGCCTAGCCTTAGAGAGTGATGTATTTTTATACTTTGCATAAAAACACATGATATATATATATATATATATATATATATATATATATATATATATATATAGATATATCTTTTTGATAGTTGGATGTTTATATTATGACTATGGTTGTGGATGCATGGATATATTTATTTATATCATATGTATTTAGATTTTTTTATATATTCTATAGGAAATATATGGGTTATGGTTTATTTTCTAGCATTATGTAGGACACATGCATGGTTAAAAATAAATAGGATAAAAAGGACTTGGATAAGTATAATCAATCAAAAATGTACTACACACTATTTAACATTGGGAAATGCATAATAAGAATAAATTACTAAGTATAAGAAACCAAAGAGTGGTAAACAAGAGGGTAATTTTTTTTTTAAAACCAAGAGAATTTTTTTTACTAAATTAAAACAAGTAAAATCACATTAAATCACATTGGGTAGTATGAAAGTAATGTAAATAAAGTGGAAAGCACTTTGAAAGAACAAATGGTATAAAAACAAATCAATAACTCAATCCATCATACTAAATCATGTTGGAAATTATAAAAGAGAAATAAAATTAGAAAAATTATTTTTAAATTTATCATACTAATTCAAGCTGGGAAGTATGAAAAAAATTTCAAAAAATGGTTGGATTCTTACATGTAATTGGAAAATAAGAAGATAAAAGTTAAAGATCAATGAATTAAGCATAAAAATCACTAAATCAAGATGTGAAGTATGTCAATGATGTGTATCTTCATCATCAATCACATATTATCTCTTATTTGACACATGTAATTTTGTTTTAACTTGGATTATTGGAAATTTTTGTGAGGAAGGTTAGATCCTATCCATGGTATTACATTGCAACTCACAAAGTTAGCACCAATGAGGTGATATAAATGTGAAAATCTAGTAAAAAAGGTTATTTGTAAATAGGAAGGTAGTTTGTGAAATTTTGGTAATTATTTAGGAAGTCTAGGTCTTATCCATGGTTTTACAACGCAACTCACAAATGGAATCCCTAAGGGAGTGATCAATTAACAAAACAATATTTCTCAAGGGGAAATATTAGGAGTGTAGGGTATGAAAAAGGGAATGGAAAAATAAAAATGTACGCATCTTATCAAATATCTTAGGAGACATGAGGCATATTAAGGACATGAGAAGATAATAAGTGACTAGTGACCATCAATATACAAAGGAAACTTGTTCATTATAGAAATAAAGGTACATAGGAAAATAAGTGTGTTAATAATATCAAATCATGAAGGTATATTGATACAAGAAAATTCAAATAGACCTTCCTTCCCATAACATGTTCCCCATTCCTCAGGACCCCTTACAGATCCATCGATCTACTACAAAGATTGGGTACTTGCATGAAAAATTAGTTATCACTAAAATTTTTATTCTCCTTTTCTAATCTATTGGACTACCACACACTAATGGACCTCAGCTCTATTTTAAGACCAATTGTGGATTTTTCTCTTTGACTAGAAGGTGGAGATTTGCTTTGAATCACATCTTTGAATGTGTTTTGACTTTTTAATAATTTTGAATGTTTTGCCTTTTGGATCATTGCCTTTTGTTAAAATATTTGGATTTTGAATATTTTGATGGATTTTTAATATTCTTCCTCTATATAGAATTATAATGACTAATCATGAGAGATATAGTGATACACATGATTGAACTTTAGGCTTTGGTTAAAAGAAGCTAAGTAACTAAAGATAAGACTGACTAGAATACTTAGGCTTAACAATGAACCAACATGTTATCTCAAATCTCAAACATGTATACACTTTAATTTTTAGAATGGAATAAAGGGGAAGAATGGAGATCCAAATTGAACTGGTAAAAAGAGATTATAATGAGATGATTTTTTTTCTAATTGATTACTCAGTAAAGAAGGAATGACTAAAGGGAACAAGTCTTGTATAACCAAGTCACATTGATAATCATTCATGTTTATAGAGATAAGATAGAAAACAATTAGGAAATGAAAATAAGAGTGTTGTAAGAAATAAACTAAATAAGATAAATAAGGCAATGATAAAGAAAAAATCCATAAGCAAACATAAATGAGATTATAAGCAATATAAAGTACAAAATAAAAATCATTCGTAAGATAAATAAGAATTTGGCATAATGTGAAATGATTTAACAAATAGATAAATATAATATTGGAACACATGCCCAATCTAAATGAAAATGTAAGAAAACCATGCATGTGTTCATAAGTATTGATATATTTTCCCACATACATTATCCAAAACATCTAAAAAGTCTCTATGAAGTTGATTTCAAACTAAAACTAACCTCTCATCTATCTTCAGTGAAAATTGGGAAAATACTTCATGTTTAATCTCCTTAATAGATAATGTAGGAATGCTTGATGGATTGTGTTAAGGAGGGATATCATGCAACGGATGCTTACGATAATGTATGGGAGTGGTTTCTATAAGAGATGAAGGGATCACTGGTAGGGAAGGATCCATAGGTAAGGGACTCATAAGTGGAGAAGGATCCATATGTGAGGGAAGGTCCATGGGTGAAGGATTCACAAGTGGAGGAATAAGAGGTGTTTAAGGGACCACAAGAGTAGATGGAACCATAAGAGGTGGAACCATGGGGGAAGAAGGGGGCACTTCTTATAGGAATGACCTATGAGAGGAATGGTAGAAGGTGTGGGAATAGTTAAAATATGATCTATAAGATATTATTGAAGGATGCAGTAATGATCAATGTGATACGTGACACATTAGTGTCATAAGCAATATACCTCTAAATAATTAGTAATATACTCAAAAGGTACCTTCGAGGGAGGTAAGGCCTTGTCTAAGGCTAAGGGGTAGTAGGACATAAAGTGTCAGTATATTATCATAGATTTTGATAATGCATAAAAGAATGATTATCTATGCCATGAAAGCAAAAAATATGCTTGTGAATAGTCTTGTTAGGTGTACTCATAGGAAGACGTGTAAAAAAGTGGAAGGAACTTGGGAAGGATCATCAACACATTTGGTGAGCAACAAAGCTAACTATGATAAAGGAATCAAACCATCACCAAGAGAAGGTGGTGTTGGTGGAGAGATAGGGTAAGGCTAAAAAACAAGAGCAATAAGATCAAAGTAAGAATAGACTCACCTAACATAGGTGTAGGAATGGGATCCAAATTTTACTATATCAAGGGAGGGGTGGGGTATATATAAGTCTTAAGGAGAGTTGAACACATTTTGGGGATAAGTAGGATATAGGGGTCATGGTACCTAGCAAAGTAATAGGGCCCAATTATAACATGATCTATAAGCATACTCTTATAAGGTTCTTCAAAAATTAGATGTGTTCAGACCATCTCTACCTTGTGATAAAGAGGAAAAATGAGAAAATTAGGAATGATATATGATGGAACATGGGAAGATATAGTAAAATACTAAATCAAAGAGGAATGATAAAGGATAATCTAACCACCACATCCCTAAACAAGACCTCCTAAGAATGGATTTTTGAAGGTATAACCATAATCATAATCAGACATGTGAAGATCAATGATGTAGTAGGGATGACATTGTCATCTAATAAGGTGTGATGAATGGAATTCTAAGTCTTAGCTAAGACAATGTGGATATCATCATATGGTAGTTTACGAGAATTAGGTTTCAAAGAAGTGGGAAGCTAAGAGATGAGATGAGGTGAGAGATCAAAAATTTTAATCTTGAGATTAATCTCATCAGGGTCATTGTCATTAGAATCTAAGAGGATAGGGGGATATTCTTAATGATTTGGAGATGATCTTTTTAACATCAAGTGGAATTAATGGGAAAGTTAAATCATTAAGACTCATGAAATGAAACATTTGGTCATTCTTCAAGGGTAGGAATCTTGAATAAACCTTGATCTTGGAATTTTTCAACATTCCAAGGGTTGGTGTCACCTTGAATCCTATAGATAACTCCATTGTAATGGAATTTAATGCATTGATAGGTAGAATAAGCAATTTCTATAGAATCATGAGTCTATGGCCTACCAAGCAAGATGTTTTAAGATAGAGGAAAGTTAAGTATCATCACCTTCATGTGAATGGTGATAGGTGGGATAGTAATGGGGAGCCACAAATAACCTAAGGGAGGTATTTACCTTAAATCATAGTATTGACCTGTGTTGCATGTGGATTTGACATTGCATTCAAAATATCCAAGAGTTTTGATAAAATTGAGGGAAGCCACACAAGTACTAGAACCTTCATCACTCAAGGCACACTTGACTTGGATATCACCAATTTAGACACTAATGAAAAGAGGAGGATCATCCACATGAATCAATATATTATTATGGATCATGGAAGCAATAGGAAATTTAAAGGAAATAAAAGTGTCCATTGTTTCGTCATGTATGTACATTTCTTCATATTGTTGCAATATACTATCTTTAAATCTAGATAAGGTTACTATATGTCCTACTTGGGGAGGATGAGGGATGTTTTTTTTTAATTAAATTTTCATAAGACGATGAAAATGATGTGGATAGGTCCTCATAAGCTCAAGGAATGGAATTTGGTATGTAGATTAGTGAGTTTCATGATAGGATCCCACTCATCATAACCCATAAGAAGATTATTAAAAAGAGGTGCAACGTGTTGAAGGATGTCCTCAAAAGGAGGATCTAAAGTATATTTGAATTTATGTTGATAAGAGTTAAAAGGTTTAGTGAGAGTCAAAGTTGATAGATGATTTTGAGAAGATGAAGTAGTTGATACAGGTTGGTTTTGAGAAGATCTAGAATAAGTGTTGATAAAATCTTGGGTGTCAATAGTGGTAGGTAAAGAAGATGGAGGGATGGTAGAAATAGAATGGGAAGTGTTATCAAAGGGAATATTTGGAATTTCTTTATCATAAGTTTTAAGGCCATCTTTTCCCAACTCAAATAATTTAGATGGATAAGAATCTTGGATAACATGAAATGTGCGAGATAATGGAGGTGTGTAGATAGGTTAAGGATCAATGAAACTAACCACTCTTTGCATATTAGTCATATTAACCACATTCTCTTCAGGAGTTAGATCAATAAAACTATTAACATTATTGGAGTAATGGGTGGGCTTGTCTTGGTTATCTTGGTGATTTGGAAGAGGATATTTATAGATGGCCAAATGAGCATTATCTTGCTTCAAAGCTTGAGATTTAGTATTTATTTCATGGGATTTGAGAATAATGTCATAATATTATTGGTGTATTTTAATGGTAGAATCATGGTCAAAATTGGTACCATGAATAAAATAGATATCCAAATTTTGAATCTTCCTATAGGTCTCATGAAAATGGCCCCAATTAGCATGAAACAAACAAAAAATATTCAGATCATACCAAGATTTCATAGGATGGGTGGGATCAAGTTCTTGTGGTATAGGCCTAGGTAGATGTTTTAGTAATTTGGTTTAGGATAAAGGTTTTTGAACATTTATGCGATTAGGGTAAAATAAATGAGGAACGATAAATTGTTGAGAAGCGGGAGCTAGTTTTGAAGATTAGTTAGGAATAACAATTTGAATAGTGTGAATGGTATCATAAGAGTCTATGATAATGTCATTTATAGCATCATAATTCTTATTCTTGATTAACATATGAGTACCTACATAAGGTTGGTATGGCTCAAATTGATGCATACAAAAATATTAATGTTTAGCTTGGTCAATAGCCTCTTCCAAGGTACATGGAGAGAGGGTATGGCCTGATATTATAACTTGGGAAAAATATTTTTGGTAAAGAGATGGAAAAAGTTATCATTGGCCATGCTATGTTCATATTTATTAGACAATGTTTTCCATCATTTAACAAAATATTGGGTTGTTTCAATTTCAAGTTTCTTACAATTGATAAAATAGACCAAGGTATTCTTAGGAAGATCACTAGTTTGGAACTCTTACAATAGAGCATTTATTAAATCTTCCAAACTAGTAATATAATGAGTTTTAAGCTGATTTTGCCAATCTAAATCATCACCCGTGAGAGTTTTGGATAATAATTTGGTAGCAAAAATGGTATTTAGTTTAAACTAGTCTTTATATAGATTTCAAAATGTTTGAGATGAAGAGTAGGATCAGTTGACCCATTGGAAGAAATGGTAGTGGTGATACCTCCTATATTGGTGTTAGCAATTTGAGATATAAGAGGATCATTTTGAAGAAGCTTGATTGTCTTGTTGACAAGAGGAGGTTGAGGGATGACATTACCATGGGCATCTTAAAGAGGAGGTGGTAGAACATTTTGATTATGAATACCCCATGACATCTATTGAGGGTGGTTTTAAAGATGGATAAGGTGGTTTTGCATTTGCATCATTTAATTTGTATTATTATCTTGAAAATCATTCATTTAATTAAGAGTTTGTAATATAAGTTGATGGGTTTGATTTAAATTATTAGCATTATTTGAAGTGTTAGAATCAAAAGTAGTGGTTTTGGGTACCACTATGGGTATTAGTAGAAGCTTGAGAAGAGTTATTGGAATGTGAGGCACTAGTGGATGAATTTACTAATGTACCAAGAGATGGACTAGTAAAGGAATGAGAAGAGGAAGCACAAGAGACATGATTACCATGGGCATACAATGATGCACTAGTGAAATAACTAAGGAGAGTGGGTCTTGAAAGAGGCCCACTAGATGTATAAAATGACATGTTAGTAGAGATACTAGGTGTGGAGGTTGATGAGATCAAAAAATAAGTAGTCATGGTATGAGAAGGGGTCAAAATAAAGGGAAAAGGCTAGGAAAAAAAGAATATAGTGTCCCTAGATATATGTTTGAATGTGGGATAAGTTAAATGAGGCTCTTAGGCTTGACCACTAATCTTGAGATGGTAAATGGTATAAGGTTTCTTTCCTCAATGTTGAGGAAATTCATAGATAAAGAAGAGAATTTTAGGTATATACTATAATTTAGGTTGATCTTCAAGTGAGAAGAGAGGATTAAGAATCAAATAGGAATGAGGATGGGTCCCATAATTTTTTATGAAAGTGGATATATGATCATTACTCTCATCCAAAATAGGAGCCAGAAACTACTTATGGGAGGCCCTATGAGGGTTGGTAAAACTCATCATATCTATTGAATTTAACTTATTATTGTCTTCAAGAAGGAATTTTATGATGAAGTAGAAGGAATATATAAGGGAAAGGTGATGTAAAATCAAGGAAAAATAAAAGGATAGATAAGAAAACAATGTAGACTAGGTTGACCTAGTACTGAAAATAAGGTCTGAAAATTGAGAAAATAGGGATACACAGTCGACAAGGTCAACCTAGTTATATAACCTAGATAAAAATCAAGTAGAAAAATACACAAAGTTGATAGGGTTAACCTTGTACTATATTATAAGGAAAAATAATAATACATAGTCGACAGGGTTGATCGAGTACTATATTCTATGTTTTTTGAAAGTTTGAAGTGTACTATGTTGAGATAGTTGAGCTAGTAGTCTATGTAGAATTGAAAACTTGTACTATATTAATAGAGTTAAGCTCATAGCCTATATCTAATGAAGGCCTACATAAATCAAACATATTCATATTGATGTAATTATGTGTTAACCCTACACACAAAAGTTAGAAACTATACCGATATTGTTGACTCAATGTTGTAAATATAGAAAATCAATAAATAAAATGATAAAATAATGAAAAATGTGAGATAAAACTTGAAAAGGTTAGATTCACATCAACTTCAAAAAAATGTGTGTAATCAAAAATGCATCATGTTTATAAATCAATCTTAACTTGGATAAGATAGATCGTACTTACACTTCCAATTGGGGATACATTAGATAATCAAGAACATGACCAATATGGGGATCCACTAGACCCAATTAGTGGATATATTATTATAATAAACCATACTAAGGAGAGTTCCAAATCCTCTATTCAAGAACAATCATGCAACAAACCTAAATAAGACCTATGTTTTATATTCACTAAAGTAATAACAAGTAAAGTAAAGCCTAATCTAGTGCTCACCAAAGCCTATGGTACAAATTGGGGGTAAGAAATAATAAAAGTAAACATGCATAAGATAAATATACTCACATCAATATATATGGAGTCCTAATTCATGGAAGAGAATTTCAAATACATATCTACCTAGTCTTACAAAGGAGGAATAAAGATAGGAATACTTACCTTTGAAGATGAACCTATCAAGCCTCAATCTCTCCCTTGGCCAAGGTCCTTCACAAGAGGTTTTTATGGTATATAAGGATGACAAGGATATATCAACTCTAGGTTACCCAACCTATCAATGCATCCAAAATAATTATCAATAAGATAATATCTATAACCCCAAAGAAATTATAAAACCCTAAGCTTTCTCTTCAAATATAATGGTGGGTAAGAAAATGTACAATATCTCTTAATTCTTCTCTTCTCTAAATAATGGCAAAATTATCTTGTATAAATAGGTATATTTAACCCTAATCCCTTATAAAAGTTTCTACTAATAGGGTGTACCTAGACAACCTAGTACATTTATGGAAAAAAATTCATTAGGTCATGGTCTAGGTCTATCAAGAGCCAACCTAGACCCTAAATGAATTTTACCCAAAATAGTATAGGGTCAACCTAGTCAACCTAGTACAAAAACAATCAAAAGGGGCTTAAGGCTAGGAAAAGGGAGACAAAAGGTGGGAAATGACTGCGGAGTTTATAATAGAGAAGAACAAGCTTAGGGGAATGGTTTTTATGAGACAAGTGTGTAGATAACAAGTGGAAAAAGGGACAATAATACTATGAATCACCAATGGTCTACCCACCCCTTTTCTAGTGCACCTCTTAAGGTGTGCACTCAGAGAGATTGAGAATCGATGGGTTCTTACAAGATAAAGAACATTAGTAATTAATAAAAGTTTTAAAATATTATTTGTATACAAATATATTCACATGACAATAATTTTAGAAACTTATTTTCATATTTAATAATAGTCATGTTTTCCTATTTTAATAGCTAAAAATTAGTTACTTTTTATCCTTGAAAGTGGCACTTAAATACCTTTTTCAAAACTACCCTTCAAAGATTGTCTAGATAAGAGTCATAGTTTGAGATCCCTCTAAAGCACAAAGGTGATTCTAACATAAAGCATCTGAAATAATAAGTTGGTTGGTTGCCACTGTAGCTTTTAGTTTAGATGGAATATTATGTAGATTTAAATACTTATACAGATTTACAAGTCATTCATCAATTACATTTCCATATTATTAAACTAAAAAGGCAAGTGGTGTAATATTTTTCATCTCCTTTATGATTGGGTCAACCATAGTTAAATGTACCTTTTGGATCACCTTCTCCTTTATTTGACCATTATCTAAATGGGGCTTTTCTTCATGAGGAACACCTTCTCGTTTTTTCAATCTACCTTCCTAATTTTCCATCTTGCCTTGGAGGACATTCAATGTTGTTAGGATCTTATTAAATATAATTCTTCATACTTGTTAGTATTTTTATCTATAAATTCATTAATTTTAGGTACTTCATTAATGCTGTCACCATTATTAATAGGATGTTCAACCTTGTTTTGATTGATGTTTTAGGAACCATGACCCATGCCTCTTATTCTAACCCTTACTCTTACTGGCATATCATCTAATTGATCATTTTAAACATTAACACCACTAATATAGTTCTAACCATCCTATTTATAAGACAAAAAACTATGGGCTAGGTAGATTACAATTTAGGAAACCATCTCCTAAATTTCCCTTAGAGTATTAACCCCACTCTTATACTAAGTGAAACAACCCCAAATAATGAATTCATTTTTTTTATTATATCTAGAATTATTTATGTTAAGATTAAGAAATGGAACTACGTGTAGGGACCACTAAAAATTTAATAATGTGTGAATATGTCTCTTCTATATGGCACATCTATGTGCAAGAAATCAATAATCATATTAGGTCATTACAGATTCTTAACTAGGTGCAAACATCATTGATAATGTTTCCACTAGAAACATATGGTTTAAGGTACATCAATCCCTGGGTCCACACTCATACCCTTAGGACTCTACACTACTCGGATATCTTATTTATAAGATCATATAAGTATCCTTAACCTTAAGTAAGCATCCCATTCTCCCTAATTATTTTAATAACATGTTAATATAAAATATATGGCTCATTCATGATTGTGGTATTGATCAAATGACAAGAGATATCCCCAATTAGTTCACACATTCATCATTACAATCTAAATTATTAGTTACTTTAATGTAAGTTCAACTAGATAATCACTCAAAAAATTACTTAATTTTGAAATTACAACAATAGAAAAATTAGAATACAAAAAAATTCAATAAAATAATCATCATACTAAGCTAAGTTTAGACAATATTTTTAAATCAACAAGTATGAGTTATAAGAATATTTCCAAATGTAATATAATATAAGATTTTGAATCACTTTATTTCTTATAGGCTTTGCACAATTAGAATTCATATATATGTGTTATCCCATCTTGGTCATTAAACCATTAATAGAACTTAAGAATCACTGCATCATGGTTGTTTTGATTTATCATGTCATCAACGAAGGTATATTTTCATTTTATTTATCATCCAAGTGTTACAAGCAATAATATGGTTCACATTTCATATGGATAGTATCCCATAAAATTACATCACATCTACTCTTACATAATCAACTAAAGATTAATTTTCAAATTATACCTTCAATATTCTTAACCATCTCACAAATCAGTAAATAGAGTTCTAACTCTATTTTTTACCTACTTCTACTTTGGTTGTTCAAAATGATTGCATGTGTAAAAAGTATGAAAATATTAATGATAATCCAAAAGTGAACGAAATTGTTCTAAAAATATATGCATGTGATTTAGTAGAATATCTGCCATTTTTCAACCTTTCATTATCTTGACTTATTTGAAATTGATAAATAATGATCTCTACTACACAAATATATTTTATATGCTCTACTATATAAATATAGGAAAAATATTTTCCTTATACCTACTTGTCATTTCTCTTTAATGCACACCTAAATAATAATATTATTATTTAATAACTTTATCAAAGTATAGGCTATCAATAATCCTTTTAAAATCAAATTATATAGAATAGGAAAAGAACAAAACTTTTAATCTTTAACAAGTTACATTAATGCCCAATAATGTGGCCAAATATGAACATGTATAAAACAAAACATAAATATAACATTGTATTTAATGTGAAATATTCATATACATACAACAACTACAACATAACATTAAATATTAGAGACATTATTGCATTTACCAACATTATAATATCAATGCCAATATTATCATTTACTTAGTTGTTAGTCAAAATCCCAATTTTCTAATGGATTGAGTAATATTGCATTGAAACCTAACCATTATATTCTAATTTAAATATCACATTCAACCAAAAATAATCTAATCACATATTCCAATATCATAAACCATCTATAATTTGAGCATGATCAGTTAAGAAAGAGAACAAGAACTATATAACTACAATGGTAATCATCTCACTTACACAGTGTTATGGTTTCATAAATTAAGCACAACCTTAAAATATTCCTAATGAGAAATAAGAATAACAATGAACCATAGAATCAACATATCCCTATAGGGTTATATGTCATTTAATCAAATATTGAAGTTCATACCTTTTATAATTACAAGATTAATAAATAACACACTAGTAGCTTTGAATTCTAACGAGTTGACTAGAGTTTAAATAAAATAGAAACCAATCTCCATATGAATTGCTTTAGGTAATAATACATAATTTTAACACCAAAACATTACTGAAGATGTTTAGAAAGATACCAGTCTTTGAGAATAGTTAAAATTAATCAACTAGTAAATATAGAACCATAAAGTATTTTCATATTTCTTCTAACTACTTATCTACACATTCTTCTTAAGACAACCAAAACTTGAGGTTCTAATCCCAAAGTTAATTTAGACATCATTTATAACTGCAATATAATTACAAAACTCTCAGTGGTTACTTAGTACACACACACACACACACACACACACACACACACACACACACACACACACACACACACACACATATATATTTTGAAACATCTATTTATAAATTGAAAATCTATTTACTCTTCATGCATCAACTATGATAGTTAATCAAACACAATAATATGCTTATATTGAGCAGTAAAAATTAACACTAATCATCAATCCAAACTGAAATAACTCATAATATAAAAAGGTGATAAAATAATTATTTATAATATAAATAAGTATGAATGATTGAAGGTGACTCTACATAGGTTTGAATAATATTCTATAATAAAAATGAAGTATAAGAACATTTGCATCTAAAATCAAAACATTCCACTAACTGAATCCATCCTTAAATGAAAAGTAAATCTAGCATAACAATCCTCATACCCAATCCTATGAGACCAACCATCACCTCGATGATGGAAATCAATAATTGGCCTTGGAAAAAGAGCATGAGCATGTAACTTATGAATAAGCCATAAATCACAATGGAAAAAATAGTCACACACCAAAGGAATAACATCAAACAATTAGCCCTTAACTATGCATTCAAAAAAATGGATTACCAACATCAATCAATCATTCTAAAGGAGTATGCATACTATCACACTACTTAATTCTTCTAAAAATAGTTATTTCCTAAGCATATTAATTCAATCAATAAAATTTTATAATGCCTCTCTCAAAGAGTTCACATGCATCTTATCCTTAATAATAAATTATAAATAAAATAATTTTATGACTAAACAAAATAACAATATTTCAATTTACCCACAACCACTTGAAGAACCTTGACCAAACCAATGTCACACATAGCCATACAATTTTGAATAGTGTGTGTAAGGGTATACTATAGTTATATTCAAAATAAATAACCATCTACAACTGAGAGAAACATTTTCATAATGAAATCATTCCCCACAAATGACTACAATAATAGACCAAACATCATATAAATTAGACCACTCAGATACCCATATTGGATCTCAAATGGTATTCAACACGCAGTAGAGTTTCATAGGTAGCAAATTGATTATCACAACACACCAAACACTAAATGAAAAAAACTCATTATTATACAACCATGCATAGTTAATCATTGATTAAAAGAGCTCATAGTGATGTTATAACCAAGTCCAACATTAAAATAATAAAGTTAGGAAAATCAAAAAATAGTCTCACTCAAACTCACTATTCATTCACACCCAGGTGTTTTCAACATTGCTCATAAAATGATTACAATATAATTTGGGTTCATGATGAAGTCTTATGACTTCATGGTCAACCCATAAACATTTAATCTCATTAGGGTTTCACTTTAAGACAACTATACATATAGTAAATATATTAAAATAAAACTTCAAAATACATTACTTACTTGGAGCCAATGGCCTCCCTGTAGAGAATAAAATGGTGAATGCCTCTCCTTTATCTTCTTGACCACTACGATGAGAATCATTGCCCAACACCTTATTCAGTTCACAAACCCCATTTTATCCTTGCTTCCATTAGTGAATTTTATAATGAAAATTTCCATTTATCACTCCTACATTGTCATTATTTACATAGGGTTCTATCCCCAGAATTATTTGGTTTTAGTAGGGATCAAAACTTCTTCAATGACCTAAGCCTAGATCGAGAGTCAAATTTTTAAACAAAATCTGAAAAACAAAAAAAAAATTATTCCAAACCTAATTACATTGACAAATATTATCTTAATACTAAGAGGGGGTAGTTTAATAAGGCCCCATAAATCCTTAACCATCATGAATACATGCCAATCTAGTGAAACAATGTTATGGTCCCTTTCAAGTCAAACATTATTTGATTGGCATGATCCCTTAAGTGGTAACTCAAAAATAAATTAATCATGGTTTAATTATTTTTCATAACAACATGAGTCAATAATCCTAAACATCACAACAACAATTCAAATGAAACCAAACCCCTCATTAAGCATAACCTCAACAAATAGGCTAGACTGAATAGACAAACACAACCAACATGCTAAAGATAAAAGAAACAATTGATGAAAAGTAATAAAGTCAATGTATAAAATGTAGGAATATAATAAGAATAACACTTGCAACTCAAGAAATTGAAACAAGGCAAATAGGGAAATCATCAAATAAGGACTATAATAAAACTAAAGAGGAAATCATATGGCTCATGATCTCATTCCTATTACTTGAATTATTGTTGTCAATTGACTATTCAATGTCTTTTACACATTACCCATGATATATAAATGCATCATAGATCCTAGCTCATAAATTTTTTTCCTATAATCATGGCAATAGACATCAGTAGTATTTAAACATGGAATTATATAAATAATATAATATGAACTATACATAATGTCAACATGATGTAACAAATAATTTATAATCATCTACATTACATTAATCAACAATATAATATCAATATGTATTTTTAACATAGTGTTAGAATTATAAATCCATCTACAAAACAAAATCTAAATATGCATCAAATCAAGAAAAGTATGTTATGAAATCTCATAACCAACAATCAATGTATCTCTAGATTAGGTCATGACATTGAGTGGGAAAATGGAGCTAATTTTGGGTGCATATTTTAGGATAACCATGAAGGATGGATATATTATTATATCCTATATTTACATGGGTGAGTCTTTTAAGCACCCCAAAGATGATTATGTGCCTCTAGGGATAAGGTAGACATAATGACACATTTTTTCTCTAATTGAAATATCTCTTAAGGGACCAAAAACTATTTAATGAGAGGCATATCATCATATTATCTATCCTATTCAATGAACTATCTATGTGAACACATCCATATGGGCATATAAATGGTGTAAATTATCCCTTTTACTCTTTGTCAGAGCTTAGGGTTGAAATTTGTAGTTAGCTAGATGAATCCCTTAAGAGAATTTTCTCATCTCAAATTATGCAAATAGAGTGAACTTATAATTCACATTTCATGAGAGATATAGGGGTTAGGGATAATATATTAACACTTATAATTTCATGATAATTTCCTTTTAAGTACTCTCTATAGGTTTTTTTACCACTCAGGATGAGTGAGATACAACAAGTTTGATCTCATTGTCAAAAGTTTCTTAAGGGGCCAAACATTGGTCATTAGGAGGCATATATTCATACTCACTAGAGGAAATGATAAACCATATATGCAAACATGTCTTTATGGGTGTATAAATAATATAGTGGTGTCCATTTATTCTCCATCAAGACTTGTGGTCAAAAGTTTTAGTCATCCAGATGAATCCCTTAAGAGAATCTTATCATCCTTGAGTAGGAAAATAGAGTGAAATTTGAGAAACTATTTCACAAGAGATATGAGGAGAATATATTAGCTATTATCACTTATAATTTCACAAGTGAGATATCTAAGCAATGTATAAATGATTCCATTCTACTTAGTATGAGGGAAACAAGATGACACTTTTTATCTCATAGTAAAATGTCTCTTAAGGGACCAAAAATTATTTAGTGGGAAGCATATCTTCTTAGTCACTATCCTATTAAATGAACAATATGCATAGATATGTCCATATGGGTGTATAAATGGTATATTTGGCCCCATCCACCATTTGTTTAACCTCATGGTTTAAAGTTGCAGTTGTTCAGTTGAATCTTATAATCTAATCTTCCCATCCCTAAGTGTCCAAATGAAGCAAAGTTCTAGTGCACATTTCAGTATATCTATGAAGGGTAGATATGAGTTTTCAACACTTATAGTTTCATTGACAAGTCCTCTCGGCACACCCTAATGGATTCCATGTTATTCAAGAGTGAAACTTGATGACATTTTTTCTCTCACAACTAAAGGTATCTTAAGGGACAAAACATTGGTTAGTGGGAGAAATATCTTCATACTCGTTATCCCAATAAATTAACCATCTTCATGAAATCATATAAATGGGCATATAAACATTGGAATGGTGTCTATTTAATTTCCATTGGTCCCAAAGGTTGAAATTTATAGTTGAGTAGAATAATCCCTTAAGATAATATTCTCATCCCTAAGTTTTAAAATGTAATGAAATTCTATCATGTGTTAGCATAACCATGATTGTTATATATGAAACATAATCTCATATATTTTCATGGGTGATTCATCTAAGCACACCCTAGAGGTATCTATCTAATGTATGAGTATAGGCTTATAAGACTCTTTTTTTTAAATTTTGGTTTTGGATTTTAGTAGGATTATGAAGTGTGATTTATGTTGGAAAGTTATAAATTATGTCATGGATGTATCAAGGTGAGTGTATGAAGTTATTTTATAGTCTAAGTGAAAATTACAAAGTGTACAATGTGCTTGTTCTAGTTTTCTTGAAGTAGACTTGGTTGATCTTTAGAGTTTGACTATTTAGAGACGATTAGGGATGAGTATGAAGTATTGATCTTGTGCAAGATGCCCTATCAAAGGTAAAGGATGTATTGAGTAATTTTTTACATAATTATAATTCATATAGTAGTCCATAATTTTAATCTAGACATTTTGGGTCCAATGGCAAAAAAATTGAGTAGGCAATTTGATGACATCATAATTACCACATGTGGATGATTTAGGGGGATTTGGTCATATGTTTATGATTAAATTAGTCCCAATTTGATATGTTCCAAGTCTAAATTCATGATATGAATCACATACAAATATACGTGTGTAAATTTTGGCTCCCAGGTATTTTGATAGTGTTTTCTATGTTCAAACAGAACCGAGTAAGCAGTTTGGTGACATCATATCTCATACATATGAAAGTTTTAAGAGCATATTTATATATTAATGAACTACCATATGAGATAATATATTATTTTATAAATATTAGGTAATTTGAATATTTTATACATAAGATATATAAGTGAAAATTTGGGCTCCCATACAGTTTGACAGTGTTTTCCCATACTTAACAAAATTTGCTTATGGCAAGAAAAGATAAGCAGGCATTTTTATGTAGTAATATTTCACATGTGAGGTAGTTCTATAATGATTTAATCATATGGTTTTATTCATTTTTTACCTATTTTTTATTTTCTAAGTTTCATGTCATGTGATGAAGCACATAGAAATATACGCATGTGCAAGTTGGCCTTCCAAGCAGTTCTAGGCATAGTTGGCTCTATGGTAGAAAAATATGAGTAGATTAATGGAAATATATATTACACATGAAAATGTTTCAATATAATATTAATACATGGTTAATTTATTATTATAAATGAGAACATAAAGTCCAAATTTTAGAACATGCGTTTGAGCGAAGAAAAAGATCTGAAAGTACAAAGTTGACCTTACAAACAAATTGCAAAGGTTCCCATACTTATTCAAATTTCCACAAGGTAAAGCTAGAAAAAATCTCAAAGAGATCAAAGGAGTGTGTTTGATCCAATATTTTAAGAAGTAGTTTGATGGTAAGAATTGTTCTGGGTTTAACTCTAAGCAATGGTAAAGGATAAGGATATAATTGTTCATATTTAATAGTGTAATTGAGATTGATGATGAAAGTGGAGTCAAAGTGGTCAACCTATTCAAATTTTAAAATAATTAAGGACCAACTTCCTTAAAATAATATTTATGGTGTATTATTGATCTAAGATTAAAGGAAATGAGATGATTTCATAGTGTCTAAGGTTTAAAATGTGATCGTTGGCATTTGAATATTTGAATTTTACAAAGGGAAAAACTAGTTCTCTATATTTTGTCCATAAATTTTGATCTAGGATGAATTTGAAGGTTATATAAAAATAAAATTTGAAGAGGAATCCATGGTGCATATAGTGAACCTAGCTATAAGGTCTTAACATACGTATATACAAATATATTTAGCTCTAAATTTGATTATGTGTTTGACTTGTTATACAAGTAACTTGAAAAGGATATTTATGATTGTTTTGATGATGTTAGGATGTTTTATGATGTCCTAACTATTGGAAATTATTATGTTCTCATTTTTTATGATTGTTATTATCTTTTGAGGTTTAAATAATCGATATTATATATAAACAAAGTCTTAAAATTTGACTGTGTTTGTTCATGATGTTCTTGTGCTCTAGGTTAGTGTTTGAGTAGATTGATCATACGTAGAGGTGAGTAGAGTTGACTATGATCATTAGAGGAAGTTGAATGGATCATGTGGAGTGGACCTATGCATTTGGAAGTGGTCCTATGTTCTTGTTTTTCTTGATGAATTATTAAATGGGTGAATAGGTCTCCATGAGACCTATAAGAGCTACAAGGGCCTAATTGAAAGGTTTAACTACTTAAGGTTTACCCATAGATGCTATGACCAACCTATGAGGATTGTATTTATCTATGTCTTTATATGATATATTCCTTAAGGGTTAAGCTAATGACTAAATAAGATGTTGATAACCATGAAGGATCTATAAATAGTGAAACCAAATGAGATGGTTTTTAGACTTGTGCAAGGCTTATGTGAGAAAAATATTTGTTGAAGTGAAGAAAAGATGATAGGTAGTGTGCCTATTAGATGATTTGATGAGTAGAGCAGTTTTTTGACTATGTGTATGACTTACAGGTCATATTTTTTATGTCATATTAGTGCTCTTACAAGTTTTAAGGTTGAAGATGTGTGAATAGGTCTGAGTGCATGTTTGAGGGAAGTTTGAGTGAAGGAGAGAGATTGTGGAATGCCTATATGAGAGACCTATATGAGATAGAGAAGGAGTTTGTGTAGGATTTATAAAATTAGAGATCCATCATCAGGTGTTGAAGACATTAGTTCAAAGGTGGATGTGTTCATTGCATAGGAGGGTCTAAAGGACTTGATCTTGATTAGGGGTAATTGCTCCTTGTGAAATAGGTGTTTTACTAAATGTCTTTGGTCAAAAGGAACTAACCAAGGTTTTGGGTTAAAATGACTTGACCAATAGGTGGTTAAGATGACTTAATCATCTTAGGGGCAAGTGTTCCTTGTGGAACATGTGTTTCACTAAATCTTGGTCAAAAGGACCTGATCAGTCTCTAGTTTGTAATCTCTTATAATATTAGTAGTCCATGTGTTATTAGGATTAAGAGTGGGTTTTATTCCCCAATAGGGATTCTCATGTAGATATTATATTCTATGTGTGATCTTGTATTATCTTCATTGTTCATTACTATAAACATCTTGTATGTTTCATAAATGATTGTATTGAAAGATTACGTGTTTTAAGGGCTTGGAAATTGAGTTAGATCATTTTCCACCACTGATTCATCCCCCATCTTACTGGATTATACCTATAACAATTGGTATCGAAGTAGGTCATTTGGTAAAGTATTTACAAATTGAAGGTGATCCAAGGTACAATATGGGTAGTCATCAAATTCAAGGAGGTTTCTCTACCAATAAATCACCAATGTTCAATGGATCCAATTATTCTTTTTGAAGTGCAAGGATGCGGACATACATTATGTCCCTAGGATTTGACGTATGGTAATCTATTGTGGATGGTTATGTTTCTCCTACTTCTTCTCCATCTAGTGTTGCAAACAAGAATCTATTTGAGAATAATTCTATGTAAATGAATGCCATCACTTGTGGTCTTATAGAGACTAAGTTCACCAAGGTAATTCATTGTAAATTTGATAAATAGATATGGGAAAAAATGTAGATGATTTATGAAGGAGAATCAAAGTTCAAGATTACTAAGTTGTAAAATCATAAAAGGTAGTTTGAAAGTCTCAAGATGAAGGAAGAAGATTATGTGGCATCCTTTCTACAGAGAGTTGATGAGATTGTGAACATCATCATAGGTATTGGAGAGAACTTTGAAGAGGCTACTATAGTTTGAAAAGTATTAATATCTTTATCCCTCAAGTCTGATCCAAAAGTATCTACTATAGAATAAAGTCATGATCTTGCTCAATTGAAGATGGATCAATTGAATGGCACCCTTACTATTTAGGAGATGAGAGTAAATGATAATAAGATGAAGAAAATTTCAAGAATAAAATGAAGCCAAAGAAGAAGCTCCAAGTAAATAAACCCAAGGAGGATGACGTTTTTGATATAGATAAGGATGAACTGATTGATTTGATTTTAAAGAAATTGAAAATAGGTTCAGGCAAGTATAAGGGTAAACTACCCCTCAAATTCTTCAATTGTGGAGAGGTGGGACATTTTGATAATAAGTGCCCTCATAAGTATAATATGAATGATGATGAAGAGAATGATCAAGGTCATGATGATGACAAAAGATCATTCAAGTCTAATAAAAGAAAAAAGGGATTTAGAAGGTTTGACAATAGGAAGTACTTCGAGGACAAGAAGAGTCTCTACACCAAACAAGATTACAACTCATTAAATGAGAGTGAAGTCAATGAATCAGAGTATGACCATGAAGATGATGGTCCTATTGAAGATGAAGCTTTTTTCATGACTAAAGAAGGTAGTTTATCACATCAAACAAACTCTACTTGGAGTAATTCAGATGATGATAAAAATGAGGTGGAATATGAGACTAAATTGATGAATGATCTTGAATAACTGAAGATTGAGAAAAAGATTAATAAGAAGATGAAATATAAACATAAGGACTATGATGGGAAATTTAGTGTATTTTAGGTAATAATGAATGAAGATGCCAAGGAGCATGAAGATATTGTCAAGCATCTCAGTTGTCAATTGGAAATCCTATCCACAAGCCTAAAAGCTAAAGAAAATGAGTGTTCAATATATGTGATTGAAAATGAGTCATTAAAAGATGAGTTAGAGAAGACATCTAGTAAGGTGAAGTCATTTGTGAAATTTGAAAAGAGCTCAAGTGATCTAGACAATATTTTGAATGGTCAAAAACATACAAGTGATAAAATTAGTCTTGGATACAAAGAACTAGAGAATACAACTCTAGAAAAGATGAACACTATTGTGAAAAAAGACAATCATACTTTGAAGACAAATCATCAGACAAAGAATGAAGGTAATGAAAGAATAAAGATAAATCAGATCGGACAACCAAATGCCATGAGGTATGTAAATTTTAAAGGTTACTTCTATACTTATAATTAGTTTGGACATAGAGTTAGAGAATGTAAGAGACCTATTATAAATGAGTTTGTATGGAACTATGATGGGGGGAATCAGTCATAAGGTATAAATAGAGTTAAGTGCATCAAGTGTCTTGATAAGGGATACATTGCTAAGCATTGTCCAAATAAGGTAAGACAAGGTAAGTCTTCTTCAAAAAGATTAGTTTGTTTTAGTTGTCATGACATTGGACATATTGATTGTTTTTTATCTAAATAAGGTAAGAAAAGTTGAGTTTCCATCAAGCAATATTATTTTTTACAACTATGAGAAGATTGGTCACATTGTTATATTCTACAATGAAAGGCTATTATGTCAAAATAAGTTCAATCAAGCTCCAAGAGTGCAAGTAAAAAATCAATTTAGCTCATGGAAACCAAAGGTGGTATGTGTGAGTCATGATGAGTCTGAAGATCCAAGTAATCTATTTGCTATGGTGGATAATGCTTTAGAAGTTGAGGAGTTGTTAAGGGCTCTCATTGTCTGCTCATGTTGTGAGTGAAGAGACCAAGCTTAAGAAGAGGACCAAGGTATTGGTTGAGGATACTTCTGAACTGAGTATAAATCCAAATAAACATTTAATTGTTGCTTATCAAGTATCATTCAAAGAGCATCAATTATCAATACCTAGTGATGAGGTTCCAAGCTAAAAGGAAGATTCTACAGATGAAAAGGTATGTCATTAATTTATGCTATCTACATGTATTGTCAATTCAATCATAGAGGACAATATTGTATTGGATGAGCATGTTGCTTCTTTTAAGCCTAAGAATAAAAATAAGAAATTTAATTATCAAATGACCAAGGAGGAGAAGGACTATGAGGAATTGTGGGTAACTCCTAGTTTCACATTATTCTAGGACATTGTAAAGTAGAAGGTCTTTATCTATGCTTCTTAAGTGACTCCTTTCAGTGGAGAAGCAAGTGTTGTGTATGCAGTGTCTATAGGGTTTAAATGGGTGTTTCCAAGTGGCCTAATGAGATTGATGCAATTTCAATAATATTTTTATGCTTAGAAACAATTCTTAACCTTATTTTAGTTTGCTACAAGTGGTTTTGTGGTCTGAAGACATGTTGAAGTAAAATTGAATATTTTTTAGTGCTCTTGGTTTTTATCATTTTTAGCCTTAGGTAAAGTAGGCCTAAAATGGGTTATAGGATGCATGGGGTCCCAAATATGTGAAATATCAAGTCTTGGTCTAGAAATGTTTAATTCTTACATCTAGGTGTACAAGAAGTTTCAGAGGTGGACATTGACCAAAAGGAGGTTTGTTGACCCTATTTATTTTTAGGATTCTTGGATTTTGGGCTCTACTAGAAAAGTGGTTTACCTTGTGATTTGAGGTCTGAGGCTTCTTAATGGATTTAATGGGACAAATAGGTTGTCAAATCATGTTTCACATAGATTTGAACGTTTGTAGTTTTCAAATTATTCATGCTTTTGTCAAGATGGAGGCCTAATTGGTAAGTTGGTTTGTGAAGTATGTTGTAGATGATGAGATAGATGATTCAAACTAGTGTGATTGAATGAACATATGAGAATAATTTAGATATGAATTTTTAGGTCTTGAAGGTGCATATATTGAAAATTGTGGGCTCTACAAGTTCTAGGTAGGGATACAAGGAGTCTATATAGGCCTAGTGAAAAGAAGAGTGAGTTGTGTTCAATTTATTCAAAAGAGAAAGGTATGAGTATTTCAAGGAGAGTTATTAGGTTGGATTATATAATGTTTCCTATTTGGTGAGTGGAATGAATTTCTGTTGGTAGTATTTAAGGTGGGAGAGAGAAGGCTAGTAAGCCTATATGGTTGTTCTTCATGGTGTGTGGAGATATGAAGATGATTAGGAGGTGAAATTGCTCACAAATCTTAGGGTAAATTACTCTCATATGTTTATTGGTGTTTTATATAAGATTTTATTACTTTTATGTGCTCTTTCTTCATTGATTATAGTGCTTGGTTGAAGAGTGTTAACATGGAACAAGAGGAAGTTGTCAAAGTAGAAGAGGTAGGATCAAGGTAAGGGGGAGTTTGTACTATATTTATAATATGGTATTATCCTAATAGTAGTATTTGTAGGTCCTCAAGATTAGTTTTTTTCCAATTTGTCTTTATGTCAAAGGGGGAGAAAGATCCTATTATGAGAGTGCTTGAAGAGAGAGAAGGAAGGTGAACTATATATTGTTTTATGATGGATGTTGACATCAATGACAAAGGGGGAGATATTTTGAGAGTTTTAAATGATGTCATAATAATGACATGGATGTGTCCATGTGAGTGGATAAATTATTTTGATAGTCTAAGTGATAATGACAAAGTGTGCAATGTGTTTGTCCTAGTGTGCTTGAAGTAGGTTTGGTTGATCTTTATAGTTTTACTAGTTAGAGATGATTAGGGATGACTCCAAAGTATTGAGATTGTGAAAGAGGTCCTATAAGAGGTCAAGGATGCATTGAGTGCTTGTGTGGATAAGTATAATTCATCTAGTAGTCCATAGTTTTCATCTAAACATTTTGGGTCCAATGGCAGAAAATCTGAATAGGCAGTTTGATGACATCATAATTACCATGTGTGGATGAGTCAGGAGGATTTAATCATATATTTGTGATCAAATTATTCCTAATTTTTTATGTACTAAGTATAAATATATGTAATGAATTGTATCCAAATATATGTGTGTGAAAATTTGGGCTTCCAAGCATTTTGATAGTGTTTTCTATGTTCAAACAAAGTCAAGTAAGCAGTTTGGTGATGTCATATCTCACACATATGAAATTTTTAGGAGTAGATTGATATATGGATTAATTACCCTATGATATAAGATATTATGCACTAAATATTAGCTCATGTGATTAAGTATGAAAAAATACATGCAAGTGTAAAGTTGGGCTTCCAGGTAGTTTGACGGTGTTTTTCAATACTTAGCCAAATTTGCATATGGTAGGAAAAGTTGAGTAGGCATTTTGATGTAGTCATATTTCACAAATGTGGTAGTTTTAGAATGATTTTATCATATGGGTTTTTTCATTTTTGTTCTTAGTTTTTATGTAATAATTTTTAGGTCATGCAATAGAGTGCATCAAAAGATATGCATGTACAAAGTTGGCCTTCTAGGTAGTTATAGGTATAGTTGTCTCTGTGGTAGACAAATTTGAGTTAGATAATTAATGGAATTATTAATTTAACATAAAAATTTGATAGTAGTATATTAATACATGGTTAATTTACTTTTTTAAAGGAAAACATATGGTCCATATTTTAGAACACGTGTTTGAGTGAAGCAAAAGATATGAAGGTGCAAAGTTGACCTTACAGAGAGATTATAAAGGTTCCCATACTTAGTCAAATTTTCAAAAGGGAAAGTTCAAGAAAATATTGAGAAGATGTATGGATCCCATTTTATCTAAGATGTTAATAAGTAGAGATATGGTAAGAAGTGTTTGATGTTTAATGCTAAACAAAGGTAAAGGATAAGGATCTAATGGTTCACATTTAATCATGTGATTGAGATCGACAGTGCGAGTGGAGTCAAAGGTGTCAACCTATTTTAAGTTTATAATCATTAAAGACCAAGGTAATTATAATAATATTTATGGTGCATGATTGATATAAGATTTGAGGACATGAGATGATAACATAGTGTCTAAGTTTTAACTGTGACCATTAGCATTTGAATATTTGAATTTTGCAAAGTGAAAACCAATGCTCTATATTTTGTCCATAAATTTTGATCCAAGATGAATTAAAAGGTGATATTAAATTTAAATTTGAAGAGGATTCCATGGTTAATATAGTTAACCTATTTATAATATTTGAATGTCTGCATAGTCAAAAATATTAAGATCAAATTTTGTATGTGTTTAACTGTGTTCTATAAGTAACCCAAAAAGGATATTTGTGCTTGTTTTGACGATGTTTAGATGTTTTATGATGTCTTATCTATTAAAAATTAATTTTAACTCATTTTGATTGATTTTTATGGTCTTTATAGGTTTGAACAATTGATATTATAGATGAACAAAAGATTAAAAAGTTGATTGTGTTTGTTCATGATGTTCCTATTCACCAAGTTAGTGTTTGAGCATATTGATCGTATGCAAAGGTGAGAAGAGTTGACTATGATCATTTGAGGAATACAAAGGGATCATGTGGAGTGGACCTATTCATTTGGAAGTGGTCATATGTTCCTTTTTTTCTTGATGAAGTGCTAAATGGGTGAATAGGTCTCCATGAGACTTATAAGAGCTACAAGGGCCTAATTGAAAGGTGTAGTTACTTAAGGGTGACTAATAGATGATATGAGTGACCTATGAGGATTACATTGAGCCATATATTTATATGATATATGCATTGAGGGTTAAGGAATTCCTAATGGTTGACCAAGATGTGGATGATCATGAGGGCTCTACAAATAGTGAAACCAAATGAGATGGTTTCCAAACTTGTGCAAGGCTTGTGTGAGAGGAGTATGCATTAAAGTGAAGAAGAGAAGATAATTAGTGTGCCTATTGGATGAGTTGATGATCATAGTAGATTTTTCCACTATGTGTGTGACTTATAGGTCATATTTATGATGTCATAATAGTTCTCTTATAGGTTTGAAGGTTGAAGATGTGTCTAGAGGTCTGAGTGTATATATGAGGGCAGTTTTAGTGAAGAAGGAGAGAGATTGGGACATGCCTATGTGAGAGGCCTATATGAGATAGATATGTATTTTTTATAGGAGTTATAAAATTAGATATCCATCATTAAGTGTTGAAGACATCAGTTCAAAGGTGGATGTGTTTATTACATAGGAGGGTCTAAAGGACTTGATCTTCTTATGGGCGATTGCTCTTATAACAAGTGTTTTACTAAAGGCCTTTGGTAAAACATCCCTGACCAAGGTTTTGGGTAGAAATGAACTGAAAAAAATATGGTTAGAAGGACTTGATCATCTTAGGGTCAGGTGCTCTTTCTATAACAAGGGTTTCACTAAATCTTGGTCAAAAGGAATTGATTAGTCTCTAGTTTGTAATCTATTATAGGACAAGTAGTTCATGGTTTATAGGATTGAGAGTGGATTTTATTACCCAAGAGCGTTTCCCATTTATATATTGTTTTATGTTTGTGATCTTGCATTATATTCATTTTTCATTACTATAAACATCTTGTATGCTTCGTAAATGATTGTATTAAAAGCTTCAATGTTTGAAGGTTTGTAATTTGAATTAGAGTGTTTGCCATCATTGATTCACCACCCCCCATTAGTGGATTGTAACTATAATACTTTTTACATTTATGAGGTTTTAAAGATATCAACATTAAAAAAAATTGATTTTAGTTTTTTTTTAAAATTTTCCCACCAAAACTATCTTTATAAAAAAAATGAATTAGAAAAGAGCATTTGAAGGCTACTTATCATATCCTAGTGTAACCAAGGGTCATGATCCTACTTTGATTGGATCAATTAAGGTATTTTATATATATATATATATATATATATATATATATATATATATATAATATTTATAAGGTCTTATTTCATAATTGACCATGTAAAACTCAACTAAGGTTAAGTCCTGGGCTAAGTATTCCAAGTTAGTTAAATAGTTTGAGAGGTCTAGGAGTTTTTATAGTGAATAAGGGAGAAAAAAGAGTTAAAAGAGATATAAATATGTGGGATAAAGGAAATATATAGGAAAAATATTCCAAGTATCCAATATTTGACAAGATTCTAAAGAAAATAAGAAGAAAAGTTAAGGAAAACATGGTTGTAACAGGACTATGTAACAAGTTTGCATCAAAAAATAGAAAAAAAATTTTCACTTGAGTTAATTATTGTAAATCCAATATAATATGATGTGTAGTTAATTTTTTTTTTTCAATCATTATTTACTATTTTAGATCAACTTTAATTCATATTACAAGCTTGAGAATAGCAATAGGTTTCTATAGTCAAGAAAAAGGTCTTTTGCATTCGATATAAGTATATTTTTTACATGTTTAGAGGGTGGTCAAAATACCAAATTAAGTTTAAGAGTAGGATATATGTATCTATAGTCTTATCAAACCATAAATATTCAAAAAATAATCTAAAAACTCAAAGTTTTAGTGATTATTAGCTCACTGCTTGTGTGCAGTCCAAAAATGTGCATTTATTGTCAAGAAAAACTTGTTTTCATTATGTTTTGTGATTAATCAAGGTGTATAATTTAATGATAAAATATGATTTTGAGGAATAAATTTTAAAATTCAAAATATTTTAAAATTCAAAATAAAACTCAAATTATCCTTTATTAGCAACTCTTATTTTATGTATAAGCCCACTAGGGCATTGAACACAAAATTACTATATCTTCAAAACTAATCCTTAAAAAATAATTAAAATTTGAATAATGGTATATGAATATTTATTTAATGTGTTAAATTTTTTTTCTATTTTTTTGTGTATATTGAGTGAAATATATTTAAATTTATCAATCTATAGGCCTAAAAATAAGGTCTTGAAACCATGTTTTAGTCTTTTCTTGTATTTTCAAGTTGGATAAAGGTAGAAATGAATATGATGAGTTGATAAAAAATTTAATTAATGTGTAAAATAATTTTATACTATAATAATTTATTTTTTAGTTTTAAAATTGGTGCATGAAGGTTTTTGCCAATTCTTTCTCTCATAAGCAAGTTACCAACCAGATTTTCCTTAACCTCTCCATCAATTTTTGTATCAAAATAGGGTTTGGTTGTAATTAAAGATAATATAAGTATAAATATTTCATAGATAATATTTAATAAGTTTTTAGAAATATGTCATGACCTAACCTTGCAATGGTTATAGATACTAGATTGAAAGCCTATTTCAACATGTGTTGCTAAGAATTAGACTAACTATTCAGATGTGTATTCTATTTCAGATGTGATTTTATGAGGCATATTTTATAATTATTATATTTTTTTGATAGTACAGTTGATGCTTAAACTTTATTTATCTTATCATGCTAGATACTATTCAATTTCTTTTTTATTATTACATGTTATGCTATATCATATTTTGCTGGATTCTAGATAACACTTGGTTATGATACAGTTAAATATACCTTAGAATAATATAATTCAACTATCATGATTATTATTATTATTTCTATTTCATTACTACTTTAGATGTTTATAATTATTTTAGCATATCATGTTTAAATGTTATGATGCTTTCAAAATTTTATTATGTTGAAAGCACAATCATTGAGATGGGGGTGAATCATTGATGTAATCAAATAAAACTCAATTAAACTTATTCAAACTCTTAACCATTCAACATAATCATTCATGAATCATTTAAGCCATTCATTTCAATGATCAAAGAAAACAATGTAAGATCAAAGCGCATAACACATGAATTATGTGGGAAGCCCTCATGGGGGATAAAAACCCACTCTCAAGACTACAAAAATTGGATTAAATTCCTATAATATATAAAAAATAAGATACTTTAGTGAATCAACCAATCCATAAGAAGAACCAACCCCTTAAATTCATCTAACAACAAGTAGACTTCAATAAGCACCAACATGCTAAGAGGCTAAAACCCCCTTTACTAATCAAGCACCCATACAACCATAAAAATAAAACTCTGCCTTGATTTTTTTCCTTAATATAAATGATTATGGTCTTCTATAACGCATATAAATTCAAATATCCCTATCACATAAGCATGTAACAAACCCTCTTCTTATTCACTCAAACTATCCTCATACACATAGTTAGACCTATAACAAACACTTTTAAACTATTATCACATATTCAACATGATTTTATGATAGATTCCATGGCCTCTTATCCTTATATAAATTATCATTCCATTTGATTCAATATCGCTTATTCTAATGAACTCAAACAAGCCTATTAGGCCTTCTCTTATACCACACACTTCATTTAACCCATCTTGGTCAGCCAAGTTACTTTGAAAAATTTAATTACACCTGAAATAGATCCACACACATGTTAGATGGGTAATACAACCACTCCATATGTCACACTTAAGACATAAAGTCAATCAATTAGGCCTAAGTAGCCCTTTTAGGTCTTATGGAGACCTATTCACCCCTTTTGCACATCATTGAACAAATTATCAACATATGGCCACATAAATGTACATGGTTCCATGACACATGTACCATAATACATCATTAAAATATCAAAACCATCTAAAGACACATCTACATAACTCAAATCTATCAATTCAATTCATTAAACATGACCGCCATGATGAATGAAGGAAAAGCCAACTTGTAAGCAATGGTTCATATTGAATATGGATTAGTCAAACCTCAAAAATCCATAAAAATGATCCTCATGGAGTATAAAACACTATCCAATGGATAAAACATCATGTAATAACCAAACACAATTAATAAAAACATAAAAATCATTCTCATTTCACTTGTAGAAGAAAGCCAAACCCTCAATCAACTTTAACGATCCATAAATGCACCTGTACAATCACTCAAAACTTGAAACCATATTTTATGGGTATACCTTGGAGTTATTTAGTAATTTAATTTTTAATTAATTATAAAATTCATCCATTATAAAAAGTTATATGTAAAATACTACAAACTAGTTTTCCTTTGTAAATTCAAAATTTTGAATTCCAATGATCATATTTTTATGCAAACATGGCTAGGTATGGAAACAATGAAATCTACCTTGAAAGCCCTATTTGACCTTTAATAAATTTTTATATATACATATAATGGACCTCAAATTTTAAACATATTTTATCCTCTCATAGGGTATTCTATCCGTATATCAAATTGCTTTTGAGACCTTCACATATGAATTTTGACATCACCAACCTACTCTCTCAACTTGATTTGACAAGTAGACTAGGATGACCTAGACAAGCACACAAGCATTCCAAAGTATTCTTATCACCTCCAATGGATTGTAAAACCTTATATAAACATCATGAAGGATTTTCATCATATATTAAACATATGAATCATGCCTATAATCAACATTCAAATGCATCAAATCTTGATTATGCCTTCTTGCTCAAACATGTCACATACCTTACACAAGAACATATTCATCACAAGGATATTCTTAAGGAAAATTTGTTAGTCATTTTAATCAAGTCACATACAACCTTGGAAATTATTCATAATTATGATATATCATAACAAACTAGGCAATCATGGATCAAAAGCCATTAATGAAGATATCTCACACAAGATACCTTAGCACACTTTGTCATAAAATCACTAGCACAGTTGACACCTCATGAACACTCTCAAACACAATAGGTACATTAATGAAAATACTCCAAAAATATCCCCCTTTGTAATTAATGTCAACACCTACATATAGTAATATAAATTGATCAAATCATCTCTCCCTTGTTTGAGTTCTTTCTCCCCTTATCCAATTCTTTCTCCTCCTTTGACACAATGACAAGTGGGACAAATAAAGAACATGTGAAACTCAAGTACACTTCACTAGACCACAATAACATCTAAAAATACTCCCCCTATCATTGAGCATAACATTTATAATAAAATATTCACAAACCTGCTCATTGGTAACACACCATCTTGACTATGTCGTACTCCTTCAAGAAGTAATGAACAAATATCAAGTCAAAAAGGAGTAATGGCACCTCATACCTATTTTGATCAAATATGACCTTACCAAAAGATGAAAAAATTAATTTGAACCACCAATAAACCTCTACTAATCTTAAATTTGGTCCATACTACATTTTCTAATGTTTCACCCCTTGAACCTCACAATTAACCCTTAGGCCTATTAGACCTTTAAGCACTTGGAAACACTATCTCAGAATTTTGAAGCATACAACTAATTTTATCACACAAACACATGAAAAAATCACATGGATGGAACCTTAAAAATCTTTTTAACACCTCCATATGCCTTAGATACTCCAACACAAGTCAAAGCACCTCATGAACCCTCCATAAACACCACTTAAAATTGCTTAAAATACCAAAAACAAGTCAACTAAGCTTTGAATTAATCAAACCATCATAGTAAATATAATGAAAAAAAAAATATTATATAAATACTATGACACATATATCACACTACTAACTTCATCAGAGGCTTCAAATTTGATTAGAAGACCTTTAAAACAACTCTATAAATAGCTCACTCAAAGTTTACCAAACTCTGTCAATACCCAGTCATGAAAACATAACAATATAACACCTACAGAATCACTACCAAGACATTATAATTAATTTAAAATTTCATATAACATCCTTATAAATACATCTAATATATATATTATGGAATCAAGAGTCAATATTGGTCTTGTAGACCAATCTCACTACTCTGGGTTTCATTGTCTTCACATAACTTTGCCATGACAATATGTGATCATCATATGCATCACTTCTTGCTGACTTGGAACCAATCCAACTGTATGGTGAAGTTACATAGGTATTATAATTCACCTCCATGTTCCTTATTTCATTCCTGATCACTAATAATACATCTCAAAACACTTTTTCACATAGATTGTAACTTCTCACTGGTTTCACCATCACTTAGACAAGTCATTTTTGAGAGCACCTTATTACTAGTATATGAGAATTTCAAAAACTTATCAACCAGTATAATATGAGTAATAGGTCTTGAATAAGACCCAAAACCATTTTTTCCATCTCTAAACACCTAAAATCCATCCTTAAACATATTTTAACTCATACCTAGATTTTGTCACAGTTTCCACTATTTGGTAGATTAGCGATAGGATGACTTTATTGATAAAAAAAATATCCATTTAGTTCCTATAAATCATGCAACAAAAACCATGGTTAAAAATAAAAACTCTCAAGATTCATCGTTTATTTATTTTCATAGTTTGACGAGGTCAACATTGACTAGCATAATCATTTTTTTGGAAATAACACCTTTTATGTAGTTTCCATTCACAATTTTGACAAACCAATATCAATTATAGGTGTTTGAGAGAGATTTATACAATATATAAACATCACATTAACTTATCAAAACAATTTTGATCCATTTACATCAATTTAATCATCATCATATCAACATGAGGATTTTAGGAGGGTTTAACCCTATTTGTAGTCTTTAGTAATCATTTATAGGGTTCAGGCCCTCAATCCAAAAACCAATTATTGTATATTATTCTTATGACCCTTCCCCATCTACCACAAGTGTCTTAAACTCCCATTCATAGATTACACTTGCCAATGAACACTAATAACTTCTTCTCGGGCTAACATATCTCATTTTGGTCACCTTGAGAGACCTCAAAACAAATTTTTATGCTTCCCTCTCCAAATCTTGACTTTATAATTGGTAAATTTGATTCATACATCCTATAAAATCACAATCCATGCTCCTATATTCTCAAATAACTTTTAAACTCACCTTGAGCCCTGACTTGGACCTTAATAGGTCATTAGCATGATGAGTCTAAAACCACCAGTCAGACTTTACTCTTTAAAGCACTTGGAAACCTATTGTGTTTATATTAAAAAATCATTAACATATTAAAATACCTTAAAATCATGATATCAATTTTTCATTCATCCTTACACAGGTCACATCTACCAAGCTTGTGTCTTCACTCTAGGTCTCTCATGAAAGGAATATACCTCAATCTTGACCTTTCTTCCACTATAGATGCTCTTTGATATTTATTACCATGTTTAAAAGATGTATAACATACTATTATGTCTCTAAAAATTCTCTCCAATGATTTTATCACCTTAGAATCTAGTCCATATGCCTCATTAAACTAGGTGGGGCTCACACTAGGTATAAGAACAGATCTACATAAAACACTATTCTCATTGGGATCATCTTTAGACACTCTTAAGTGCCTCACCAATACTAATTCATGATCCATAAATTATTAATAGGATTTCATGCCCATCTGATGTCATTCCATCATGCTTGACTCTTCATTCCATAACCCTATACTCTCTAGGACACTACTACAAGCTTCATGCTTTCAATAAAAAATAAGCAAGATTAAATATTAACCTTTTTAACATACAAGGAATCTATAATTAAACATGTATAAGCTCATATGATCCCCCTTACATCATGTATTATCTCTTCAGTTGGGCTAACAATATCTCCCCCTTTAAACTTCATAAGCCATCACGGCTCTAGCTCTTACAAAGCTCCTTCTCAGCAACACAAATTCATTTAAGACTTGTAAACAATTTTAGCAAACTTCTGACAAAATTTTTGTCATCTTAAAATATTGTGTGTATGAAAAATATAAAATATAAATATCTTTAGAGATATTACAACATGATAACAACATTCTTAGATCACCTCTAGTCCTTATAACATATGAACAACATTGTCTGTAAAAGGCACACTCATAATCCTAATAAGAATCTTAGAATAACTAACAACCTTAGATGACATCAAAAAACTTGCCATCACATTCCTATATGACTTTATGAAGTCAATTTGATGCATCTATAAGGATGTAAAATTTAAGATATTCTGTAATTTTACCAAATAAATAATCTTCTACTTACAGTTAGACTTTCTTATGATGACACAAAACTTTATCATTTTAAGAATGATAATGATATTTTTATGACATTTAATATAAGTCAATCATTTATTTAAAACATATAAAATCCTTAAAACTTAAGGATAATAATATTACTAGGAAGATGTTGGTCTTGAGGACCAATCATCAACTCTTATAAACCTCTACCTTCTAAGAAACTTACATATACCTGTACCTATCATGCTAGATAACCAACAGACCACCTTGGAATGACTTGACTATACCTTTCTATTAATCCATCCAACATTCATATAAATCCAAATAACATGAATGAACTCATTTGCCTCATTAGAGCATACCTCAAGGTTTGTAGTCATAACTCATTTTGAAGTCTTCAAATCACTGAATTTCATGTCTTAGGATCATTCTTCACATCTAGGACCAAAATAACTATACTCAGAGGAGAATGTATAGGATCTCCATGATATCTTAAACATATTCAAAAACTTATGTATACATAGATAATACATTGTTATGAAAAACACAAACCTTGATCAACCATCACTTGCTTCCTTGTATGAAGAATGCCTCTATGAAATGTAGATAGAAACACATATACTTATGTATATTTTAGAACAATGTGAAAATAGGAGACCCCCAGTATTCCACTTCTTCTTTGAACTTTTTTATCCTCTTCTTGATTTGAAACTCTCTATACTTAGTATCATCTTTGGATTTAACATCTTCCTTCTTCTCTTTTATCTAAGCAAAATCATAGACCTTTTGCATAATCTTTTAGGAATTGACAACATATGAAAGTAAAAGAGTTTTTTGACATACCTTAGAAAATGTACCATAATGTCTCTAAGGTTCATCTTGATCAAGCTTAACTATCTTAGGTCTCGATACCTAGGTTAACTTTTTCTCATGCATTCTAGGAGCTCTAGTTGGGTAGAATCTAGTAATATGACTAGTCTTAAGACAACTATAAAAAATAGTGTTATTTATTCCATGTTCTAAAGATAAATTATTTCTTGAGCTATTTCTACAATCCTTTTATCTATGACCAAACCAATGACACTCAATGTTTCTACTCATTTTTTTGCTTTTCACATTCAGAAGAAATGAGAAACTAAAGATAATGGTCAGGGGTTAGATGATACCCAGATGAAGTTGCGCACTGTATCCAAATGTTGTAGGAGCTCCTCTTTGGATGTGGAGGATGACACCTGTAGATAAGAAAGGCTTAAACAAAGAAAATGTTAGATAGATATATGGTGGACTACCAAGCAAAGCTTGGTCCTAGAAGTGCAAAGACTTTCTTGAGGGATGACAGTCCACTTGTTGATAAAAAGAATGTCATAATGGAAAGAAATAATGAAAAACTTAAAGAAAGAGACATAGATAATGCATACCTAAATATTGCAATCAGTCCTCCATAGTCACCGACGTCGGTAGTCCTGCCGGCGTTGGTTGGTCAATTATGTCGATGTCAGTTATGCTGCCGACCTCGATAGGGGCAATGGTTAATGTCAGTCAGGGCAATGCCCTTGGGTGAGTTTTGGATAGGTATGTGGTTGATAGAAAGTCCTAGGAGATTCAAAAGGGTTGTACAAGGATGTAGGACAATGGACAGAGTCTTAGTAAGGACAAGGTAGATGTTGTGTGTGAGATGAGAGTCAAGATAAGAAGAAGGATTTTCAGCCTCTCTGAGAAGAAAGCGGGGTTTGGTCTCAATAGTACTTAGAAAATAGCAAATTCACTAATTACCAATCCATTCTAAAGAAACTAAAATGAAAGGTAGAAGAATACTTAGCTCTTGATGGAGAACCAGAAGTGTAGAAGACTTGTTTGATTATGGCTGATGTAGGAGACCTCATGCAATGTTTCAATCTAGTGTGGAGTGAATTCTGTAGAGTTTCTTAGCTTGGAGAGTGATGATAGAATTTTGATGCCTACAAAGAGTCAAGGAACAACAGAATTTGGATCCTGGGAGCAAGAGAATTCACCTTTTGGTGCAAGAGAATTCACATTTTGGGTCTGCAGTCGAGGTCAAAATTTAGTTCTTAGCAACCGACGTCAGTGATACTGCCGGCGTTAGTCGACTCTTAATCGACATCGATGGCTAAAGAATGGGAAAAAAGGTTATGTTTAGCCCTTTTCCCATTCTTCCATCTGCCAAGTTCGGTTGTCGTTGTTAAATAGTCCAAAGGCAGGTTTAATAGGTGTGAGAATTAGTGGGAGAGTTAAAATTAGGTCTTAGGTAATTATGATTAGTCATAGGGTGATAAATGGTAAGAATGCAAGGTGAGGGGTCTAAGGGGGATGATTAATTTAAAATAAGTATTTTAAATTAATAAAGTATAGGTTAGGCATGTTGAAGTTAGAAAGGGTCCAAGGGGGGGGGGTTGACACTATTTTGGTGTCTACATTTGCCTCTTTTTGTCTTGTTGGTTGTTCTTGATGAACTGCAAAACAAAAATAGGAGTAAGTTGCCCCAAGTATGGGATAAGGTTATTTTTGTCATATTAGTTGTTCTGATGAACTGTAAGACAAAAATAAGAGTTGGTTGCCCTAGATGTGGGATGAGGTATTCCCCCTCAAAGCGAGAGTCGAGGGAAGGTAACCTGATATCGAGTGTCAATTTGATAGATAGTGGATGGGTATGGTGAAGGTTGAGTGTGAATGCTACAAAAGTTGAGATTGCATGCATACCACTTCATGTGATAAATAGGTCAAATTATCATAGGTAAGGTCGAGGAGTGATAAAATCGAAGTAACTAGGCCCCAACTTTTAGTCGTAGCTGATTGGGCTATTTGATCCAAGCTATAGCTCTAATGGTCATTGTGTTCTAAGTATCTCAGGCTCAGGAAGTGCTCTTGGAAAACACAAAAATGTCACAAGTAGTGGGGATCAACTAGAGCATGATATAATACTTGTGAGGGTCATGGACAATTTTCTAACTATTCATGAGGTAGCATATGCAATCAAAACAACCAAGGCATAGTTGTCTCAAAAGTGGTCATGGTTTGAGGAGATAGTCGTGATCTCTAAGGTCATTGGTCGAGTCAGGTTGAGTCATGGTATGATCTCAAGTGGTGTGTGTTGTGGTTAGGGAGATGTATGTGATCTCAAATGTGCCCCATGAGAAGTCTACGGTGACTCACTCAATGTCAGGGCTGATTGTTTGGTCATGATTTTGGGTTGGTATAAATAGTTGGTCCATTAGATGGACAGATGAAGGAATGGCTGATCTAACCTCAGAAGACCCCATGTCAACTGAGTGCTACCTACATATCCCATATTTCAAGGGCCTCAGACCAATGTAGTTCTCTGCAAAGGGAGAAAGAGGGTCGGTTATGGATTGGGTTTGATGAGGTTAAGTCATGGTTAAAGGTGAAATGGTTTGTCCATCAGGTAGATGAACAAACGAATGGCTGATGTCATTAGGGAGATGAACGGGCAAATGGATGAGTGGATGGCTGAGCTAACCTTAGAAGACCCCATGTCAACTGAGTGCTGCTTATATAGCCCCTATTTTAAGGGCCTTAGGCCAATGTAGTTCTCCCAAAAGGGAGAAAGAGGGTCAGTTATGGATGTGGGTTGGACAAGGTTAAGTCATGGTTAAAGGTTAAATGGTTTGTCCAGCAAGTAGATGAACAAACGAATGTGGCTAGCATCATTAGGAAGATGAATGGGTGAATGGATGGCTGAGCTAAACCCAGAAGACCCCATGTCAATTGAGTGCTGCCTACATAGCCCCTAGTTTGAAGGGCCTCAAGCCAATGTAGTTCTCCCAAAAGGGAGAAAGAGGGTCGGTTATGGATGTGGGTTGGACGAGGTTAAGTCATGGTTAAAGGTGAAATGGTTTGTCCATCAGGTAGATGAACAAATGAATGGCTGATGTCATTAGGGAGATGAACGGGCAAATAGATGAGTGGATGGCCGAGCTAACCTCAGAAGACCCCATGTCAATTGAGTGCTACCTACATAGCCCCTGTTTTAAGGGCCTCAGGCCAATGTAGTTCTCCCCAAAAGGGAGGAAGGGTCAAAGAGGTTGACAGGTGTTTTGGTTAGGTTAATGGTTTAGCACTTCCATTATGTCTGATGGAACATGCTTGAAATGATGAGTGTATGACGATCTTATAGCCTTTTCCATATTATGTGATGGTGTATTCTGTAACATAAGTGATGTGGTTTTTAATCCCTAGCAATTTTCCATATTCATGATGGTGTATGCTAAAAATTAAATGAGTATATTTATGCTTCAGCAAGTAATGGTTTATTCTTGACTTAAATTGTGTGTGGTCGATAGTTTCCATGTGTATTGGTTTCCATAGAAACTAGTGTGAATAGGCTATGATAATGTTAGTGGTCTGAAAAAGGTTTGGTTGGTTTGGTTTGGTTTAGAAAATGATTTGGTTGGATTTGAATTGGTTGTATGTGATCAAAGTGTGTAAGAAGTGAAAGGCGCATTACTCTTTCATTGACAAGAACCATAATAATAGCATAGATAAGGTTTTTGCAAACAAAAACCCGGTTCATGCATTGCGTCATTGACCATTGGTTTATGTTGGAGAAGTAGTCGAATCAATTGACATTAAGTGAGCTTGAAATCCCTTGAGTATGTTGGGCTAATAGGTTTGATTATATGAGATGTGAGGATAGCGAAACCCTTTTTAGCAAGGATAACTCTGCCCCTTTTATAGGTGACCCTGAGAATGACTATAGGCAAGTCCATGACTTAATAGTTTTTCAATCGCGCTTTTTTTTTTGGGTAGACTGATCAATGTAGGAAGTCTACGTGGGGATGTTTTATTTTGTGGTCATATGTGAAGCTGATTGATGTGGGAAGCTTCTGAGAGAGTGTTATTTGTAGCAAAATTTGGGTATAGCCATCCTTCGAGGGAGTGGTCTATATTCTGCTTTGTATGTTTTAATATTTTTGAATAGCTTTCCTTCAAGGGAGTAGTCTATCAATTACAACAATTATGTAGCTGTCCTTCGAGGGAGCAGTCTACATTTATAGTTTTATGACCTTTGAATAGGCATCCCAATTTTATATGTTTTATGGATTGAAGTTTTAGTCATGGACTAGCCTATAGAGGTTTAAGGGTTTCCCTTTTATTAGGACAAAGCATTCATGCTTGACAAAAGGGTTAAAAGGAATAGGGACGAGGATGATAGGGGTTGCTCAAGGGATGATCTCAAGTTAAATATCAAGTGAATGAGTACTTGATTAATAGTAGAATGGTCGTAAATGCAAGGCATTAAGGGGCTCAGGTTCTGGCTGGCCTTCAAGAGAAGATAGATGATAAGTCCCTGATCCGTACTTGTGTGTTATGATATAAGGTCCAAGCCAATTAGGAGAAAACTTGCCTCCTTTACTTCTTTCCATATTGGTCACATGTTGGTTTTCTTTGAGGACAAGATCTTTGATTTTGAAATCTTGTTCTCTCAAACTTTTGTTATAGGCACATTGGATGTGATTTTGGTAGATATGGAGATGGTTGAGGGCAGCAAGGTGACGTTCATCAAGTAACTCAAGTTGAGCCAACCAATCTTGATGAAAGTCATCCTTAGAAAGTATGTCATGTAAAGAGATGCATAGAGAAGGTATCTATATTTCAAGAGGTAGGATAACCTCTATTTCATACACTAAAGAGAAAGGTGTAGCACCCATAGGGGTTCAGATGCTAGTGTGGTAGGCCCATAAAGCGAAGGGAATGTGAATGTGCCAATCCCTTCTAGTATCATTGACCACCTTCATTAAAATTTTGGTTAAGATTTTGTTGGAAGCCTCAGCCTACCCATTTGCTTGTGGGTAGTAAGGCGAGGAGAAGCTGAGCTTGATACCAAAAGAGTCACAAAGTTTTTGGACAGTTTTGTTCTTGAAAGACTTGCCATTATCAGTGATGATCTTGTGGGGTACACCGAAATGATAGATGATGTGGGTGTTGATGAAGTCGATGATTTTGTCAGCTTTAGTGGAGAGGAGGGGAATCGCTTCCACCCATTTAGTGAAGTATTCAATTGTGGTGATAATGGACTGATGTCGAAGAGATGAATGAGGGTTAATCTCACCAATTAGATCTAAGCCCCATTGTGAAAAATGCCATAAATCCTTAGCGACTTGTAGAGCATGGCTAGGGATGTGAAGTAAGTTAGCGTATTGTTGGCATTTGATATAATGCCAAACATAGTCGCTGTAGTCTTGGTGAAGAGTAGGCCAATAATAGCCCAGGCGAAGGATGCGCTTTGCAACTGAGTGACCACTAAAATGCCCTCAACAAATCCCATCATGGACTTGTTTGATAGCGTGAGATGTTTCAACAGAGGTTAGACATTGAAGAAGGAGGCCATCGAAACCTCATTTATAGAGAAGACCCCCTAGTATAGTATATCGAGCTGTGCTTTTGATAAAATCCCATCACGCATTGCTAGAGAGATCAGGGGGGACAATAGAATAAGTTAAGTAGTCCACAAGTTATTTATACCAAACATCCTGTGGACTAGAGTCAATGGTGCTGATGAGGTTGATGTTAGTAGAGATATATGAAGGTAACTCCAAATGGTGTACCATAACATAAATTCTCAAGGAAGATGATGAGGATGGAATGCGTGAGGTGAGAGAAGCCATATTATCAGCAAACTTATTCGTAGATTGAGGAATAGTTTACAAGAGGTAATGGTCAAAAGATTCTAGCAGGGTGTCAACATGGTGTTTATACCTTTGCAAAACTTTATTTTTATAAAGATATGAACCATTGATTTGATTAAAAACTAGTTGTGAGTTGCCAAAGATGTTGACGGTCTTGACACCTAGGAAAAGGGTGGTTTGAAGTCCGAAAATTAAGGCTTCATATTCAGCCATGTTGTTGGTACATTCAAAGTCAAGTTTGAAAGATAGGGGCATGGGCTCACCCTCGTGAGGGATGAGAATGACCGCCACACCCCCACCATGTTGACATTTAGACCCGTCAAAAAACATTGTCATTTGATAGCAGATATCATCGGTGGAAAGTGTGGTGATGGATTCATCAGGGAATTCACAGTGAGAGGGTTGGTTGTCAGGTAGAGGGGCATCCGCTAGTTGGTCAGCGATTTTTTGCCCCTTTATATATTTTTGTTGGATGAATTCCAAATTGAACTCAGCGAGAATCATGAGCCAACGAGCCATACATTGGTTTTGGTATGGCTTGGAATGCATGTATTTGAGGGGGTCAGTGTGGGTGATGACATAAGTTTTGTGATTGAGAAGATAATGATAGAGTTTGGTAGCGGTAAAGACTAATGCCAAATAGATTTTTTTGGTATGAGTATACCAAGTTTCATAATTAATGAGCATTTAGCTTATGTAATAAACCTCTTGCTCATGATGTTGTTCATCTTGATGCGCGATCATGGAACCTAAAGAATGATTTGTTGCTGAGATGTAGAGGTAGAAGGGTTGGTCATCTTTTGGTGGAATAAGGACTGGTGGAGAGATAAGATAGTGTTTAAGGGCTTCAAAAGCCTCTTGGAAATCCTTATCCCAATGAAAGGAGACGTCCTTCTTGAGGAGGTGATGAAAGGGTTGACATTGGTTGGAAAGCTGCAAGATGAAGCGATGAATAGATTGAAGCTTCCCTTGTAGGATGTGAAGTTGATTTAGATTGGTAGGTGGCGGCATCTCGAGTATAGCTCAAATCTTAGCGAGATCAATCTCAATGCCATGAAGAGAAATGATGAAGCCTAAAAGCTTCCCTGAGAGAACCCCAAAGACACATTTCTTGGGGTTTAGTCGAACGTTGTATTGGAGGAGGCAAGTGAAGATTATTTTAAGGATGGTTAAATGGTCACGGTGGAGCTTAGATTTGCCTAGTAGGTCATCCACATAGTCCTCCATGATTTTATGGAGGAAATCGTGAAAGATGTAGGTCATGACGCGTTGATATGTGGCACCTGTGTTTTTTAAGCCAAAAGGCATGACCCTATAGCAAAAAGTCCCCCATGGGGTGATGAAAGTGGTCTTGTGTTGATCTTCTAGCGCAATTAGGATTTGGTTATATCTTGAAAACCCATCCATGAGTGATAGCATCTCATGATCAGTCATAAGATCAACAAGTTGGTCAATGTTGGGTAGAGGAAAATCATCCTTTGGGAAAGCCAGGTTAAGGTCATGATAGTCAGTACAGATTCAGATCCCCCCAGTTGCTTTGGTGACAAAGATGATATTTGACACCCATTGCAGATAATCAATGGGTTGGATGAAGGAGACGAAGAGAAGATGTTGAAGCTCTTCTTTGACAAGGAGTGTAATGTGAGGATGCATTTTGCAAAGCTTTTGCCTGACAGGCTTAGCTTCTGGGTTTGTGACGATGTTATGGATGATGATGTTAGGGTTGATGCTAGGCATATTGCTATAGGTCCAAGCAAAGGCTTTGCTATGGTCTAAAAGGAATTTGGTATAGTCAATTTGTTCTTGGGCATCCAAAGATTGACCAATCTTTAAAACGTGAGGAACATCGAAAGATGGAAGGTTAATGTCAATGGTCGATTCATTTAACATGACTTGCATTTCTGAAGGAAGCGATCGTTGGATGAAAGAGTCATTTGTACCCATGTAGGTGAGAATGGCGTCATCATCTATGCATTAGACAATGTTGATGGTAGTAGATTCATCATCTATCATGTTTGGATAAATGAGAGGGAGACACTTGGATACCCCACCTAGTTGATAGGTTAGGGGTTCCAAGCGAATGGCGTCGACTCCGTAGATGAAGATGGGGGAATAAGCGAGTTTGGAGGTGATTTTTCTATGATAGGTTTAGGGTGAGAGTTTTTAGAAGTTTCAGTAGGTTCTTCAAAACCTAAGCCATGTCGCTTCTTGGCATTTTTTATGGCCTCATCATTTGGTGGTTCGACGGGCTGGTGGGAGCCTTGTTCATAGCACCCAAAGCCAAAGCCCTTCCATGCACACCTATAAAGATAGGTATGAGCAAAGTTTGGGTTGCCAAGAAAAGAGAAGTCAAACGTAAATAGTTGGGGTGATGAAAGAGGATTCCCATCAGTGGGAGCTCGATCTAGCCCTCCATAGATGAGATTTGTTCGGAGATCGGGAGGACCATAAGGGACGACCATTCAGATATGATGGTCATAGCTAGGATTGTGATGAGGTTGTCCATACTCTTGAGGAGTCTAGAACATGTCCAAGGTGAGTAAATGATACTCCCCAAGTGAAAGACGTTGGAAGGTTTTTTCTATAGGGTCTTTTGTTGTCACTTGAGGAGGTGGTGTAGGTGTAACCGCCGTTTGTGTAATTATTGAAGCTTTCGTGGGTGGAGGTGGTGTTTGGGTCAATGTTTTTAAAGGAATGAGAACATCATTGGGTTGATAAGTTGTATTGCATGTCTTGAAAGGGGAGGGGTTTGTGGGAATGACATGGCCTTGACCGTCGTGTTCAAATTTGACACAACGGTGTAATGTAGAAGGGACACAGGCCATGGCACCAATCCAAGGTCATCCTAATAACATGTTGTATTGGAACTCTCCCTCGATGATGTAGAAGAGCTCTGGGATTGTTCATGGGCCAACATGAATATGTAAGATGACGGTGCCAATGGTAGTGGCAGTGGAGTCATTAAAAGAATGAAGAATTGCGTCAGTTTTTGACACGCAATTCTTTGGGAGGGCTAATTGGTCATAGGCATGGGTGGAAATGATATTGATGTTGGCACCCCCATCAATCATAACTCACTTAATGTGAGTTTGATCAATGTAGGCTGTCATGAAAAGGGCAGCATCCTGATCTTCCAAGTTGGAGGTAGGAATTTCAGAATCACTAAAGGTAATAGAGGTGACGGTGGGTAATGATTGGACTAAGGCAGCTAGTGGTTGGGGGTCCTCGGGTTGGACCTCCACTACCTATAAAGCTTTGATTAAAGCTTGACGATGTTGTGGAGGGCTTTGAATGAGGTCATATAAAGTCATCTTCATGGGAGTTTGGTAAAGTTGTTTCACCATAGAATCATGGATTGCCTCTGAAGAAGTGGGTTGGGATGTACCCAAGATAGAAATTTTGGGTTGGGGTGGTTGAATAGATTTGACAAATGGGTAGGTCCAAGGAATGGAAAATTTCTCTTTTGCTTTATCCTTAAAAGTTTTTGACCTAGTGGCCACATTGATGGTGTCAATCTCGAATAAAGGGGGCGAAGGAGGCAAAGGGACCATAGTCTGATGATGGGATTCTGATGAAGGTGAAGAGGTTTGAGAGAAATGAGATGGTGTTGAAGATTTTTTGATAGTATCCTCAACAATAAGGGTGTCTTTTTCTAATTATTGGCGAATGACAACCTTAAGGGCACAATAGTTCTCAGTATCATGCCCAGGTGTGCGATGATATAGGCAAATTTTAGTGTCATCGAACCAAGACAATTTTGGTCTGAGAGGTTGAAAGGGTTTAATAAGTGGAAGAGTGATGTTAGAACTTTGCAAAAGTCAGCGTAGTATCAAAGCATATGAACCTACTAAGGGGTTTGTAATTGTTGATGCACTAGGTGTTGATGACTTTTGTTTGGGAGTTGTTAAGGGAGATTTCCGTACCACTTTTTGGGTTGGTGGTGTGGCCACTCATGTAGACGACACTTTCTTCGTGAGGGGTGCCAAATTTTTTAGAGGAAGTATGTTTTTGGTGGGTAAAGGGATTAATGGAGGCAACTTGTTTTTGCTAGGTGTTGGAGTAGGGAGCACTCCTATTAAGGTAGAGGGATGTGGGCCCAAAATGGAGGGCAATGATGATGGTGGAGGAGGAGTTCTCTGACGTGGTTTAGTAGCCTTCTTTAGTACGGTGTAAGGACTACTATTATGGAGGGTGAGATTCAAGTCAACCTTCACTTGTGGGTGAGTGAGGTTAGATATGGGGTGAACACCGAGGGATTTAACTGGTTTTGGTATGGTAGATGTTTGTGAGGGTTTAGGTTTAGATGCAGATGGTTGAGCTTCTAAAGATTTGGAAGTAGAAGCCTGGTCCTCGTTGGATACTTTGGGAGATTTTGTCGAAGGAGGGTAGTTAGTATGAGATGAAGTGGGATGTGTAAGATAAGGAGCTTTAAGTCGCTCCCACAATGCCTCATGCTCTAAGTTACTTGAATGGAGAAATCCTAAGTTTTTAGCCAGTCCAGAGAATGGTTTGGAGGATGTTGCACAAGGATTTGGTTTTTTAGAATATGTGGGTGGTTGTGAGACCAGAAATGTGGTAGATGTAGCAATCTCAGGCCAAAGGTGAGAGAGAGCCATTACTAGATCGTCTTTGGTTGAAGTAGGTGAAGAGACAAGTTCTTCTCTCGATGGAGAAGGAATTGGAGAATGGGGTTCTTCGAGAGGAAAGAGCATAGGGATGATCGTGCCTTCTACTTGTGGTTGAAGAGTAGGAAAGGTATGGTCCTCCATTGGTAGTAGGAAGGATGAAGGTGGGGCTAGTGGCATTGGTATGGTTAAAGCATCCTCCAATATAAGAGGGGTAGATGGAGGACTAATAGAAGAAGGAGGTTCTTCCACCTATGGTGGACAAATAGGAGAAGAATGATCTTCTACCTGTGATGGACAAATAAGTTGACTAACTTCTTCAGACTGTGGGAGAGGTTGGTTAAGCATAAAAGGAGAGACTGTGTTGACTGTGCATATATTACTCTCTTGGGAGTCATCGGCCATGGTCTGAATGTTATTTTGACTAGGAGGATGGTTAGGGAAAGGTTGTCTAAAGATGTCTATGTTTTGGTTAGATGGCACGTTTGGGTTATCCAAGACAAGATCACCTTTATCTAACATGTCCTGAATGACATTCTTGAGGGTTTTACAATTGTCTGTGTCATGGCCTTTGACACGGTGATAATTACAGAAGTCATTCTCCCTATACCATGTAGGGATGGCACACGAGGGATCAAATTGAGGTGGTGGTCAAATTTGGGGGAGGTTGAGGACTCCCTATTTGACTAGTTTATCCAACACAGATGCGTAAGATTCTCCTATTGGAGTATATTGATGTTATACGTATCGTTGTTGGAATTGTCATGTGATGTATTCTGATGTTGAAGGTTGAGGTTGGTTGGTTGTTATTGAAGATGGTGGTCTAATGACCACAACATTTGCTGATCCCTTGGATTTGGGATTGGAAAAAGAATATTTGGATGATGAAGGGTCATTAGATTTTGTGTTACTATGCAATTTGACATTATCTTCTTCAATAGTGTGAACTTTGAGCTTTCTAGCCATGGTGAAAACTTCATCAAATGTGTGAAAAGTTTGGACCCGTAAAGTAGATGAGATGTGCTTGGCACATGCTCTTGAAAAGATCTCAATGCTCTGAGGTTTAGGTAAAGAAAAGGAAAGTTGTTTAATCAAACCTCTTCAACGGGAAACGAAGTCAGCAATTGACTCATCGTCAAATTGTTTGATAGAATATAGGTCTGTGATGGAGACCTTTGTAGTGATGTTGATTGAAAAATGGTCAAGGAATAATTGGGCTAGTTGAGTGAAAGAAAAGATAGAATGACTGGTAAGGGAGCTATACCAATCAAGGGTGGCCCTTGAAAGTGATATGGGAAATGTGCATAGTAATAATGCATCATCATGTGCTATAAGGTAACAAGCGTGTCTAAACGCTCGTAGATGTTGTGGGTCCTCTTTACTTTGAAAGCGAGTAAACTTGGGGAGTTCCCACTGACTAGGATATGGTTGGATCGGGACTGAAAGATGAATAGGTTCATTACATATTTGTTCATATGAGAGAACATTTCTTGAACCTAAAACAGATGTCTCAAGATTAGACACCTTATCCATCAACATCTTGATTAGATCGGTTGATGGATTTGCAGGTGGGGCACCCCCTAGGTTGTAAGGCATTTGGAAGGTGTTAGGTGGAGTGTATGACATAGTTGGTTGCACTTGTATAGGCGCAACATATTGGTAACTAGTCATAGGCACTGATGTTGAAGTCAAGGGTGGTTGTGTCATGAAGCTAGAGGGCACAACTTGACTTGATGTCACCAAAGGTGGTTGGATGATGGCAACACTAGCCGAAGGATAAGTAGTCACTCTTGTATTTATGGGTGCAAGAGTAGGTGGGATGGAGACAATTAAGTTCTAGAATGGTGTAGGACTTTGCTGAAGGGTTTGTGGTTGAGGGGGTACAGAAACCCAATGGAGGTAGGTCTAGAAATAGAATGAGAGGCCACACTTTGAATATTGGTCATGGTTAGGTTGTTAGTTCAGGCAATGGCTTGGGTGACCATGGGTTGGGTTACGGAGGCTATTGATATGATTGCCGTTTCAACTAAGGAAGTTAGAATCCCATAAACTAGGTTGCCTAAAGGATCTCGCGTTTGACTTCTCGTGAGATAGTGCTGAAGAGCCTTGACATTGAGGTCAAGGAACCTTTCAAAGTCTTGGTCCCCTTCGGGAACAATAGGGGTTGAGTTGGGGTTGGTTGGATAGGAGTACATTTAGTGTCTGAATTATACTCCATTTGGGGACTTGATATAGAAGGCGAAGGTGGGGGTGGTTGTTGCCTTGCATGGTCAACAAGAGTTTTGGTTTGACTACGTGTCAAAACCATTCAAAGCAAAATTTGTTCAGGTTCTAGAAACTGTATATTCTAGTCTCATAATTCTAGAATGTGTTTGATAGCCAAAAAGTTAGGTTTTGAACTTGTTGTTTTGAAAGAAATATTTTTGACAGTAACTGACGTCGATAGAAAAATCGATGTTGGTAAATTAAGTTGCTAATGTCAGTTAGATAACCAATGTCGGTGAAGATAGTTGCCAACGTCAGTGGAAAAACTGATGTCGATTACGGTGTATTTCCAGAAACTCAAAAAACTGAAAGTTTTTGGAAGAAAGAAGAAAGTCTAAGTTGTTTTTAGATCTTAGAATACGACCTCACCAGCTCAAAAAATTAGATACAGATAGAAAAATAGATGATGGCAAGCAACCACTAAACGTTAATTCCTAAGAATAAGTTTTAGAGTCTTGTTGCCTTAGAAGAGTGTGTTTGGGAAGTTGGGCTTTTAGAACAGGTCCTAAAAGAGTCAGTCTAAGGTTGGTTTCAGGTTAAGTTTTGGTGCTCAAAATTTGTATTAAGTTTTGTACGTGGCCTGGTGCTAGAAACTTGCTCCCCTCACTTCATGATCCTAGAGACAAGCTGGGTCGCTTAGCTAATATATACTTCCCCTAGAGTTTATACTTTGCCAGAGAATAGAGTGGGTTCTCCCCTTGGTAGTGAAGTCCAAGTAGGATTGCCAGGAAGGGTAAAGTATCTGCTAGGTGATGAAATCCTAGTCGAGCCTTGTCTTAGGTATGTTTAGATGTTTAATTTGATGTGCCTGGGGTCTGGTAGTGTAACGTATGTGCACTATGATTTATTCATAATGCATTTTAATTACTAGATGAGAGGGCTAAATATGCATTCAAGCAGAAATGAAATGCAATAGTGTTTTTAACCCAAATTGAAATGTTTTTGTTTGGATGCAAACAATTAGGAAAAGGTTAAGAGCATGAATTTCACTACTCTAAGATGCAGAAAATAAGTGACAAGAAGAAAAAGTTTTTTTTTTTTAAAAACTTGTGCTAATGGTGTCTTTTCGAAAGAGAAAGAAAGAAGAAGGATACCAGGAGAGAAAATTTCCTAATGCACCTATATGAAAGTTTGTTTTTGGAAGAAATGAACCCAAGGAAAACTCCAAGGTCCCACCGAGCATGCTAGAATATTTCTACTCATTTTTTTGCTTTTCACATTCAGAAGAAATGAGAAACTAAAGATAATGGACAGGGGTTAGATGATACCCGGATGAAGTTGCGCACCGTATCCAGATGTTGTACGATCTCCTCTTTGGCTGTGGAGGATGACACCTCTAGATAAGAAAGGCTTAAACAAAGAAAATGTTAGATAGATATATGGTGGAATACCAAGCAAAGCTCAGTCCCAGAAGTGCAAAGACTTCCTTGAGGGATGACAGTCCACTTGTTGATAAAAAGAATGTCATAATGGAAAGAAATAATGAAAGACTTAAAGAAAGAGACATAGATAATGCGTATCTAAATCTTGCAATCAGTCTTCCATAGTCACCGATGTTGGTAGTCCTATCGGCATCGATTGGTCAATTATGCCGATGTTGGTTATGTTGCCAATGTCGGTAGGGGCAATGGTCGATGTTAGTCAGGGCAATGGCCTTGGGTGAGTTTTGGACAGGTTTGTGGTTGACAAAATGGCCTGGGAGATTCAAAAGGGTTATACAGGGATGTAGGACAGTGGATAGAGTCTTAGGAAGGACAAAGGTAGATGTTGTGTGTGAGATGAGAGTTAGGATAAGAGGACTTTTTAGCCTCTCTAGGAAGAAAGCAGGGTTTGGTCTTAACAGTACTTAGAAATAGCAAATTCACTAATTACCAATCCATTCTAAAGATACTGAAATGAAAGGTAGAAGAATACTTAGCTCTTGGTGGAGAACCGGAAGTGTATAAGACTTCTTCCGTTATGGCTGATGTAGGAGACCTCATGCAACGTTTCAATCTGGTGTGGAGTGAATTCTATAGAGTTTCTTAGCCTAGAGAGTGATGATAGAATGCTGATGCCTACAAAGAGTCGAGGAGAAAGAGAATTCACCTTCCAGTGTAAGAGAATTCACATTTTGGGTCTACAGTCGAGGTCAGAATTTAGTTTTAAGCAATCGACATTAGCGATAACACCGGCGTCGGTCGACTGTTAATGGACGTCAGCGGCTAGAGAATGGGAAAAAGGCTATTTTTAGCCATTTGCCCATTCTTACATCTACCAAGTTTGGTTGTCATTGTTAAATGGTCCAAAGGTGGGTTTAATAGGCATGAGAATTAATGAGAGAGTTAAAATTAGGTCTTAGGTAATTATGATTAGTCATAGGGTGATAAATGATAGGAATCCAAGGTGAGGGGTCTAAGGGGGATGATTAATTTAAAATAAGTATTTTAAATTAGCAAAGTATAGGTTAGGCATGTTGAAGTTAGAAAGGGACCAAGGGGGGGTTGACACTATTTTGGTGTCTACACTCAAAGCAATGACCATGAAAATAATTTCCATACCTTAAAACATTGGGCTATTTGATAGATTTCTTCATGTTGCCCTCTATGTTTTAATTTCCTTGGCTATAGTTGTCTCTTTGCCTTTCTCAAACTTTCTCAAATTGATTTTAAGTTGATCATGCTCAAACCTCATATAATTTATCTTTGTCTTGATACGTTTGTATTCTTCCTCTTTTGAACTTAGATTTGTCTCTGTAACCCTTAATTGATCCTTAAGGTCTTGAATAATCATCTCATCTTCTTTGACTATTTCAATCATTTTATTAAGTTTGATTTGAATATGAATTATCTATTCTTCATGTTCCATGAATTAATTGGCCTATTCTTTAATCCCTTTTACCATTGACCTCAACTCCATATTCTCTTTCCTCAACTGCGTAACCATCTTATGCTACTTAGGATCACCTTAAAGTTGTTAAGCTTCCTCCAAAACACCTGATTTGATACCAATTTTTGGAAGCACAATTTTTGAGAGCGGGATGAATCAATAATTCAATAAAATCAAATTCAATTCCACTTATTCAAATTCTTAACAATTTAACATAAGCATTCATGAAGCATATAAGCTATTCATTACAATGAACAAAAAATAATAATGTAAGATCAAAGCACATAATTATGTGGGAAAATCTCATGGGGGATAAAAAACCAATCTCAATATTGAAAAAAAATGGACTATAGTCTTATAATATATCAAAAACAAGAGACTTTAGTGAATCACCCACTCCACAAGGAACACCAATCCTTCAAATTCATATAACACCAACTAGACTTCAAGAAGCACCAACTTGATATAAGGATAAAACCCCCTTTATTTTAAAAGTAACCACTAAAAAAAAATGGAAAATCCACCTTTATTTATTTACCTCATAAAGCTAATGATGGTCTTATACAACTCACACAAACTCAAATATGCCTCTCACATAGGCATGCAACAACCCCTCTTCTTCTTCACTAAAACTTTCCTCATACACATAGTTAGACCTACAAAAAACACCTCCAAAACCTTATCACATATTCAAAATGATTTTATGATATATTCCATGTAATCTTACCCCTCTAAAAATTATCATTCCATTTTCTTCAATAGCCCTTAGTCCAATGAACTCAAACAAGCCTATTAGGCCTTCTCTTATAACACACACTTCATTTAACCCATCTTGGTCAGCCAAGATAATTTAAAAAATTGAATTACATATATAAAAGATAAAAACACATGCTACATGTGTAATACAACCACTCCATAGGTCACACTTAATACATAAGTTCAATCAATTAGGCCTAAGTGGCCCTTTTAAGTCTCATGGAGACCTATTCACCCCTTTCAAACATCATCGAGAAAATTAGTAACACAAGACCACTTAAAAGTGCATGGTTCAAGTCCATATAACCCCTAAAACATCCTAAAAATATTAAAACCATCTCAATACACCTCTCTCCATAGCTCAAATCTATCAATTTAATGCATTAACCATGACCACCATGATGAATGAAGGAAAAGTCAACTTGTAAGAAATGGTCAAAACTAAAGATGGATTAGTAAAACCTCCAAAATCCAAATATATGATCCTTAGGGAGTATAAAACACTATAAAATTGATAAATAATTATTAAATAACCAAAAACCATCAATAAAAACACAAACATTCTTCTCATGTCACTTGTAGAAGAAAGTCAAACCCTCAGTCAACTTTGAAGCTCCATAAATGCACCTGTATGGTCATTCAAAACAAGAAACCATATTTTATATATATTCCTTAGAGTTATTTACCAATATAGTTTTTACTTCATCATCAAATTCATTTATTATCAAAATTTATAAGCAAAATACTATAGACTGGTTTTCTTTTGTAAATTAAAAAATTTGAATTCCAATGGTCATATTTTTATGCAAAAATGGTCAAGTATGGAAATGATGAAATCTACCTTGAAATCCATATTTGAACTTTAATAAATTTATATATATACATATAATTGACCTTAAATTTGAAACATATTTTATCCTGTCATAGGGTATTCTATCCATATATCAAACTACTCTTGAGAGCTTCACACATGTGAATTTTGACATCACCAACCTGCTTTCTTAGCCTGATTTGACAAGTAGACTAGGATGACCTAGACAAGAACACAATCATTCCAATGTATTAATATCACCTCCAATGGATTCTCAAACATTCTATAAACATCATGAATCCTTTCCATCATATATTAAACATATGAATCATGCCTATACACAAAATGCATCAAACCTTGCTTATGCCATCTTGCTTAAACATGCCACATACATTGCACAAGAACATATTCATCAAAATTATATTATTAAGGAAACATATTTATTCCAAGTCACATAAACCCTTGGCCTTTTTGTATACTAATGAAATCTCATAAAAAACTAGTCAATTATGGCTCAAAATCCATTAATGAAGATATCTCACACAAGATACCTTGACACACTTCATCATATAATAGGGACATCAATGCCAATAATCCAACATGTTATTATTGGAAATTTATACTTGTGCACATATTGGTGATGTTTCTTTTTGATGATTGCAAGAACTAGGCAATGAGCTAGGCTCGATAGCAGGATTTGACATTTTGTGGTATAATCAAGGGGATAATGAGGAGTCAAAAGTTCCTTGATAGGTATAATGTGTGTGACTAAGATTTTAAGCCACATTAATTATTAGTCTTTATCATTATTTTTATTTTTCATCCTTGTGACTCTTCTAGATGTGTTGCTTTTAGTTTGTTCTTATTATCATATCTTAGTATTGAACACATTTCAATTTCATTGTCCTTACTTGTGCATGTCTAGTGTTATTTTTAACCTTGTCAAGATTCATTATTTGACCTTATTCAGTGTGAAATTTTGTGGGTCTTATATTATTTGCCTACTTGTCTTAACTCGGTAGATTAATAAAACTAGGTGGTTGTATTGTTAGACCACATGAATTTAACTTCTTGTGGATCTTTTGACCTTTGAATGTTTTTATGTTGGGGGTCGATTGGCATGGGTTGATATTTATTTTATTTGTTATGATTTTGTGGGTTAACACACACTCTAAAAAATGATGGATATCATAATTTGGCTAATTATTATACCTGAGAAAAACTAATAATGGCTGGAGTATGATTTTAGTTTTGTGAGAGTGGACCTTTCCCACATGCTATTATGTTCTATCATACCACTTACAAATTTGCACCTCTTTTTGGGAGCCCATGGCATGGGTGAAAATGGAGAGCAAGCAATAGGTTTTTGGTAGGGTTTTGGAAGGCAAAGTTTTTGGGGAAAATTCCATAGATGTTGGAGGTTGGTTGGTTAAGATATGAGGATGATGGTGGTTGGTACGTGGAAGGAGTTTGAGCCACAATAGGGTGGCGTAAAAGAAAGACATTAGATTCCATATAGTAGCCATGATTCACCCTTCAAGTAATTCTATAAATCAATTTGTAGGAAGGGTGAATGGTGATTTTATTATTATATATAGTATCATGGAAAATAGGACAACCATTATAGGTTTATGGGGAAGTTGGGAAACCTCTCGATGAACCTATGATGGTTAATAATCAAACAATAATTGATTTACTTCCAAACTAAAACATTTTGGTACCTATTATCTATTTGAAATTATTTTTTTAAACTAAAATTCCTTGATTCATAGGATTTTACCATTTCAATTCTATGCAAAACTGAGCTAGACCCTTCAAGTTTTTATTGGGTACTCTTCTATTTAAATACATTGAGGAATTGGTTTGATTTGGGGGAGAATCTATGATTTCTATGCATGTGTTATAGTTGGTTAAGTATCTTCTAGTTTTATTTAATGATATTGGTAAATTGGGTGAGGATTATTAAACCACCCCAATAAGGGTTTTGATTCTAATGACTTTTGGTTGAAACCATAATGGGCAATTCTTGATAATAGAACTCCTTTAATTTAACCCTGTCATTACTTTATGGAATTGATCTAGTTTATTTTTGTGTATTGGATTGAGGATTTGGTTATGTTGAATGCTTATTGAAATGGAGTAGAGATCTATAAGAGCTGATATGTTATGTTCTCCTTGAATCCCTTGATGGGTACTACTTGCATACTTATTTTATATTATGCTCATCTTAACTTGGTTTCTATTATAACCCCCTTTTTAATGGGCTTAAATTGATGGATTAATTGACCTATTTGATTGATTAACATTTTAAATAGGTTACCTTATATTAGGATGAGTTATTCCAATAGGCCAAGGCTCTTTAATTGACATAGTTAAGTCAATCATCTAGTTGGTTTTGGAATTATTGGGTGTTTTGAATATGTTTTTGGTGTTAATTTCAATCCTAATCTTGGTGTATAATAGTTTTCTTTTTATGTTGGTTACATGTGACCATTTACAAATTCAATCAGGTTATAATCTTAAAGTTTTGATTGGGTTGAGTCAGTTATTACTTTGTTACCTCATTTATTGATGGTCATAGAGGATTGGATGTTGGACAATTGGGTTATTTATTTATTTCACTTTTGTGTTAAATGTTGCTCTTTTGATTGGTACCTTTGGTGTTCACCGATGTATGAGATCTTGTTGGTTGTGTTAGCTCCTTCTAAATTTATTGACTATTGTTAATAAGTTCCTTTTTGTGGCTCAATACCTCATGCATGCTTTATACCTCTTATAGATTACCCCATTGTCAGAACCCACCACCAAGCTGATGGTTGGGGTGGTGAGGGCCATCAATGGAGGGCTCATTGGGCTGGTTGGGAGGGTTCATCCTCCTATTTTTGAGTAAATCTTCTTTATAGCATTTGAATTTTAGCATTGCAACATAAATTTTATAGTGAATGTCCATATGTAGTTCTGTTGGATGTTTGCAGAATAGATCACTATTTTATGAATGTTGTATTGACTTTGTCTATGTATGAACTAAAAGTTGGAAACCATTATTTCTATGTAAAAGTAAATTTGTATTGATTCACCATTAGTTTATCTAAATAAGGTTATACATTTACCTAATGCTGGTAATTGATATTTGTTATTCAACCAACTATGCTTATTACTACGATGTGCTTGGACCATTTTATGAGGATTTATGATTAGTTAAATTTACTTTCTAGAATATGTCAAACCTAGTTATATTAAAAAATTATAAAACTATTGAATTTAATCATTGCAAGTACTTTCATGCTTAAATTATTATGATGGGAATGTAGTTATACTCATCCATTTAGTTGGCTGTTCCATTATAGAATATGTTATTTCCCTCATTTATATTTAACTATATCACATTAAACTTGACTGTTAACACCATGACAAACTTATTCTTTTGAGGATATTTTTCCTCCTGGCATTTAGCTACATCTGTTTAATTGATCTAGTCATTATTATTTATTCTTGACTTGAGCACTTTTTTATGTCTTAAGGTAATGGAATTGGGTTGATGTTAACATACATTATTGGCTATTTTGGCAACAATAATTCTAGACTAGGCATAATTTTGATATTTTAAAAATATGTTGTTTAAAAATATTATTAGCGGTGAACAAATTTGATTATAGTAGAGAGCTTCTTCAATTTTAGTAACTCTTTTATCTTATAAATTTCTATTGCATGAAGAAATTAAATAGCAAGATTTTAATTTTCCAAGTATACCTTATGCTATTTATACACGATGTGACTCGATTTTGTCCATTCACTTTTCTTCTACATGACCTTGCCTCTAATGATTTCTATTTTGTCTCAATGGTGTTTGTTGGGTGACATAGCTTGCTGGAATTTTTTTTAAGGCTAAAGGATAACTATTCACATTTTGGGAATTATTAGGGCTAAATGTAATCCTTTCTAGTAAAGATATTATAATTCATTTTGAATTAATAAAGACCCATTTACAATAGTTTCAAAACTATGATCTATACCCCAATAACATTTTACTACTACAATGGATAGAAGTTCATATGGGAATTAAATTTTTATATACTTCAATTCCTCTTCAGACACTCTCTCTTTCTTTTAATGAATCTGATTATAACTTATTGGCTATTCAATTTTTATTAAAATTATTCATCTTATCTATTTCTATTGCATAAAGCAATGAAATAGAATATATCCAAATTATATTGTTGCATCTTTATCCTAATCTAGTTTTATTTGATATTGACTATATTATTATGCTTCCTCACTTGAGTGGGGTTAATAAATTTAAAGACATTAAATTTTTGGACAACATGGTGATTTGACTTCTACTTGGTGATTTGTTGTGAGAATCCCAAAGGGTACCATCACCTTAGTTGCCTATAAGGAGTGGATGATGTTTTTAAAAAAAAAATTAGATGACCACATATTTATGATTGAATCAATATGTTTATCATAATAAGATTGACCTTGATAACACATTTTTTCATAGACTTTATATTTCCTATTGGACATTAGGATGTTAGATATTATATGTAAATTACAAGTTAAACTCATAATTGAATATGGATTAGATGTCATATGTGACCTTATGAATTATATACTTGTCTCTTATTTGATTAACCTAAATATCTATTTATAAGTAATAACATGACATGGAACCAAAGGATAAGTGAGAGGCAAATGGGTGTTTTACTTCCATTCCTCACTTATGCATGATTAATCTATGTCACATAAGGAATTTGGATATCTTATGCCATTTGTATGCTTATTTGGTAAGATGATCACTTGTGTGAAGCTATCTACCCATGTAAAAAAGATTTTAACTTATCTAAATTAAAGTCTATTATTAATTGTTCATTTATTGATTGGTAAAGCATTATAGTACAAGGACCTTGAGACAAGGATAACCCATAATATTTTGATGGGTATCACTACTTATGAATAATATGCATGAGTAATTTATTCATCAATTAGTTAATGTTATTACTAGTTTGAAATTAAACCCTATCATGGTAACCATTATGACCATTATGTATATCAATAATGAAAGAAACTATTTGTATATTATTTACTTAAGGTTGTCATAATAATCTATTGTGATATTATGGTCTTATCTCATTTATTTTCCTTACCATGAAAATAATGGGAGTGCCATGATTTCCAACACTATCGATCATGGTATAATGATCTAGAGAGGGTAAAATGCACTAGAACCATTAATGTCTCATTCAATGTTTAAAAGATTAAGATGGGTTGTAGATCTTGGTGTTGTGTTTGGGAGTAGCTGAATGTTGTGCTTTGCCTCTTGGGATACTATAAATTTTATTAAGAGGATATTGGTATGATGTCCTGTTAATGATTTAGATTTCATGATTACCTAGTTTTACCTACCTTACTTCTAAATTTTATGCTTGAGACTTGAAGAAGGGAGTTAATCTAGGGTACTTCACTTTTTATTTAGGGGGTTATCCTAGCCCACTAGTATAAACCTAGGTTTATGATTATAATCATATGGGCACTACATCCCAAAGTAAATCATTCGAGTCTTTTAATAATCATTCCACAATTGTATAAGGTAATCCATGTACTTACCTAGGCATAAGGATTCCTATGTAGTTTGTTAATACATTATAGTGATTACTACAAGGCTTAAAGGTTATTAGTGAGCATTTACACACTAATACCCCCTGGAATTTATACCATCTTTAGGTCAACCTAATTCTCTATGGACCCTCTAGGGGTGTTTACCCTAAGATAAGTGTTCACATTAACCTAATGTGGTTTTGGGGTGTTTAAAAGCTATTGTTTAGCTCTAATGTGTTTCACCTTACTGTATGAATTGGCGTAGAATATTATTTTCATAGTTTCATTTCATATTCTATTGATAAAACTTAGAAATTGTTTTTGGGGTTATTTCATCTGGTACTAGAGCTTTTGATTAAGGTTTTGGATGAGATTCTAACATGTAATTGAAAGGCTAATTGAGCTTTTATGTGATTATGTACAACCTTGCATACGGATTGTGTTTTCATGATATAATTTAGATGGTTGAATGCCACCTATATGTCTATGTTGTCTTACTAATATTGAATTGAAACCTTGTTTGTTGTGTGCATACTAGACCAAAGCTATATTTTTATGCCTTATAGGGACTAGTACTTGTATTATATGTTTGATAAGGTTATGATATGACCTTCATAAGTCACTTAGCATATTAGATGAATTAAATAGTGTTTAGTTATGCAATCTTGAATAGCTAGAAGTCCTACATGATGGAATATACTTAATTACATGTATTAGGAAATTGGTAAATTTATACAAGTGATCTTGTGATGCTTACCCATGGATTTGAGTAGTTTTGGTTGGATATCCACTTTGATGGAGCAGATTGAGTTGAATTAAGAGCTTGATATTATTTATGTATTCTATCTCATGTGAGTTAGATAAAGAAGCATTTGGCTTCATAACTCCAAAGGGTTGAAAATAAATAGGTGTGTGGGGGATGTTTACTCCCTATTTTGCATTCTTGGTGTTGTTTTGATCATGGATATGCTTACATCTATGATTATTATTTAATCATGGATAGGCTGATTTCTATGAGAATATCATGTTGACCATGGATATGTTAGGTCCATGGGGATGTTATCCTTGATTCTGGATAAGTTATGCATCCATGAGGATGCCTACTTAGAAAACTAGCTATGTTTTTCCACTTATGGGATGTCTATTGTGATAAAGATATGCCCTGCATCCATGAGGATGTGTATTGTGATTTCAATTGAACTTGTTGATTGAGGAAAATTTTAGTTTCCTTGGCAATGTTATAACATTCACCCATGCTTTGGCTAAGTGCACCCTTTCCCCAAAGTGATGTTGCATCAAAGTATTACTATTTATAATTTGACTTGTTGGATTAATTCAACTATAATAATATGGATATAATATTATTCTTGGAATCATTATATAATGCCTCAAGGTCCATTGATAGATTATATGGATGGGCTATCTAGTGATGATAAGGTATAATATCATGGAAGGTCCAAGGGTGCAGCTTAAGCTTAGAGGGCCTGATGGGGTGTGTATGACCAAATTTCTTGGGAAAGTTAGAGAGTTTGGGGATATCTTATTATTATTAGTTAGTTTGATCTTTCTATCCATGATGCGTGAACCTAGATGGTAAATTTACAAAAATGCATGGAGATAGATTTTATAGGCATTATTGGAATAATACCTTTCTGGAAGGAAGGTGATCATGATTGAGATCCCTAGGACTAATTATGTGTGTTATAGGATGGCTATTTGGTGTCATTGGATGACATCTAGATATCAGGTGACCCAATGAGTGTTATAGACACTTGTGCTTCACACCATGTGTGTTAATTATTGTGATGTGAAAGTACCTTAGAAAAATTATTAAAACACCTTAGTCATATATGCATGACATGTTTTCATGTGGCTCCTCCTTGTATATTGAACTATTATGGGTTGTGTAACTATTAATTTTCATTGATTTTACTAAATCATGTAAATTTGTGTCTTTATTATACCTTATGTAGGTAGTTATCCTTGTGGAATTTCACATACTTATCTTGATATCAATACTATTGTATGGGAATTATATACACATGTATGTATGTTGTTAACTTTAAATCATGAAAATAATGATTAATCACTATGTAAGGGAGTCTTCGATTTCTAAAATTAACCCTATGGACCATTTATGGATCTATGTTTTTGAAACTACTATATGAGCATGTTATGGTAATATGATTATAAGCTACCCATGTGATGTGTTTCTCCTTCTTTAAACCAACTTCTAATGATTAACAATCTACCAAGGTATAATGTTGTGTTTTATTGTATTGTGTGGTGTAACCCCGCATCACTACTATAATATTGAGTATTGGTGAAAGTATGAGGTTAAGTAATAGAGAATCGCTACATCCATAATGTTTTTGACTAGGTATGAGCTAGGAAGTGAAGTCTTTCATATGCTAAAAACCCATTTTTACCCTTTACACAAATAGCCACTTGATTCATTTAGAGTATACACCATGTGTGGCACGAGTTGGTTGTGGGATCTTAGTGCATAATTGTCATTTTATATATTTAGCATTACTTTAGCTGCCTCTTGGCTATTATGGTAAAAAGAACCATTAAAAAGTTTTATTTTTTTGCCCTTATGAAACACTAATTAGTCATATAGACTTAGACATTTATGCAAATTAGTGAGGTGGTGCTTGGGAAATGATTGCATGTGTTGGTCTATAGGTGAAACCATGATTTGGTTAAGGTATTGTCATTATTATACCTATTAAAAATATTTTGAGATGAATATTTATGATTTGCTTAAGAAGAATTACTAGAATTTATGGTAATTTTGTGCTATGATAGAGTATCAATAAGCCTTGATTAGGAAGTGTTTATAATCCTAGGCACCTACTTGACTCTTGGATAGAGTGATGGAAGTTGGGTGATGCTCTTAGAGGGATATTATGGATGGTGGGATTGGTATCTAAGGATCATTGTGAAAGCTCTCATGTGTATTGGAGAACATTCTGTAAGCCTTCAGGTTGCATGTGATGCCTGGTATGGCTTCTTTGATGTTTAACATGGTTGGTGTGGGATATTGTACTAACCCCTAAATGGTTGATTATGTAGTGGAGTAACCATAAAAATATGGATTATTATCCACATGATATGACATTATATGACAAATATTCATAGGTTTATGCATATAGAATAATGTTATAGTGGAAGATTCCACTCTTTATTTGTGTTTCTAGTTACTATCCAGTGGATTGGATGATTAGTATGAGTTATTGCCCTCACATTGGTAACTAGGTTGTAGATAATTTATCATTTTAACTCTGTACCATTAGCACTTGAATCTTGGATGTGGATGTTGTACATGTTTAAATTTCAAGTTTGGTGATCTTGTGGTATGCTCAATTCCTAGTTGATTATTTTATAACTGCTAAAAACTTCATCTGTTTGAGGGATGCTTAAAATTTATTACCATCATGTTGTTACCTGCAACATTAGAGCCAATGTTAATCTTGTTGTGGATTGTTTCTAACAACTACATATACAACCCATATATGTATTGTTGTAAGAAGAAATAACAAGAAAATAGTTAAATTCATGAAGTGAAGGGTTCCTTGGTTAAATTTATAAGATAGAAGAACCTGATGAAGCTAGATTTATTGTATGTAATTATGGAATTATGGTTATTGGGTTTTACCTCTTCCACAAGCAGGCTTATTATTTGAAGCTAGTCTTAGCTTTTTATTCATTTTTCACATGAGAAACTTGTAAAAAATTATGTTTTCATAATGATATGCTAGTAAGGTTTCTTTGTTTAAAATACTAACCTAATTTTAATGGCCATTATTTAACTCACCAGATTAATGGTTACAAATCCTACATGGGAGTGTAAATAACACTCTTGTTGGAGATCATGTTAAGATAGGTGTAATCTAATGTATTGTAGAAAACCATATTATTGGGATGTTTAATTTCCCACTTTCATAGTTGGCTAGAATGGCTAACTGTAGAAGTGTTGTATTACAACTAACATATGTTGCTATGAATTTTGATGTTTAATGGATGCATATTTAGTATGGAGAACCTACCTTTAGATGGTTCCAACAAATTCTAAGGTAAGAAATGGCCCTTTTAAATAATGAGATTCCAACCAAATCAGGATACTTGTGAATTATTTTGCTAAAATTATTGCACTATGTACCATGTTATTATATCAACGTTGTAAAGGACACATGTAATAAGGAGGCCATTTATTTATTCTAATGTAAGGTAAAACATGGATGTCATAATAATGAAAAATTAATATGCCAATAAGTTAAGGCTGAGGCATTATCACCTTTGAAAGAGTAGTAATCCTTTAAAGGAATGATGATTGTTTAGTTGAACATATTTGCCATAATACTATTCCCTAACTGTTGGCAAGTCATCAAGATGGCTCCTTTCTAAGGAGGGGAGGATTTCATGACATGAACTTACAACTAATTATAGATACTAGAGTGAAATCCTATTTCAACATTTATTTTTAAGAATTAGACTAATTATTCAGATGTGTTTTATATTTCAGATGCAGTGTTATGAGGCATCTTGTATAATTATTATAATTTTGTTGATAGTACAATTGATGCTTATGCTTGATTCATATTATCATGCTACATATTGTTTAGTTTCATTATATTATTACATGTTATGCTATATCATATTTTATTATATTTTGGCTAACACTTGGTTGTGATACAATTTCTTATACCTTGGAATAATATAATATAACTATCATGATTATCAGTATCATTTATGGTTCATGAATACTTTAGATGATTATAATTATTTTAGCATATCATGTTTAAATGTTATGATTCTTATATAATTTTATTATTATTATTATTATTATTATTATTATTATTATTATTATTATATATTTGTACTCATTTAGGTATTACTGATGTTTGTTTTTGATGATTTCAAGAATTAGGCAATGAACTAGGCTCATTAATGGGATTCAATATCTTGGGGTATAATCAAGGGCATAATGAGTAATTATATGTTACTCGATAGGTATAATGTGCATGACTAAGATATTGAGAAATAGTCATCATTAGTCTTTCTCATTATTTCTATGTTTCATCCTTATGACTGTTTTAGATGTGTTGCTTTTGGTTTGTTCTTGTTATCATATCTTAGTATTGAATGAGTATCAATTTCATTGTCCTTGTTTGTGCATGTCTAGTGTTATTTATACCCTTGTCATGATTCATTTTTTGACCCTATTTAGTGTGTAGTATTGTGGATATTATGTCAGTTGCCTTTTTGTCTTAGTTTGGTGGATTAATGTGACTAGGAGGTTGTATTGTTAGACCACATGGATTCAAACTCTTGTGGATCTTTTGACCTTTAAATGCTTTTGTGTTAGGGGTCAATTGGCATGGGTTGATATTTGTTTTATTTTTTATGGTTTTGTGGGTTGACCCACACTCTAAAAAAGTTTGATCTTATAATTTGGGAGATTATTATGATGGAAAAAAACAATAATGGTTGGGGGATGATTTTAGTTTTATGGGAGTTGACTTTTCCCACATGTAATCTTATTCTAGAATTCTACTTAAGAACTCACACCCCTTTTTAGGAGCTCACAAATTGGGTGAAAATTGAGATTGAGCAATAGGGGTTCAATGGGGTTTTGGAAGGCAATGTTTTAGGGGAAAATACCATAGATATTAGAGGCTAGCTAGTCAGACTATGAGGATGATGGTGGTTGGTGTATAGAAGGAGTTAGAGATACAATGGGGTGGCTTAAATGAAAGACATTAGACTCCATGTAATATCCAAGATTTACCCATCAAGTACATCTATACTTCTATTTATAGGAATGGTGAATGATGATTTTATTGTTATATATAATATCATGGAAAATGTAAAAACCATTATAGGTTCATGGGGAAGTTGGGAGACTTCTTGATGAACCTATGATGGTTAATAATTGACCATAGTAAATTTAATTATAAATTATAACATTATAGTACCTATTATTTGTTTAAAATTATTTTATTAAATTGAAATGCCTTGATTCATAGGTTTTAACCATTAAAATTCTATGCAAACTAGGCTAGACCCCTGAAGTTTTTATTGGGCACTCGGCTATTAAAATACATCAAGGAACTAGTTTGATTTGGGGTGAACCTATGATTTCTATGCATGCATGGTAATTGGCTGAATATCTTATGGTTTTATTAAATGATATTCAGAAATTGGGTGAGTAAAGTTAAACCTCTCCAATAAGGGTTTCGATTCTAATGAGCTTTAGTTGAAACTGTAATGGGTGATTCCTAATAATAAAACTCCTTTAATTCAACCTTGTATTTATTTTACAAAATTGATATGGATTATTTTTTGTATTGGATTGAAGATTTCGTTATGTTGAATGGTGCCTGAAAGGGAGCAGAGCTCTATAAGAGTTGATATGTTATGTTCTCATTGAAGCCCTTGACAGGTATTGCTTGCATATTTTTTTTCTATTATGTTGGCCTTAACTTGGTTTCTAATGTAACCCCCCCTTTTAATGGGCTTGACCTGATGATTCATTGACCTATTTACATGATTAATAGTTTAATAAGGTTGACTTGTACTAGGTTGAGTTATTACAATGACAACTAATTGATCAACTTAACTATGTAAATTAATAAGCCTTGGTTAGTTGGAGTAACCTACTTGTATTATAGTTGGTTTTGGTATTGTTGGGAATTTTGAATCCATTTTTGTTATTAATGTCATTTTTATTCAAGATGTACAATAGTTGTTTTTGTGTTGGCTACATGTGGACATTTACAAATTCAACTAAGTTATACTCTTAAAGCTATTATTGAGTTGAGATGGTTATTATTTTATTATCTCATTTATTGATGGTCATAAATGATTGGATATTGGTCATTTAGGTTATTTGTTGATTTCACTTTTGTTTTGAATGTTGTTCTTTTGATGGGTACCTTTGGTGTTCACTAATGTATGAGCTCCTATTTGCTATGTTACCTCCTTTTACCTTTGTTGATTGTTGTTTTTAAGTTCCTTTTTATGGCTTAGTATCTCATGCATGCTCTATACCTCTCTCAGAGTACCCCATTGTTGGAACCCAGCACCTAGATGATGGTTGGGGTGGTGAGGGCCACCAATGGAGGGATCATCAAGCTAGTTGGGAGGGTTCATCTTCATATTGCTGAGTGCATCTTCTTTATAGAATTTGGATTTTAGCATTACAACATAGTTTTGATAGTACATTTCCATATGTAGTTATATTGGATGTTTAGAAAATAGATCATTGTTGTACTAATGTTGTATTGACTTTGTTTATGTATGAATTGAAAGCTATAAATCATTCTTTTTATGTACAAGTAAAGCTAAGTTTATTCACCATTAGTTTATAGAAATAAGGTTACACATTTACCTGATGATAGTAACTGATATCTGTTAATCAAATAGTTGTAATTATTACTATCATGTGTTCAAAACATTTTATGAGGATTTATGATTAGTTGAATTTATTTTTTGGATTATGTCGAACTTGGTTATATTAATAAATTGGAAAACTATTGATTTTAATCATTGCAGGTAATTTCATGTTTATATTATTATAATGGGAATGTAGTTATACACAACCATTTAGTTGATTATTCTATTATAGAATATGTGGTTTACCTCATTGATATTTGACTATCTCACATTGAACTTGACTATTAACGCCATGCCCAACTCATTCTTTTGAGAACATTTTTCCTCTTGGCATTTAGCTACATCTATTTAATGGATCTGATCATTATTATTTATTCTTGAGATAAGCTTTCCTTTTATGTCTTAAGGTAATGGTTTTAGGATGATGTTAATATACATTATTGGCTATTTTGGCAACAATAATTATGGTTGGGACATAATTCTGAGATTTTATCAATACATTGTTTAGAAAGATTATTAGCGATGGAACAAATTTGATTATAGTAGAGAGCTACTTCAATTTTAGTAACTCTTTTATTCTATGTATTTATATTTCATGAAGAAATGAAATAGCCTACATCTAATTTTGAAAGTATACCTTATGCTATATATACATGATGTGATTCAATTTTGTCTATTCATTATTCCTCAACAAGACCCTGCCTCTAACAATTTATGTTTTGCCCAATGGTGTTAGTTGGGTGACATAGCATCTTCAAAAACATTTTAATGCTAAAGGATAACTATTAACATTTTGGGAATGATTAGGGCTGAATTTATTCCATTCTGGTAAAGATATTACAATTCATTATGAATGAAAAAAGACCCATTTACAATATTTTCAAAACTATGATCTATACGCCACTACCATTTTACTGCTACAATGGATAGAAGTTAATATGGGAATTAAATTTTTATATACTTCAATTCCTTTTCAGATGCTCTCTCTTTCCATGATTGAATTTGGTTATAACTTATTGCATGTTCTAATTTTAGTAAAATTATTCAACTTATCTATTTCCATTACGTAAAGCAATGAAATAGAATATAACCAAATTATATTGTTGCATCTTTATCCTAATTAAGTTTTATTTGATATTTATGTTATTATTATGCCACCTCAGTTGAGTGGGGTTAATAAATTGAAATACATTAAATTTGTGGACAATGTGGTGTGATGACTTATACTTGCTGATTCATTATGAGAATCCTAAAAGATATCATCGCCTTAGTTGCCTATAATGAGTGGATGATGTATTTTATTAAAATTAGATGGTCACTTATTTATGATTGAATAAGTATGATTATCATAATAAGATTGACCTTGATATAAAAGTTTTTAATAAGCCTTTATATTTCCTATTGGACATTAGGACGTTAGAGATTCTATGTAAATTAAAAGTCAAACTCATATTTGAGTATGATTATGTTAGTTCTCAAAATTACATTGAAGTAATTGATCCCCTATCACTTTTTAATACCCAAATCCTTATCCCAATTTTTGTCTTCAAATTTTCACTCCGAGGTCAAGTTCCATGTTAAATAGGCTAAGTGTTAAGTTAGTCTTTACTTGGAATATGTGTAAAGCCCTTAGACTTTTTCATTTTTTTTGTGCGAGCACTTTGCTTGACAGAAATAGGTCTTTGGAATTCTTGTCTTGGACAAAAAGTATGAAGACTTATTTCTATCAGGAAAAATGTTCACACAAAAATTTAGAATAAATTCCATTGTTTTGGGCAAAGTCTTTTACAAAAAGTCTAAAAAAATCATCTATGTCGATCAAAGTGTTAGCAAAAATTTTGAAGACTTATTTGTTTTAGATATTTTATCCACAAGAAAAACCTAAAGGCTTGTTTCCATTGGAAATCTTGTCCTCTAAAGAAGGTCCAAAAGCCAAATTATTGTTGGTAATGTGTTCTCACTAAAATCTTGATAAAATTGCAATATTTTAGTAAAAATTTTAAGTTTGATTTTCTTCAAAAAAAATGTAAAGGTTAGTTTCTTCATGGAAATTATTTTAGACAAAATGTCTAAAAAAATTGTCTCAACCAAATCACCATAGAACAAAAGTCTTGAAGATATGTTGCGAAACAAATTGTTCAAAACAATTGAATTGAACAAATTGTTGTAGAATAAAATCTTGAAGAAATATTGTAGAACAAAAGTCGTGAGGACCCAAAGGTCCAATGAAAATAGAAATGCTAAGGACCAAAAGATGACAAGAAATTTACCTAAATGGTTTTAATTCTGATGGTCTCATGGATGTCATTGATAGTTGTGTGAACATAATTGATGATCATAAGGACATCAAAATTAAGCTCGATTCAAGGAGTACAGAGGTTTAAATTTTGACGGTCTCATGAATGTCATTGATCATTTCATGAACATCATTGATGGTCATGAAGATGCCAAAAGTAAGCCTAGGTCAAGGACCATAGGGTTTTAAATTTTGATGGTCTCATGGACATCATTGATGATCATGGGAATGCCATCAATGGTCATGAGGATATCAAAATTAAGCTTAGATCAAGGACCATAGGGGTTTAAATTTTTATTGTTTCATGGACATCATTGATGGTTGCATGAACACCATTGTTGGTTTTGAGGATGTCAAAATTAATCTTGGGTCAGAAACAACTAGGGTTAAATTTCAATGGTTAGGCAGACATCATTAATGGTCACATAGATGTCAGAGATGAGATTGATAGAGATCAAAGGTCTTTATATGGTCTTGGGTTTAAGGGATCAATGGAGGTGGGAAGCCAAGATGCATCATATAAAAGACACACACGTACAAATGCTCATATTCACAAGAAGGAGCCATTGAATAAAAGAAGCCATGTTTTAATGTTTTGTTATAGATTAAATAATCTCCCATTTGATCTTGGAGGTAGGATATTTTTGGAGTTAGTGTAGGAATTTGGTTTCTTTCTTTCTTGCTCTTTCTTTCCTATCCTCATTTTTATATAGCACCTATGCATTATTTTTTTGTGTTGTCTTGTGTTTCTCTTTAATAATAGTAAGTATTTCTAAGATATTCCTCAAACTAGGTTTCATCCATTTGCTCAAAAAGGGGGATTTCTCAAGTTAGGACTATAGGTGTGGTTGACTTAGGGTCTAAAATTTGAGATTGATGTTTTAATTTTGGGGAGACTAGTTAAGACCAATGAATAGGCTAGTTGTTACCTAAAATCTTGAACCTTGTTCTGATCTAAACATGATTCTGATGAGGATTGCATATGCAGGATGAAAGTTTAGATTATTAAAGTATAGTCATTCTTGAACTTAAACAACATTCATTACCTATGGTAAAGTTTACAACCAAGGATGATTGCCTGAGATCAAAAACTTGACCAAATCCCAAAACCCAGCTAAATTAGTTCCTAACCTTTGCCAAAAAGCTAAAATGGTCTATAAAAATAAAAAATATATAAATAAGAGTTCATTTAAAACTCAAAATGAACTTTCTAATCAAAGGTGATTTATGAAATCTCTATCGGGGCAATGGATGCCTAGTAGGTAGTGGAGTAAGGCCTTGAGTGGATCCAAAGGCATCTCTGTTGAGGTTATATACACATGGATGGTAGAAAAGTAATGGCCAAGCCTTACCTATGCTAAAGCATGGTTTTTAATGAATATAAAACATGTTTTAAGTCAATGTCAATGGTTAAAGACATGAAGTTTAGAAATTTCTCTCTAAATCCCTTTGAAAATGGTAAGTTGAATCAAAGCACACACATATCATGACTAGGTTTTGATGTTTTATCCAAATATTTCATGTCTAAGAATTTTTTTAACCATGAATTGATCTTAACAATTGTGCTTAATCAAGTAGAGTGAATAGTCTAATTATGATTCTAAGCTAAAGTATCTAAATTTTAATACATATTGCTATGAAAATTCCCTTGATTATGGTGTCACTAGCATGTTTACACATTTTTTAATTTAGAAGATCATCTACACCTTGTTTCATTAGCATATTTGTTCATGATTTTGGCTAAAATTTCATCTTAATTTGATAATGTGAGATCTTTGTGCTTCACATTGTAGGCTTAATTGAAATCCATTTGAAATGGATAATGTATGGGTTTCATGATTTAATGTCAAAATTTGTTTTTAATAGCCTTTATTCTATCAAAAGTTGAGTTGAATTTATTTTTGATCACCCTAAAACCTTGACTCGAATTACCTTGGCTGAAGTCTTTCCATTTGAATTCAAAATTGGCAGGAACATTTTACGTGGGAACATTTTAAATATGTGCCATGGACTTGGTTAAATTTTTATACTAAGGTTTGGTTGTGTTTATTGACATGACCAAACTTTAGTCTAAAATTCCATTCTTGGTCCTTTTTAGGTCTCTAAACCCCTCAAATTATGTTCCTCATGGTTTAAATTAATGCATGGTCCTTTTTATTTAGTAGATCCCCATTTTATTTTAAGCTTAGTATACAACTTTAGCTTAAAGTTTTAATTTATATTTATTAATACAAATCAAAATCTTGATCTATGATTGTAGCCTAAACTTTATATTATTTTAGATCTCTTAATTAGTTATTCTCTCAATGTCCACAAACACTAATAAAATTTGACTCAACAGATTACTATCAATGACATGATTTTTCTTGAGAAATCAATATCAATGGCATGCATTTGATCAGGTGACTAGATCTAACAGTGTGAGTTAAGATGGAATTTTTAAAGGGATTAAAACAAATAACAAAGTTGCACATGCCTAGATTAGAGCCAATAAAGTGTCCTAGTCAATTTTAAGCCTTGTGAGTGCCCAATTAGATCCAATGTGGCATGTCAAGTAATAATATGTGGTGAACTATGGCTAAGAATATAAAATTGATTGTTATTCCATGGATAGGCAATGATTTAAAGCAAAAAATGAGGTCTATGAGTCATTACAAAGCATATTTTTTCAATCATAACCATAGATCATTTTCTATTTATACCATGACCACAAATCATTCACATGCTATTATTATAAAAGTAAGTTTGTTCCAAGTCATACACTAAAGGAAAGGCAACTATCTAGGAAGTTCCAACTATGTAGGCAAGTTATCAAGAGCTTCTCTAGATGGTTACACATGAGGACAAAGTCTATTTGGATCCTTAAAAAAATATTATCATTATAGCTCGTATAAAGACATATCTAACCATGAAATAAAAATTTTGTTCTAAATATTCATCATTATTTGTAGAGGTAGTTAGAACATTGATTTTTCTTGAAAATCGATGAATATCTCAAGCGTGACAGAGGACATATTCTAGCTGGAAGCATATTGGTGAAATGGGGAAGGTTGTTATCTAATTTTTCTAATTGTGACCCATAGTTCTAGAATTGAAAAATGATTGAAAATGTATAAATATGGGGCTTCATATCTATTGAAGGTTGTTGGAATTTGTTTTAGGTGTTCATTTTCTCTAGGTCTAGGTTTTTCAAGAATTTATGGGATCAATTGATGTGTGTAAATCTTGTCTCTCTTGCTAAGGTGGTTGCATCTATACAACCATTAGTGAGCTTTGAGAGCATATTTATGTCTCCCTTGTTAAAATAGCAATATCACCATGCTTGTCCCCATGGAAATTGTTTGAAAATATCAATGTTTATAGTATTTATTTTCAAGTTAATGAAAATTCTTGTGGTTCATTTCTATTTCCTATTAATGAAGTGTAGTAATCTATTTTTCAAATATTATTGACTAGATATTTAGTTGTATGGTCATTACTGGTTATCATGAGCATGGATCTAGGTTATAATACCCTTTCTATATTATTTTAGAACATCTTGTTGAATAGCTTGTTAGGGAGCCCTAGATTTATAGATTTGATAGGAAAAGGTTTTTTGAAAGTTTAGTTTCAATGTGTGTTCTATTCTTTCAAGGATCATTTAGTATTTCCCACTATCTTGCATTTGAATTTTTCTACATTTATTCTAAGGAATGATGTCATGAATCTTAGGTCCCAAGGCCCCTTTTCCATGATTATTCCATTCACTTAGGTCCTATACCTCTAGGTAATAGCACCCAACTTAGATTATAGCACTAGACCCTAGGGTATCTCATTTCTAGCACTCATATCTAATCACACTTTGAGCCCATATTACCATTTTTTCCTAATTTATCTTCTTCATTATGTCGACCTAGCATGATTGAATTTGAACTATGACCAATAGATCCTAATAAAATCGCATTCAAATTTCATTTACAAAGGGTTGGAAAATATCACAAAAGAAAGCAAAAATACAAGAAAAACTACTCAAGCATATTTTCATATTCTCTACATACAGCCATCCAATACTATTTTTAGCTTATTCAAATCCTTACACTAGTCCCTAGTCATCTCAAGCACACCTAGTTTAGCATTTTACATCTTCATACATACTATTTCAAAAAGCACATTAAGTGAGAGAACTACATATGGCTTGATACCTCTTCAGAGTATTGGTATGTATGCAACGTGCCCACATAAGAGGTGTGAAAACACATTTAGTGAATCTTACACAAACTAACCCCCCTTTCTTTCTCAAATTTAGTCAAAACATGATGGAGTCTAGGGTTTGAAGATAAAATCAACTCTATAGGGAGATATATATAGTTCTATCTATCAAAACTTCATAGGTAGGGTCACATAGACTTGGTGAACAAAACCCAAAAAGATTAAATCTTTAGGACAATAACAACAAAGGTGGACTATATCACCCAACACTAGGGTGTCTTATTTTTGACGCTCTTAGTCTTTCATTGAATCAAGGTCAGATCCTAATTTGTGATAGTGTCTCAATCTTGCATAGTGGATTCTAAATTTTATCTTAGTCATATCAGTGAATTTTTAGTTAAGTCTTGTTTTCTTAAATTTATTACTATTTTTAGAAAATATCAAGTTGCAATCAAATTATACAAACTAGTATCTTAATTATTAGATATTTATGTATTGGTTTTACTACACAGACCCTTTAACTAAATTAAGAATAATACAATAATATTCCCAAAACTACTAAACATTTGGTGAACCTGACTTACTTCATTTATGCATAAAAAACCCTAGAAACCCTAAGGTAAATTTCCTACTAATTTTTTCTATTTTTTTCTAATTTTTCACCTACATAATAAAATAAAAATTTGCATTAAATTTTAAAATTTGGTAGTAATCTTATAATATTTTTTTCATACCTTAGTTGCCCATACTAGGTCTCAATATTTTCCCAGTATTTTTCTTATATTTTTCTAAATTTTTAATTTCATATTTAAATAAAAAATTCACCTTAAATTTAAAAATTCAATAGTGATTTTTAGAAATATTTATTTTTCAAGACCCTAGTTACATCTACTAGGTCTCTTTACATCACAAATTTTCCAATAAAATTCTATTTTTTACTTGCATATTTCACTCAGAAATTCACTTTAAATTTGAAATTTTCATAATATTTTTCCAAATAAATCATCTTTCAAACCCTAGTTGCATATACTAGGTCCCATTACTTCTTGAGGTATCACCTTACATGTTCATGAATTTCGTATCCTTTTTATGCAATTTTCAATTAACAATTTTTAGGGCTTTACATTTCCTATATTCAATAATATCATTCTCTAACACTTTGTCTATTGAAAATTATTGAAAAAAATTCAATCAAATCTCAAATTGGTTTCCTACTTTAACAATGACCCAATATACTACTTTCGATGAAACTAATAAAAGGTAACCTCAAGAACTTTTAAATAAATAATCTAACATGTAAGATGACAAGCTTAAAATATTTTAAGAGGAATAATAAAAATTGAACAATGGTCAATCTTTTTAAATAATAGAGAAGTCAATTAAAAATGACACTACAGGGGTAATTGTGTCTCAACAACCCACTAGAATAACCCAACCTACGTCTATACCACCATCTATAGCTAGTACATCTTTGTCTCCTGATGTTGCAACCCTTATGCAAGAGATAATATCTCTTCAATCCAAGGTGATAAATCTTGTATCAAGGTGCCTCTAGACCTATGTAGGCTTTGGATTCTTTTGCTTTACTACATAACTATTGGCACATCACATTGCTTCAACACACTTACCACAATGTTTTGTTCAACCCAAGCTTACTCTATATGATGGCAAGGGTGATCCAGAGACACATTTGAGAGAATTTCACATAGCATGCTTGGAATATGTACCAAATGACTGGCTACATACCAAGCTATTTCTACAAATCCTAAATGATTATGCTTTACAATGGTTCTATAGTCTACTAAATCAGTTGGTTAATGTATTCAATCCTTTATCCAACATGTTCCTAGCTCATTTCAGTATTAACATTGGTGATAAGGTTTCATATGCCCAAGTTGCATAATAGAAACAAAGGTCAAATGAGCATCTCACAAATTACGTTCTTTGATATAAAACTATTTTCACTAAGATGACTAGCCCCATGGCCAATCAAGAGTTACAAGATCTTTTCAAACAAAGTCTTTTACTAGATTTGCATGAATCAATTATGTTCAAAAGATTCTCTTCCTTCACTAAATTGTGTCACACACTAAAGGAAAGAGAAGTCAAACTAATTTCAATGGGAAAACTCAAGCACAAAAGTATCTAAAAAATAACAAACAAGAGTAACAACAAAGTCCCATGCAAAGTCAAGGTCGATGATAGCAAGAGTTAGAATCAACCTACAGTTAATGTGGCTTCAAATCCTCCTCAATGTGTGGTTTTATCAGAACCTCCTTGACAAACCTTTACCAATCTACCAGTTTCTCCAACTAGAGTTTTATAGTACCTATTGGAATGTAACATCATATCTCTCCCTCATATTCAAAAAGTTGACTCAATAAGGCCTCTACTAGTGGATATGATTATCATGCATTATTGAGTTTCACAGGGAACTAAGCCATACAACAAATAAATTCATCAATTTGAGACACAAGATATAACATTTTATAAATGGCAATCATATTGATGTTATCACTTTAGTTGAGCCTCCTCAGGTAAAGAAAACACATGATAAAGCTTTGAAAATATTATCAAATCCCTTTCCAAAATATTCTAAACAAGACATAGGGGACACACCATGGGTTCACCATGCATATCATGCACATCCACCATCATATACATATAGGGTACCTTTAGTTGAGACACATATTTTAAGTGACATGATAGGTGTATACAATTATAGAGTTCTATCTAGACTTTCCATCTCCTTTTGAGAGTAAGAGATAGTCAAGGATAATTTAGATTATCATGCAGTCTTTATCAAATCTTACATTCATAATCATCATATTTATAGTGTTCTCATAGATAATAGATCCAACATGAACATGTGAAATATGACATTATTACAGTATTTGGGATATTTAGATCAAGATACTAGCCCAACAGACATAGTTATTTCTAGATTCATTGGGTACATATAGAGTTCATTGGATGAAATTGTATTTCCTCTATAGGTTGGTCCAACACACATGGCCACACCATTCACTATTGTTCCCAGTGTATTAGTTTTTGATATGCTACTTGGTTGACCATAGATATAGAAACTTTGAGTAGTACCTTATACAGTTCATAGATGCATGAAATTCATTCACATTAATTATGTTTTTATAGTTTTTATAGTTTTATATGAGTTACCACTCCCCACTTTAGAGCTATCTACTATTCCACAATCACCATTTTTAATTTTGCCACTAGTTTCAGTTTTGCCATTTTATATAGTTATTCCTTTAATTTTGATTCAGACACATTTGAGGCATCCATCACTAACATAGATAGTTTATACATCTCCATAAATTTAGGATTCTAGATAACTTCTAGCTACAATATTCATACCTAGGGTAGTATCATTGAGATCTCATGCATCTACTCATAGATCACATGTTTAGAGAGTTTCTCCTACTATTAGATGGATCCATAAGAGCCATATAGTTTCATCCACTTCTCAAATTTATAGGGGGACCCCATACATGGTTTCTACTTTGGATATTTTAGATCATTTATAGCATATACATCTTTTAGAGCCACCATCTCATCCCTTCCATCATGATTCACGATCATGCATGATTCCTCTCCTTGATATAGGACACCATGATAGGAAGTCTCCCTTGAGACTCATTAGTTAGTATTATCTCTTCTCATTTTTAGCTATACATAGTTTCTTATGATTGATTGTACATATCTTATATCAAAAATAAAAAATACATTCAAATAATTCAAAAAAAAAACATTTTGATTGTATGCATTATCCATGCTTTACATTTCTATTGATATGCTAGACTTATATTTGTTATTCTATGTTATTATTTGTCAATTTATCTACATTACCATGCTTCACTTGATCTCCTTTTATTGTGTGTGGTGACATCCAAATTTTTTATTTCTTCATTCTACCCATTAAGGGGGCATCCTACTTCTACATTAAAGACATCGATACATATACCCACTAGGGGCATCATCTACATGACTACACCATCTAGGTTATGTCATTCTTACACCACAAACTCTAGTTATAATGTTGATGTATATTGTTTACTAGCTTACACATATTACTCTATCGACACTCACTAGTATATATCACTTGTGTATTTATTAGCATCTACCTAGTCTTGTACTACATGTCTTTCATACTTTCACATTCTTACTTTGATTAGTTAGATGCAATTGTATTTCTATTTTTTACATGCTTTCCTTTCTTATTTTACATAGTTATACTGATTACATTCCTCAGTTCCTATTTTTCCTCTTGTATGTGCCATAGGACATTTGCCAATGTCCTTTTCCTATAATATTCTATATGATTGTGGCTTTCAAGCCAACCTTACTTATTTTCAAATGTATGTGTATGTGGCTTTCGAACATGCCTTGTATTCTTACTTTCCAATTTGAGTGACATGTGCCCATGTCCCTTGTTTGCTTGGCCCCTTGGCCACTCTTATATGCTTCTTGTTTCTTTCCTTGTGTGTTTGTTACTTGTTTGCTTCTCATTGTTCAATGCCATGATCCACATCATGCATTATCTTGATATCTTGGATGCCATGATGGACATAATGTTCCATCCCTCCTTGCCAACTAATAACTAATAACTAACCAAACTTCTATTTCTAGTTTTAATTTAGTATATTGTGCATATTATTACATTATTATATCTATCTAGGCATACCCTTATTGATCTAACAATCTCCTTTACAAACTATGTTATATCTTGAGATATCTTACTAGTTATCATTGTTATATCATGTATTTCATAGCATAACACACTTTCAAGTCTCTTTCTTCTAAGGACAATCATTTTAGGTTATTCATTCCTACTCTCAAAAGAGGGGGCAATAAATAGATGGTTTTCCATAGAGATTAGAGCTCCTACCAATCAAAAAAATAGTTTTAGAACACTCAGAACAAGAATCAAAGGTCAAACTAGGTAAAATAGACTAAAAAAATAGTGATGATCCTAGAATAGTTTTTAGTTTTAACAAAGGACAACAACATCAGACACTAGGCTATCCTATTTTTGATGATCCTATCTAAATAGTATAAAAAATTGATTTTCTAGAAGTAGGAATAAAAGTAGGTTCATCTATAGTTTTGCATATTTAGACCAATTTAAAATTAATAGTTTTTAGTATACTTTTCCTTAGAGAATTGAGATATAGGGGGCATCATGTGCAACATGATGGCTCTCACTTCTAGTTTTAGATATGGCAGTTGGTATAACCTATAAATTAAAATCCATGCTTCAAACACTAGTGATTAGGGGCAATGTGCATGACACATTTCTTTTCTTTTCTTTTCGAGTTTAGCATTACCCAAACATTATCAATAGTTGTGTGCCTTATTCCATTTGCATGTGCTTGGAATCATTTTGGAGTGTCTTTCATATAAGCCTAACTTTCACATTTTAGAGTGGATTTCATTTAAGCATAGTTCACTAATTTTAAAGTGGCTTTCATACAAGCCTAATCTCCATCTTTTCGATTGGCCACAAGTGGCCTAGTTTCTAGCACACATTCAAATATCCACATCATATTGTTAGATTAAAAGATCATTCATGGGCTTCAGGAGCCATCTCATATGACATACATTCATGCTAATATTAGTTCATAAGCTTCACTTAGTGGGAAATGATGGATCCAAAGGATTAGATAGACTTTGTATTCTTGAGCCACCTATTTAGAGGGATTGGACACACAATCCAAACATCGATTAACACACGCATGATGACCTAGCTTCACTTAGTGGGAAATGATGGATCTAAAGGGATAGCCTTTACATTCTTAAGCCACTCTTAGGTAATTTAACACCTAGCTCCATCATGATATTACTCTTGGTACACCACATACCCATCATTACTTAGCATCATCCAACATCACTTAGCATCATAATAGGTTTCATATTGGTTTACATACCTGGTGAGGTGTATTTATTCCTTTCTCTTCCTCTCTCTCTTACCCTACTTTACATATTCTTATTTTAGATATAGCATATATAGTAAAAACTAATTTATTCTTTGTTTTATCTTATATATTTACACTTCACAATGTGCTCTCTTTATGTACACCCAACATCACACAATTTCATGAGCTTTACCCTTGCAAGTAAGTTTAGGTACACTTTCTATTTTTCCTTTTTCTTAGTATTTCATTTTGATACATCACTAGAATAAAGGGGGGGAAATGGAGTCATATAAAATTCTAAAATTGGTAACTTGATCATGACTTGTGACATCCATCCCATAGGTCCCTCCTACTTAATTTCATGGCCTTTCTAGACACCTTTTCATTAATTCCTAGTCATCTGTAGGCTTTCAAGACCTCATTCTAGTTTAGTCGGGACCATTTTTCCATGATTATTCCATCCTTATAGGTCATGTACCCTCCAAAAAATATCACCTAAACTGGACTATAGTGTTCGACCCTAGGGTGTTCCCTTTCTATCACTCCTATCCAATCACATTTTAAGCCTAGATTATCAATTTTCCTTGATTTATCTTCTTCATTGTGTCGGCCTAGCACAATTGAATTTGACCCATGACTAATAGATCCATATTAAGTCTCAATCAAAGTTCATTTATAAAGGTTAAAAAATATCACAAAATCAAGCAAGAATATAAGCAAGACTTCTCAAACATATTTCCCTATTATCTATATACAAACATCTAATACTATTTACAACTTATTCAAATCCTTACACTAGTCCTTAGTCATCTCAAGCACACCTAGTTTAGCATTTTGCATCTTCATACACACTATTTCACAAAGCACATTAAGTGAGATAACTGCATATATATTGATCCATATTTAGAGTATTGGTATGTAGGTAGCATACCCACATAAGGGGTATAAAAATACATTCAATGAATCTTACACACACTAACCCTCGCCCCTCCCCATCCTTATTTCTTAAATTTGGTCAAATCACAATTGAACCTAGGGTTTGAAGATAAAATCAGCTCTACAAGGAGCTCTATAGACTTCTAACTATCAAAACTTCACAATATGGGTCACACAGACCTGACAAACAAAACCTAGAAATCTCATATCTTCAAGACAATAGTAGCAGAGGTGAACTATAAAACCTAACACTAGGGTGACTTTTTTTTGGTGCTCTTATGCTTTCACCAAATGAAGGCCAGATCCTAATTTGTGATAGTGTTTCAGTCCTACATAGTGAATTCTAGCATTTGTCTTAGTTGTATTAGTCAGTTTCCAATTAAGTCTTGTTTTCTTACCCTTATTACTATATTTAGAAAAGCTCAAGTTACAATAAAATTATACAAATTAGTAGATTAATTATTACATATTTATTTACTAGTTTTACTACTCAGACCCTTTAACTAAATTAGGAATAATATAATAATATTCCTAAAACTAGCAAATCACTTCCTATCTCATCATTAAATTTAACAAAGTATGTCTTTATCATGTATCATAATTAGTTTGTTAACTATAATATTCTAAGAGTTTGATTTTGGTGGTGAATCCAACTTTATTTTCTAGTTTTAAAGAAGATTGGTGACTATTTTGAATATTATGCTAACTTTTAACTTTGATTATTTTCTTATTTGTAAAGTTGTAAGGACTGAGATCAGCTTTCAAAAGTGAAATATCAAAGGAACTCTTCTCTTCTTTAATTATTAATCTAAAGAAAAGGGGACAAGTTTAGAATCCTGTTGAAGGGTAGAGTCTAGCTACTAAGGGTTGTTAATATTCTAATAATCTTGAATGGTTTTTTGACCTTCCCATTATTGAGGACAATTGATTCCTTCTACATCCCCCATGTGAAATAGTTGAACTGATTGATAAAGATGTTTATGAACTTGAGTTTGCATCATCTGATAATGATATCTTGATGTTCAATTATCAAATCCCCCAAAGATATTTGACTACCTCCATAAAATTGTTGAGTGCTATTATTTTTTATCAATTTTCAAGTGCAGTTGAAAAGGTAAGTGTCCCAACTCTTGAATTTGCTTGTGGTGTTAATATGGTACACGCATATGAATTTCCCATTCAAGATTTCAATTTATTATGTTCTATGATGATTAAGAAATATGATGGGGGAATTTCATCAATTGAAGATATGTCGTTACTAATCAATGCAATAATTACTCAAGAGAAGGAGTATCACTTGAGAAGCAAATATGAAGTTATTATTCCTCAAGATAATACCCCTACAAATTCAAAGGAAAGGGATGCTAGTAAGAAGGCTAAAAAAACTATGGTAGTCCCTAAAGTCCCCAAACCATTACCCATTTCCCAATTTTCTACACCTGGTGGTGCTATAGCCAAGAATAGGGGACACGTATTATCTAGTATCCCTAAGGATGCCAATGAGTTTTAAAAAAATCCACCTTTGAAGGTTATTATTAGAGATTCAAATCCATCCCAACCTACTCCACTTTAGACCTTGAGTGATTATATTCTAGCTGAAAGTGTTGTCACCCTTCCACCCAATACTCTACTTCCTCATTATAACATATATGATATGGCCCAAGTGTTGAGCCAACTAAAAAATCACTGTGCCATTTGTTGAGTTATTAAGAATATTTTAACATAAGAAGATAACATTCAAGTACTTTACAATTTAGTGAGAAATTAGATGAAAATGAAATTGAGTTACCCCAAACACCCTCTAAAGTGATGAAGAATCAGTAAGGGGTTGTTGAACCCACTCCATAGGTCTATTTGGGGACTACATTTGTATAAAGTTAGCTAAATGTGGATCCTTTTTACATAACCCTATTGATTATTGGTATAATTTTTCAAATTTTTATGTTTAACTTTGGATCTTCTTGTAATGTGATGCCCTTGGGTGTTCTAAATGAAATCAGAGTTAAGATTACATCATATTTTAGCAAGTGTTATGCTACGAACTCATGAGAGTTTCCAATTGTTAGACAGGTCAAGGTGTTGGTGGTACAGTTGGCAATGCATTTAGGAAAGTATTTGAAAATGGACATGGTAGTTGTGGACTACTCACCTAAGTGGGGGATGTTTTTATCATGTAAATGGGCTGCTAGCATCGGTGAAATTGCATAAGTGGACTTATCTTATGCCACCATTATACTGAAGGGTAAGATGGTCAAGATTTATAGAGATCTAAAGATGTTACATGTAATTGAATATCTAAAACATAATCTAAATGAATTATTGTACACAAATGTTAAATTGGGAATTTTTTTTGGGAATATTGATACTAGTGAACAACTTGTTATTCTTAATGTTGAACCTAATAATGAATGTGTACTTTGGAGGATGTGATTTGATGGGACTTGCTCCAATCTTGGAAATGGATTTAGGGTTGTATTCTATGCCCTTGATGGTAAATGTTTTATGTTTTATTTTTAATTATCCTTTGAGTGTATGAATAATAGTACTGAGTATGAGGTAGTTTTTCTTGGTCTATGGATTTCCCATGAATATGGAATTAAAAATTTGATTATCAAGGGTGATTTTGAGTTAGTGGTTAAGAAGATCCGAAATGCTTATGCCACCTAGAATAAAAGGTTGAAACAATATAATAATGTTGTTTGGAATTTACTTGAATTTTTTGATACTTTCAAATTTTATTATCATGCTATAAGTTTTAATGAAGAAGATGATAGACTTGTAGGGTTAAGTACTCAATTTGATGTTATAGATATGAGCCCTCATTATCATTATCAGGAGAAGGTGTTTGTTAGGCCTTCATTACTAGACAATATTCATCATTGGTAAGTGTTTGATGATGATGATGATCAGATCATAAGGTTTCTAAATCATGAAGCTGAGTTCCATGATTAGCTCATAGACTTGGAATCATGGTTCAAGTTTGTGATAGGAGGGAAATCTTGTTTAGGAAGGATGTTATTTATTTGAAGACAAACATGCTTCCAAATGGATAGATAAGTTTAGAAACATATTTTGATGGAGATAATAGAATCAAATCAAGAGATTCATTTATCTCAAAAGATGTGACTAAGTGCAACTTGGGTTCTCATGAGAATCCAAGAAAGGTTTGGTTGGGTACTCACCTAAGTGAAGATGAGAAGCAAGTTTACATGTAGCTAATTAAAATGTACCATGATTGTTTATCATGGTCTTATTATGAGTTGAAAGCATATAGGGAAGACTTGTTTTAGCATGCCATCCCATTGCTTCCTAATAACAAGACTTTTGGGAAGAACTAGAGGCCCATCAACCCCATCTTGGCCAAAAATATGAGGTATGAATTAAATATGTTGAGGGATAGTGGAATCATTTATCCCATCATGTACTCATCATGGGTTATAAATTTAGTCCCTATATAGAAAAAGAATGGTGACATCTGCTTGGGTGTGGATTTCCAAAATTTGAATAAAGTTTCTTTGAAAGATAACTATTTCTTACTCAATATGGAAAACCTACTACAAAGTGTTATTATATCATAGATCTTGCCCATATTAGATGACTTCTCAGGGTACAACTAGATTGTGGTAAAAGAATTTAAGAGACCCAAGACTACGTTCATAATGCCTTGAGGCACATATGTATATATGAGGATGCAATATAGGTTTATGAATGATGTTATAACATTATAGGGAGCTATGGATGTTGTTTTTATAGGGATAATTAACTAGTTCATTGCTATTTATCAAGATGATATTAATGTATACTCCAAAACTAGAGAAGAACATTTACATCATTTGGAAAAAGTGTTGATCAGATGAAGGGAGTTAAAAATTTTAGTTAATAAAAATAAGTGCCACTTTGGATTACAAAATTCCAAGTTTTTGGGACATATAATCTCCAAATATGGTTTCATGATTGACCCTAAAAGGGTCTAATCCATTAACAAAGTACCTATCCCACAGTCTAAAAAAGGAATTCAGTCTTTCTTTGGAGATATTAAATTTGTAAAGAGGTCCATGTCTAATGTTGTAGAGATTACTCTACCTATTACTTCCATGTTAAATAAGGATTAGATAACTAAATGGGAGGAGAAGGCCATGCAAGAATTCAATGGCATCGAAGGAATTTTAAAGTCTGTTCCTGTCTTGGCTGACCCTGATTACACAAAGCCATTTCAGATATATTTTTTTGCATAATAAAATATTGTTGCTACTATTCTATTACAAAATAATGAATATTGTCATGATGATACCATAGATTTATTTAAAAAATATATTAAAGGTCCTTAACTAAACTATACCATTAGGGAAAAGTAAGCTTTCGATCTCTTGACAGCTATCAAGACATTTAGGCTTTATATTCTGAGTTTAAAGGTTGTTGCTTATGTCCTAAATACCATGTTGAATGACATATTGACTCAAAATAAAGTATACATCAATAGATATATGTGGGTCTACAAGCTATAAGAGAATGACATGGATATTCAGACCACCAAATCAGTGTAATGGATGGGTCTAGCCAAGCTTTTGCTTAAGACCAATTTGCAAGTTGTTGAGGTAAACATTGTTCTTAATATTGATGATTCTTTGATTCAATTTAATATTTCTCCATGGTATAGACATATTGATTGCTAATTTAATAATTTGAACTATCCCCTTGACTTGAATAAGAATTAAATAAGAACTCTCAAGCTTATTTTCCAAAAATACCTCGTAACTGAGAATGGACTAGCATGGAAGAATCTAGATGGGGTTCTCCTAAGATGTGTTCAAGAAGAAAAAAATTTTGACCTAAGTGAATACTTATATAGTGGAGTGTGTGGTGGTCATTTTGTACGTAAGGTTACATCTCATAAAATTCTAAGATCTAGTTATTAGTGGCAATCATTATTCAAATATGTTGCTCAAATAGTCAGAAAGTGTGAGAAATGTTAGCGCTTTGCCCCATGGGATGATGAAAGATTCATGTTCTCTTCCCTTACATCTTGAGATGATTTAAGGACCATTCAGATAATGGGGAATGGATTTCATTAGAGACATTGTTGATTCATCAAGTGATGGGCATAGATGGATACTAGTTGTAATTGATTACTTCATGAAATGGGTTTATGTGATCCCTACAAAGAATATGATGCACTCGATAGTTATGGATTTTTAAATAAATCAAATTATTTGTAGATTTGGTGTGGCTATCAAGGTTATTGTAGATAATGCCATGAGTTTCAAATCTAAGCCTTTAGTGGTAATATAAAAAGAGTATGGGATTGAATTTACCTATGCTTCAAATTAAAACCCTCAGTGGAATGAGTAAGTATAATCCAATAATAAGAACTTACTCAAAATCATTAGATGAACTTTGGAAGCAAACAAGAAGTGGGGTGAATAATTCAAGTTTGATTTTTGAGATGATAGAATCATGCTTAAGGGAGATATATGCAAAAGTCATTTTGATCTTATTTATAGAGCTCAAGAATTTTTGCTTATGAATTTATAGTTGCCAACCTATCAGCTCATGTAATAACTAGAAGATGATGAGAATATCAACCATTATGAGAGAACGATAAACCAAATTATTGAGCTTGATGAAATTAGAAGAGAAGATCATGAAAGACACCTCAAGTTCAAGGAAAAGTTGAAGAAGATATTTGATAAGAAGGTTGCTTTAAGGACATTCCAAGTTGGTGATCTAGTTCCACTTTGGGACAACATGCATGAGGAGAAAGGAAAGCATGGAAAATTTGATGCCTTGTGGATGGGTCCCTATTATATTGACTATTAGATTGGGGAACATAACCTCTTTTTAAGAGACTTGTATGGTGAAATATTGAAGCTATCAATCAATGGTAAATATCAAAAACACTTTTTTGATTGAATCTATAGCCTATGTACATAATTTTATAGTTTTTTGTTCCTTTGTACTTGTATTTCCCCTCTACTTTAAGCCTTGTTTGTATACTTTTCTTTCATGTTTTTTTGTGTGTTTGTTTTCAAATCCTCTTGATCTATTTTTGTTAATTCATCCATGTTTTGTTGAGACTTCATGGGTATTTTTTGAATTTTCTATATCTTAACTCTATGTCCCAATGGATTGGCACATGGTCTTATGTTCTGGGGTTCTTTACACACCCATAGTAGGCATGTATCCCTGAGTGAGATCCAATGTTAGTTCTCAAAATTACATTGAAGTAATTGAGCCCGTATGAATTTATAATTACCAAATCCTTAGCCCAATTTATGTATTCAAATGTTTACTCCAAGGTCAAGTTCCATGTTAAATTGTCAAAGTGTTAAATTAGTCTTTAATTGGCATATGTGTAAAGCCCTAAATTTTTTTAAACTTTTTATGTGAACACTTTGCTTGTCAAAAATAGGTCTTTAGGATTTTTGTCTTAGACAAAAAGTTTGAAGACTTATTTTTGTTAGGAAAAGTGTTCACATAAAAATCTCAAAGAAATTCCATTGTTTTGGGCAAAGTGTTTTACAAAAAGTCTGAAAAAATTCATTTGCATTGGCCAAAGTGTTAAAAAAATCTTGAAGACTTATTTGTTTCATAAATTTTGTGCATGGAAAAAATTTGAAAGGCTTATTTCTATTAGAAATTTTGTCTACTAAAAAGGTCTACAATACAAATTCTTGTTGGTATTTTGTTTGCACAAAAAGCCTAATAAAATTGTAATATTTTGAGAAAAATGTTAAGTTCAATTTACTTCAGAAAAAATGTAAAGGGCAATTTATTTGGGGAAATTATTTCAAATAAATTTTTTGAAATAGTTGTCCCAACCAAATTACCATAGAATATAAGTGTTGAAGAAAAGTTACAAAACAAAATGTTTGAAACAATTATATAAAAAAAATTACCACAAAACAAAATTGCCAAAGAAATGTTGTGGAACACAAGTACCAAGGACCCAAAGGCGGAATGAAAATAGAAGTACCAAAGACCAAAAGATACAATTTTTTTTATTGAATGGTTTAAATTTTGATAGTCTTATAGACATCATTTATGGTCATGTAAACATCATCGATGATTGTGAGGATGACAAAATTAAGCCTGGGCTAAGGACCACAGGGGTTTAAATTTTGACAGTCTTGTAGATGTCATTGATGGTCACATGAACATCATCAATAGTCGTGAGGATGTTAAAATTAAGCCCAGGTTAGGGACCATAGGGGTTTAAATTTGGATGGTCTTGTAGACATCATTGATGGATATGTCAATGTCATCAATGGTCGTGAGGATGTCAAAATTAAGCCCAGGTCAAGGACAATAATGGTTTAAATTTTGATGAACTCACAAATGTCAATGGCTATCATATGAATGTCATTGATGGTTGAAAGGATGTTAAAAAAATATCATGGGCCTTATACCATTGGGGTTAAATTTTGATGATCATGCATATGTTATTGATGGTCATGTGGATGTTAAAGATGAGCCAAATAGAGATCAATAGTTTACATTTGATCTTAGATTCAAGGGATAAATGGAGGTAGAAATCCAAGCTAAATCATACAAAAGACACAAGCCTACAAATTCTCCTATCTACGAGAAGGAGCTATTGAATGGAAGCATTTACATTTTAAGGTTATGTTATAGATTAAATAATCTCTGATTTGATCTTAGAGGTAGGCTCTTTATGGAGTTAGTGTAGAGCTTTGGTTCATTTCTTTCCTGATATTTATTTCCTATCCTCATGTGTATATATCACATGTGCATTGTTTGTTTGCTTTGTCTTGTGTTGATTTTTGCTCTTAATAACTCTTTTCAAGATAGTCCTCAACTCAAGTTTCATCTTGTTGATCGAAAAGGGGGACTTCTCAAGTTAGGACTGTAGGTGTGGCTGACTATGGGTCTAAAATGTGAGCTTGATGTTTTAGTTTTTTGGAAGACTAGTTAAGACCAATGAATAGGCTAGTTATTCCTTAATATATTGATCCTTGTTCTGATCTAAACCTAATTCTAATGAGGATTTCATATGCATGATGAAATTTTAAATTATTGGAGCATAGTCATGCTTACATTTAAAAAACATTCATTGCTTGTGGTAAAGTTTGTAACCAAGGATGATTCCCTAAAGATCAGACACTTGACCAAATCCTAAAAACTGAATAACTTAGTTAATAACCTTTGCCAAAAAGCTGAAATGGCCTATACAAATCAAAAAATACAAAAATAAGAGCTCAATGCAAAACTCAAAAAGAATTTTCTAAGCAAAGGTGATTAGGGTAATCTCCACTGGGGATATGGACACCTAGCTAGAAATGGAGCAAGGCCTTGAGTGGAGCCAAAGGCATCTCTATCAAGGCTATAGTGCCTAGTTGGTAGTGAAGCATTGTCAAATTCTTCCCTAAGCTAAAATATGGGTTTTAATGAATATCCAACATGTTGTAAGTCAATGTCAATGGTTAAAGACATGAATTATAGAAATTGCTCTCTAAATCCCATGGCAAAGGGTAAGTGGAGTCAAATAACACACATAAAATGACTACGTTTTGATGTTTGATCCTAATTTTTCATGTGTAAGACTTGTTTTAACCATGAATTGATCTTAACAATGGTGGTTGATTGATTAGAATGAATAACCTAATTATGAGTCTGAACCAAAGTCTCTAAATTTTAAAATATATTGCTATGAGAGTTCACTTGATTAGGGTGTGAATAACATGTTTTCACATTGTTTTCATTTGAAATATCATCTACACCTAATTTGATTAGCATATTTGTTCATGATTCTATTTTAAATTTTATCTAAATTTACTAATGTTGGATCTATATGCTTCACATTGCAAGATTAATTAGAATCCATCTAAAATGGACAATGTTTGGGTTTCATGATTTAATTTTAATATTGTTTTTTACTAGCCTTTAGTTTGTCAAAATCTAAGTTGAATTTAATTTTGATCACCCTAAAACCCTAATTCCAATTACCTTAGCTCAAGTCTTTCCATTTGAATTCAAAATTGGTGAGAAAATTTTACACAAGAAAATTTTAATTAAATACCATAGACTTAGTTAAATTTTTATACTAAGGCTTGGTTGTGTTTATTAACATGACCAAAACTTAGTCTAAAAATGCATGATTGGTCCCTTTTAGGTCTCGAGACCCCTCAGACTGTGTTCCTCATGGTTTAAACTAACACATGATCCTTTTTATATAGTAGAGCCCAATTTTATTTCAAGCTTAGTCTAAAACATTAACCTAAATTTTTAATTCATATTTATTAATATGAATCAAAATCTTGGTCTAAGATTGTAGCCTAAGTTTTATATTATTTCTGAGCTCTGACTTAGTTATTCTCTTAATGTCCACATGAACCAATAATGTTAGACTCAATGGATTAAAACCAATTACACACTTTTGCTTGGGCAATTAAGATCAATGTCATGCGTTTTCTTGGGTGAGTAGATCCAACAGTGTCAGATAAGATGGAAATTTCAAAGGGATTAGAACCAATAAAAATATACATGTGCCCATATTAGAGCCAATGAAGTGTCCTAGTTATTTTTAATCCTTGTGAGTGCCTAATTGGATTCGATGTGGTGTGCCAATTGTTAATATGTGGTGAAATTTGGATGAAAATCTAAAATTGATTGTTCTTCCATGGATGGACAATGATTCAAAGCATAGAAGGAGGTCTATGATTTGTTCCAAAGCATATTTTTTCAATCATAACTATGGATCATTTTATATTTGTACCATGAGCATGGACAATTCATGTGACATCATTATAAAATCAAGGTTATTCTATGGTATGTACTAAAGGAAAGGTAGTTGTCTAGGATGTTCCAACTATGTAGGGAAGTTCTAGTTGTCTAGCCATGAAATCAAACGTTTGTAGTAAATATTCATCATTATTTTAGAGGTAGTTAGAAAATTGTTTTTTCTTAAAAATAGATGGAGATCTCAGGCATGGCAGAGGGCATATTACATCTAGAAACATCTTGGAAAAATGGGGAAGGTAAATTGTGACCCATAGTCCTAGAATTGAAAAAGGATTGAAAATGTATAAATAGGGGGATTCTCCACTATTTAAGGTTTTTGATCTTTATTTTAGGTGTTAATTTTCTCTAGGTATAAGTTATTTAAGAAATTATGGGATCAATTGATGTGTGTAGATCTTGTCTCCCTTGCTAAGGTGGTTACAACTGTACAACTATTAGTGAACTTTGAGAGCATTTATATGTCTCTTTTCAAAAGAGAAATCTCACCTTGCTTGTCCCCATGGAAACATTTTGAAAATATTGATATTTGTAATATTTATTTTTTAGTTAATGAAAATTCTTGTGGTTCTTTGTTATTTCCTATTAATGAAGTGCGACAATCTGTTTTGAAAATATTATTGACTGGATATCTAGTTTTATGTTCATTGCTGGTTATTATTTTGAGCATGGATCTAGGTTATAAAACCCTTCATTATTTTAGAACATGTTATTGAATAACTTTTTATGGCACCCTAGGTTTATTGATTTGACCAGCAAAATGTTTTTTGAAAGTTTAGTTCCAATTTATTTTCTATTCTTTCAAGGATCATTTAGTATTTCCCACTAGCTTGTATTTCATTTTTCTACATCTATGCTAAGGAATGATGTCATGAATCTTGAAATATACCCTATTGTTTTAAGGCAAAAACCACACCACCTTACTTTTTTTAATTATCCAACTTGTTATACCTTGTCTTACCCTACAAAAATACACCTAGTTATATATTATGAGTGTTATTTACTAGCAGATTCATAAATATTACATACTTAACATGTGTATATGTTTTGCGCTTTAAATCCTAGTATTACAGTCTTTTGTTCAACCCCTATTGTGTTGGATAATTTTTAGTGATGCCATGAAGGTGTCTTGGTGAGTGGATGAGGTTCCTTGATAGTCTATGTGACAATGACAAAGTGTGTAATGTGTTTGTTCTTGTATGATTGAAGTGTGTTTGGTTGATATTATATTTTGGCATGGTTAGAAAGGGTTAGGGATGAGTATGGTTATTTTTATAATGTTCAAGGGGTCCTATCATGATTCAATAATTCCTTGAGTGCTTGTGTACATGAGTGAAATTCACTTGGTTCATCATTATTCTCATTTAGACACTTTGAGTCTAGTGGTAAAAAATTTGAGTAGGTAGTTTGATGGCATCATTATTTTCACATGTGATTGAGTTAAGGGGAGTTTGTCATATGGTTGTGATCACATTAGTCCCTAGTTGTTATAATCCAAATCTCAAATCATGTATCAAAGCATGGTCAAAGATATGAGGGGTGCAAATTTAGCTACTCAGACAGAATTCACTGTGTTCCCATACCTAGCCAAAATTACAAAATGCTTCAAGAAAAGCTAAGTAATCATGTTAAAGAGGTTAGCATTCACACGTATGGAGGTGTCAAGATGAAATTATTATATGGGTTTGTTCATTTTTGTGCCTAGTTTATTTGTGCTAATTTTAAGATCATGTAATGAAGCGCATAAAGAGATATGCATGTGGAAAGTTGGGCTCGTAGGAATTTTGATTATCTTTTCCCATACTTAGCCAATTTTTCAAGGTGGCAAGAAGAGCTGAGTGAAAATTTTATGATGTTATATCTTGTATGTGTGAAGGTGTCAATAAAAATTAATCATATGGGTTTGTTCAGTTTTGAACATAATTATTTTATGCTAATTTTGAGATCATGCACTAAAGCACAATAAAAGTTATGTAGGAGAAAATTTGGCCTCTCAAGTGAATTTTAACATAGTTGGCTCTGTGACAAAAGTTTTTGAGAAGGCATTTTAATGGTGTTATATCTCACATGTATGAGGGTTCTAGGATCTATTTGTTATATGGTTAGATTCTCTTATATGAGGAAATCATCTTGTCCAAATTTGAGATCATGCATCAAAAATTAGGAGAAGTTATTAATTTTAAAAAATATCTACTTAGGAATATTGAAAGGGTCTCCATAGTCATTTTTGCACATGTTAAAGTTTGAGCTAGATCGATGGTGTGCATTGCTCCAATAATTCAGGAAGTAGCTAGATGAGGACATGTGCATGATGTTTAACAACTAAGTAAAGGTATAGGATAAGGATATAATAGAGAGTGGGTATTCATATAGATTGATCAAATGGTGAGCATTGATTTCTAAAGACCTAAATGATCTATAGAGATTGATTGAGCATGTGGAGTCAACATTTCAAGATTGCGTGAGATAAGGTCAAAGTGATAGAGGTTTAATGTTTGATCATTGGTGCCTATGTGTTAAAGATAAAACAAGATTGATGGAGTGTATTTAATTTGAGGTGATAGGACACGAGATGTGACCATTGTGTTTGAGGTTTAACTATGAGCGTTTCTATTTGAATATTTGAATTTGCTAAGGGAAAACACTAGTGTTTGGTTTTTGGAACATATCTTTTGATAAAAGATGAATTTTCTCATGTAGTAAAAATAAAATATATATGACTCCAATGTGCATCTAGAAATATGGATTTGAAGATCTAGAAGTGTGTACAGTCAAAGATATTAATGTTCAAAATTGATTGTGTGTTCATGCTTATTCTATAAATAACCTGAGAAGTATATTTGAGCTTGTTTTGATGTATCTTGATGAATTAGCTATTGGGGAGTGATGTATACTTATAGAGGATGCTCTACATTCATGTTTAAGGTTTGACCAATCATATGTAGTATTAACAAAGGTCTTAAATTTAACTATGTTTTTCAATCATAATGATTTTATGTATAGAGGAATGTTTAAGCTAATTGGGTTTTAGTAGAAGAGTGTTTTGGTGACTATGATGGATATAGACACTTAAGGGAGACCTATAAATCATGTAGAATGGGTCCATACTTTTGGAAAGTGTTCATGTGTTCTTATTATGCTCAAAGATGTGTTAAAGAAGTAAATGGGTATCCATAGTACCTAAAAGTGACTTAGGCCTATTTTAAAATGGGATTGTGCTTAAGTGTGACCCATATGAGATGCCTTAAGGGTGAAGGCATGTTTTATGGTTGATTTTTATTTTTTTTAACTTGATAATTCATGATTAATCTATATATAGCAAAACCAAATGTGTTGGGTTCTAGACTTGTAAGTGAGATACTTGAGAGAGTTTTTTGAGACTTATGTTTGTGATTTATGAAGTGAAGGATATGTAGTATGCTTGTTGGTTGAGTGAATGTAGATAATAATTTATTGATTATGTGTATGACTTGTAGGCCATGTTCATTATGCCAAAATAGTGCTCTTGGAATTTGAGGATATGTAAAGAGGTCTGAATGTACAAATGAGGATAGTTTGAGTGAGGAAGGGGAGAGATTGTGGGATGCCTATGTGAGAGGCCTATTTGATATACAGATAGCTTTTAGAAAGGTGAGATAATGAAGAGGTCCATCAACAATTGTTGAAGACATCATCTCTAAGGTGGAAGTGTTCATCTCAAGTAGGGTTTAAAGGACTTGATCTTCCTTAGGGATAGTTTCTCCTTGTGAAATAGGTTTTCACTAAAGACCTTTGGTTAGAAGGACTTGATCAAGGTTATAGGTCAAAAGGACCTAACCAAAGATTCTTGATCAGAAGGAATTGATCAGTCTCTTATTTATGATCATTTTATAAGATAGTAGTCCATGTGTTTATAGGCTTGAGTGTGGGTTTTATTCCCAAAGAGGGTTTCCCACATAGATTTTGTGTTGTGTATGTGATCTTACATTATGTTTATTATTCACTACTATGAATAATAAACATAATGCAAGGTATGCTTCAATAATGATTATATTAAATGTTTAATTATTTTTAAGGGTTTTGCAATTGAATTGGATTATTTTCCACCATTGATTCACCCCCCCTCTTAGTGTATTTTACCTCTAACAATTGGTATCATAGTAGGTACTTTGGTAAAGGCTTAATAGATTGAAAGTGATCCAAGATACAATGGCTAGTTAAAATGTGTAATTTGGTTTCTCTACTAAGCAAGCACCAATGTTCAATAGATCCAATTATGATTTTTGGAGTTACAGGATGAGGATATACATTATGTACCTAGGGTTTGATGTATGAAAATATATTGTGGATGGTTATGTTGTTTTGACTACTCCTCCATCTAGTGCAATAGACAAGAAGCTATTTTAGAATAATTATAAGGTAGAAAATGCCATCACTTATGGTTTTATAAAAATTGAGTTCACCTAAGTAATTCATTACACATCTTCCAAGTAAATATTGGATAAATTGAAGACTATTTTTAAAGAAGATTCAAAGGTTAAGATGGTAAAGTTGCAAACTCATATAAGGCAATTTGAAAGTCTCAAGATGAATGAAGAAGATACTATGGAATCCTTTATGTAAATAGTTAAAGAGATTGTGAACATCATCATAGGTTTTTGAGAAAAACTTAAATAAGAAACTATTGTTTAAAAGGTGTTAAGTTCTTTATCGCCCATGTTTGATCCAAAAGTATTTGCTATAAAACTTTATTGTGTTTGAGAACAAGATCAATAATAATATGAAATATAAAGTCAAGGACATCGAGGAGAAATTTAGTGTGTTTGAGGCAAGAATGGATGAAGATGCCAAAGAGCATGAAGATATGGTCAAACATCTCAGTTATCAATTGAAATTCCTATCTAAAATCCCAAAAGCCAAAGAATATGAGTGCTCAAGGTATGATTTTGAGATTGTGTCTTTGAAATACTAATTAGAGAAGTCTACAAACAAGGTGAAATCATTTGTCAAGTTTGATAAAATTTCTAATGATTTGGATGATCTCCTAAGGAGTCAAAAGTCAACTAGTGATAGATCTAGATTGGGTTTTAATGAAGCACCCAAAGTTACTTTTCAAGCTGACTTGAATGTCAATAAGATAAACGTGGATTAGAATTTAAATATAGATCATTAGATAAGGAATGAAGGTGTTGGAAGAATAAATACAAATCAAATCATAAAGCTAAATACTATGAGGTATGCAAATTTCAATGGTTACTGTAATAATTATAATTAGTTTGTGCATATAGATAGTGAATGTAGAAGACATGTTAAGAATGAATTTATATGGAACTATGATTAGGGTAATAATTTAAAAGGTGTAAGAAAGATTGAGTGTTTCAATTGTCATGATGTGGGACATTTTAAAAAATGTTGTATATTTAAGGTAAGATAAGCTAAGTTTCCTTAAAGAAATTCTGAGTTCCATAGTTGTTATGACATAGGAAACATTACAAGATTTTGTCAAAATATGGAAAGTTAGAAAGAGATTTTTTCAAAAAATATGGTATTCTTCAACTATGAATAGAGAGGTCACATTGCTAGGTTCTGTAACAAAGGCCTACAAGACATAATAGGTTTTTTCAATCTACTAGAGTGGAAGACAAAAGGCAAGTTAACTCATGAAAACCAAAGGTGATAAGTATAAATCATAATGATTTTACAAGTTTAAGTAATCTATTTGCTATGGTGGAGAATGCTACAGAAGGTGAAGAGTACCAATATATCTCATTAACTTCTCATGTTGAGAATGAAGAGACCAAGCTCAAGAGAAGACCAAGGTACTGGTTGAATCTAGTTCTGACATATGTATGGATCCAAGTGAACATCGTATTATTGTTGAAAAAGTGACTAGTGATGAGTATCCAATGATGAAGATCCAAGATACAAGGAATATTATTCAGATGAAAAGGTATCCCATGAATCTATGCTGTCTCCATGTATTGATAATCCAATCATAGAAGAAAAGGAGAATGCTATAGTAGTTGAGGAAGTTGTTTCTGTAAAGCCAAAGAAGAAGAAGAAGAAATATAAGTATCAATTGAGCAAGGAAGAAGAGGAATATGAGGAGTTTTTTTTGTTTTTGAGTATTGAGGTATATAGGGTGTCTCTATCTATGCTTCTTAAGAGATTCCTTTCAAGTCGAAACACAAGTGTTGCTATTGTATTTTTTAGTTTGAATAGTCTATAGGGTCAAATTAAAGGTTCCTAGATGGCAAAAGAGGATTTATGATTTATCAAGGTAATAAATTTATATAAATTTTTGTTGACCTTATTATAATATGCTCTTGGTGGTTTTGTGATCTGAAGGTATGTTGAAGTCAAATTGAAGATTTTTGTTTTCTCTTAGGTTTCCTAGTTTGTGCTTATTAGTATGCAGGTCCTAAAATAGGTTATATGAAGTCAAGGATTATAATGGTTTGGAAGCTCAAATCTTGGTTAAAGAATGTGTAATTATTGTCTCTAGGTGTACAAGAATTTTTAGAGGTGGATGTTGATTGGAAGATGTTGTGTTAATTTTGTTTGTTTTGAGATTCTAGGGTTTTTAGGCTCTGCTAGAAAAGTGGTCTTACTTATGAGTTGAGGTTTTAAGATTAATAATATGTTTAATGGGCCAAATTGGTTGTAAAATCAAGCTCCATATATTTTTGAAGGCTTGTGGTTCTCAAATTATTTAATTTTTTGTCAATTTGGAGACTTAATTGGGTATTAGGTTTGTGAATAAAGTATGTCGTAGTGAATTAACTAGGTGTTTAAAATTGGTATACTTGAGGGGGTGTATAAGAGTGCTCCAGATATGAATTTTCAGGTCTTGATTGTGTGTCTACTAAAATTTATGGGCTATACAAGTTCTAGGTAGGGCTACAAGGAGTCTAAACATGCATCATCTTGAAGATGTGCTTATTGTTTAGTTTGTCCAAAAGAGGAAGGTATGTGTGTTTCATGGTGATTTCTCAAGATGGCTTATTACATGTTTCCTATTTGGTGAGTGGCATTATGCTCTATTGGTGGTCATGGAAGTGTATTGAGAAAGAAGGTTGATAAGCTTGCATGGTGCTTCTTCATGGTGTGTGGGGATTTGAGGATGCTCAAAAGGTGCAATGCCTCAAAATATTAGGGGGAGTACCCACCAGTTGGTTTTTTTCTAATTTATATCTATTATCAGTGTTTTTATGTGTTCTATCTTCATTGGTTGCAATGCTTGGTTGAAGAGAGCATTGACATGGAACAAGAGGAAGTTATAAATAAAAGAAAAAGTAGGATCAAGGTAAGGGGGAGTTTGTATAATATTTATAAGATGGTAATTTCATATTTCATAGTATTTTCAAGTCCTTAGGATCAGTTGGTGCCCACTTTGTCATTGCATCAAAGGGGGAGAAAGTTCCTATTGTGGAAGAGCTTGAAGAGAGAGAAGGTAAGTTGTATATTGCTATATATGATGTTTGTTAACATCAATTACATAGGGGGATATTTTTAGAGAAATTTTAGTCATGTCATGGTGATGTCATAGAGGTGTCCTAGTGAGTGGATGAAGTTATTTGATAGTCTATGTGATAATGACAATGTGTGCAATGTGCTTGTTCTTATATGCTTGAAGTATGATTATTTGATCTTCTATTTTGGCATGGTTATAAAGGATTAGGGATGAGTATGGTGATTTTGAGCATGTGAATGGGGTCTTATTAGAAGTCAATAATTATTTGAGTACTTGTTTGCATGAGTGTAATTCACCCAATTCATCATTGTTCTCATCTAGACACTTTGGGTCCAATGTAAGAAATTCTAAGTAGGAAATTTGATAACATCACCATCACCACATGTGAATGAGTTAGCGAGAGTTGTTAATATGGTTGTGATCCTAGTATCCCCTAGTTTTTATATGAAAAATATCAAGTCATGCATCAAAGTGTAGTCAAAGATATGAGGGTACAAAGTTGGCTACTCAAACATAATTCACTGTGTTCCCATACTTAGTCAAATTTGCAAAAGGGTTCAAGCAGAGCTAAGTAATAATGTTGATGAGGTCAACATTTTCATGCATGGAGGTTTCAAGAAAAAAATATTATATGAGTTTGTTAATTTTTGTGCCTAGTTTATTTTCACTAATTTTCAGATCATGTGATGAAGTGAGTTAAGAAATATGCATGTGCAAAGTTGGGCTCCTAGGTATTTTGATTATGTTTTCCCATACTTAGCTATTTTTTTAATGTGGCAAGAACAACCAAGTGAGAATTTTGATGGTGTTATATCTTACATGTGTGAAGGTGTCAATAGAAACTAATCATATGGGCTTGTTTAGTTTTAAACATACTTATTTTGTGATAATTTTGAGATCATGCACTGAATCACAACAAAAGTTATGTAGGAGAAAAGTTGGCCTCTCATGTAGGTTTTGGCATAGTTGGCTCTTTGACAAAGGTTTTTGGCAATGCATTTTAATGGTGTTGTATATCACACGTGTGAGGGTTCTAAGAGATATTTTTTATATGGTTAGATTATCCTATGTGATGCTATGATATGGACCAAATTTTAGATCATGCATTGAAGTGCACAAGAAGTTATTAAGGTTAAAAAATGGCTAGTCAAGTATATTGAAAGAGTCCCCATAGTCATTTTTGCACATTTTAAATTTTGAGCTAGATCAATGGTGTGCATTTCTCTAAAAAGTCAGAAAGTAGTAAGATGAATACAAGTGCATGATGTTTAAAATCTAAGCAAAGGTATAAGATAAGGATCCAATAGTGATTGGGTGTTCATAAAAATTGATCGAATGGTGAGTGTTGATTTCTAAATACCTGATTGATCTATAAAAATCAATGGAGTGTGTGGAGTTAACATTTCAAGATTACATGAGATGAAGTCAAAGTGATAGAGATTTAACATTTGAGCATTAACACCTATGTGTTGAAGATTGAATAAGATCAATGGAGCATATTTGATCTAAGTTGAGAGGACATGAGATGTGAGCATTATGTTGAAGGTTTAACTATGACCATTGCTACTTAAATATTTGAATTTACTAAGGGAAAAAACTAGTGTCTGGTCTTTGGGCCATATATTTTGATAGAAGGCAAATTTTCTCATGTAGTAAAAATAAAATATATATAGGACTCCAAGGAAAATCTATAAATATGGATTGAATATATAAAAGTGTGTATAGTCAAAGATATTAACGTTCAAAATTGACTATGTCTTCATGCTTATTCTGTAAATGACCTAAGAAGGGTATTAGAGCTCATTTTGATGTTGTTTCGATGTCTATTGATGAATTGGCTATTAGGAAGTGATGTAGACATATTGAGGATGCTCTAAATGAATTTTTTAAGGTTTGACCAATAATATTTTTTATGAACAAAGTTTTTGAAGTTGACTATGTTTTTCATTCATAATGACTATATGCATAGAGAAATGTTTGAGTTATTTGGGTTTTAGTAAAAGAGTGTTTGGGTGATTATGATGGATATGAACAGTTAAGGGGGACTTATAGATCATGTATAATGGTTCCATTCTTTTATAAAGTGTTCATGTTTTCTTGTTATGCTTAGATATGTGTCAAAAAGTTGAATGGGTCTCCATAAGACCTAAAAATAACTTAGGCCTATTTTGAAAGGGGATTGTGCTTAAGTGTGACCCATATGATATGATTTAAGGGTGAAGGCATGTTTTATATATTAAAATGAAATATTTTAAACTTGATAATTTATGATTTCACTATATATAATGAAACCAAATGTGTTGGGTTCTAGAATTATAAGTGAGAGACTTGAGAGAGATTTGTGAGAGACTTATGTGCGTGATTTACAGAGTTAAGGATAGGTAGTGTGCACATTGGTTAAGTGAATGTGGAGAATAATTTTTTGACTATGTGTATGACCTTTACATCATGTTCCTTATGTCATAATAGTGCTCTTGAAATTTGAGGATATGTGAAGATGGTTGAATGTGCATATGAGGATAGTTTGAGTGAGGAAAGAGAGAGAGATTATGGCCTGCCTATGTATGAGTCCTATTTGAGATAGAGAGAGTTTATGTAGAGATGAGATAATCAATTGTTCCATCATCATGTGTTAAAAACATCAGCTCTAAGGTGGTAGTGTTCATCTTAAGGAGGGTATAAAGGAATTGATCTTCCTTAGGGGAAGTTGCTCCTTATGAAATAGGTTTTCACTAAAAACCTTTGGTCAGAAGGACCTGATCAAGGTTGTAGGTCAGAAGGACATGAAAGAAGGTTCTTGATCAGAAGTAAATGATTAGTCTCTTGTTTATGATCATCTTATAGGATAGTATTACTTGTTCTTACGAGCGTGAGAGTGGGTTTTATTCCCAAAGAAGGTTTCCCATGTAGATCTTGTGTTGTGTATGTGATCTTGTATTATGTCCATTATTCATTGCTATGAATGAAATGTATGATTTATGAATGATTTTATTGAATGCTTAAGTATTTGTAAGTGTTTATAAATTGAATTAGATTATTTATGACCACTAATTCACACCCCCCCTCTTAGTGTATTATACCTCTAACATGTTGTTGAAGATTCTATAAAACTAAGATTACAGTCTCTTTCCCATCTGTCTTTAGTAGCTTGTATGTGACCTAGAGCATTTGTGCATTTTGTGTGACAACCCTTCATGGGTAAAGTGTGAAAACTTGGTTATTCTTTGGTCATATTTATTCCTTGTGCCAAAAATCACCATGGAGGTTGAATTGTATAATCTCTCCATGTGAGAAAGATACTCCATAGGTCCTCTCACCTTGGTTCAAGTAGATCCAGAAGTAGCAAGGAGCTAACCATACCCTTTGCAGGTGCCTTTCAGTCATTTTGCTACATTCAATCTAATCTTAATATCAGACCTTTCCTCAACTACAACGACATACTAGTAGGTCTTTCATCATTTCTTTTCATTTTTTCTCAAGTGTGCAAGGCCGAGTGTATGAGGTATACAATTGAGAACCAACATATTAGACATCATATGTGAGAATATGAAATATATACATGTCTCTTATTCGATTAACCTAAATAGATATGTTATTAGAAATAACATGACATGGAACCAAATGATAGGTAAGAGGAAAAATAAATGTTTTACTTCCATTCCTCACTTATTGATGGTTCATCTATGTCATGTAAGGAATTTATCTATCTTATGCCATCTATATGCTTATTCGGTAAGATGATCACTTATGTGAATATATATACCCATGGAAAAATAGATTGTAACTCATCTAAATTAAAGTCTATTATTAATTATTTATTTATTTATTGGTAAATAATTGTAGTGTAAGGACCTTGAGACAAGGATCACCCATATGATTTTGATGGGTATCACTACTTATGAATAAAGTGTATGAGTTATTTATTTAAAAATTAATTAATGTTATTACCATTTTGTAATTAAACCCTATCATGGTAACCTTTATGACAATTATGTATATAAATAATGGAAGCAACCATTTGTGTATTATTTATGAGTTATTTATTTAACACTTAATTAATGTTATTACTAGTTTGCAATTAAAACCTATCATGGTAACCTTTATGATAATTGTGCATATCAAGAATGGAAGCAACAATTTGTATATTTTTTAATTAAGTTTATGATAATAATCTGCTATGGTATTATGGTCTTATCTCATTTAGTGTCCTTGCCATATAGATAATGGGAGTGTGATGATTTAAAACCCTATGGATCATGGTATAATGATCCAAAAAGGGGGAAATGTGTGAAAACCACTAATGGCTCATTCAATGTTTAAAGGATTAAGATAGGTTTTAGATTTTGGTGTTGTATTTAGGAGTAGCTGAGTGTTGTGGTTTTCCTCATAGGATACTATAAATTTTATTAAGAGGATTTTGGTATGATGTAATTCCATTAATGATTCACATTTCATGATTATCTAGTTGTACCTACCTTAATTCTAAATTTTATGCTTGAGACCTCAAGGAATGAGTTAATCTTGGGTACTTCACTTTTTATTTAGAGGGTTGTCCCAGCCCATCAGTATGAACATGGGTTCATGGTCATAATCATATGGGCACTAAATTCCACAATAAATCATTCTTTCCTCTTAATAATAATTCCACAAACATATAAGGTAATTTGGGTATTTACCTAGGGTTGAAGATTTCTAGGTGGTCCATTAGGAAAGGTTGGTGCCTGCTAAAATATTAGAGGTTATTAGTGTGGGTATTCACACTAATACCCACTATCTTTTATACCATCCAAGGGTGTTCACCCCAATATAAGTGTTCAAATTAACCCAATGTTGTTTTGGGGTGTTTAGATGATATTATTTAGCTCTAATTTATTGCACCTTGTTATATGAAGTGGTGTAGTGGATTATTTTTGTAGTCTAATTTCACACTCTATTAAGCAAACTTAGATTTTTTTGGGGTTGTTTCAAAATAAACTTATAATAAAGTAAAAAAATGGAACTTAGAGGAGAAGCTAGAGGTGGTGATAGAAGAGGTCAAAAAATACAACCAAGGGATGTGTTGTTAGAAGAGAAGAGATAAAAATCTATCAAATAAGAGGTGTTTTGATAGGAAATGTGTGTGAAGCAGAGGAATAACCACAATAATAAGTTGTAGGTAAATAAGAGGAAGAGATAATGAAATAAATACTATTAAAATTTATCATAGGAATAGTATCCAAACCCAAATTAGAGGCTCAAGTATATGTAGGTAGTCTATATGTTGAAGAACATGTGGATTGGATAGCTGTAATGGATAAATACTTTGATTTTGAAGAAATAGTTGAAAATAAGAAGGACAATATTTCCTATAATAGGTTGAAGGGACATGCATCTCTTTGGTGGGATAGTGTCTAAGAGGAAAGAAAGAAAATAAACAAAGAGAAGATCAAGTCATAGGACATAATGGTATCAAAAATCAAATCTAAATTCATTCTTATAGACTACTAGATAATTTTGTTCAATAAATTACAAAACATAAGTACAAAGACATGAGTGTAAAGGACTATATTGAATAATTCTATAATCTTACAATAAAATTCGGTCATATATAAGAAGATATTGAGAAAATGTCGAAGTATATCAATGGTCTGAGATTCAATATTTAGGATGAAATCAATTTTTTGTCTCCAAGCTTAGTGGAAAAAGTTTATCAATTTGATTTCAAGGCAGAAGAGAAGTTAGATAGAAGACAAACTCATTAATCTAAAGGAGGAGGTTTAAATTTTAGATCTAGATGATAACAAGGTGGTAGAAGTCAATTACACGTCCATAATAAAGAAGTGATAAACTCTAAACATCAAGACAACAATGAAATATGAGGCTACTCATACAGAGGAAGTAGGCCACATATAAGAGGCAAAGGAGAAGGATTTTGGTAAAAATGTTTCAAATGTAATGGGTATGTTAGTCATAGGTCATATGAATCTCTTGAAAATCTATAAACAAGCTATACAAGAGCTGAAGATAGAATTCAAGTTATTCAAGCTGAGAAAGAAAGTGTAGGATCATTATCACATGTGGAAGAACATGAAGTGGGAGAATATTTATTTATGAAGAGAGTAAAACTAAATAAAAATAAGGAGGTGAAATAATGACACCAAAGGAATACCTTATTTAAAACTAAATCCAAATCAAAAGGTAAGTGTTGTGAAGTTATCATTGATAGTGGTAGTATAGATAATTTGGTTTCTTCATAAATGGTTTAAAAACTAGGATTAAAAATATTGATGTATCCTACACCGTATAAAGTATATTATCTTTAATAGGCACATCAAGTACTAGTCAATTATCAATGTACAGTTGATTTTCAATTGGTAAATGTAAGGATGAAGTACTTTGTGATATTATGCCTATGTATGTTTGCCATATGTTGTTGGGTAGACCTTGGTATTTTGATAGGAGGGATATACATGATGGAAGGAGTAATACCTATACATTGGAGAAGGATGGTAATAAACATACTTTGACACCATTAAAATATGGTAGTGAATATGAAGAAAAAACTAAGGTGTTATTAATAAGTGGAAAAGAGTTATAACAACTGATAAAGAAAGAAAATGTTGGTTGCGAAGAACCCAAAACTAATTTTAAAAACATTAAGGAGAAAGAAAGTTGTGAGCATCCCATATGGGAATGAGTTCTCATGAAAGAGAATATATATGTGATAGAGTTGTAGAAAGAGGATGGTACCTATATAAAATTATAGATATAGGAAGACAACATCCAAGTAGAGTTACATGTTTCCATGGTGGAAGCATTAGATGTATAGGTTGTGAAATTAAGTGCACAAAAGGAGACAACTAATAATGTTTAGATATGAAAAGGAAATGAAATAATAGTTGTGATGAATTAGAAAATAGCTGTGGAGATGGTTGTTATACATCTTTACACAAATCATTGTGAGAGTGGAAAACATGATAAGTAAGATAGCATTGGAGAAGGGTTGGACAACATGAATTTGGATCATGATGAAATAGTTTATGAATTGAATTAAGGAGCTATTATTTTCTCTAATATGTTTGTACATTGTGTAAGTCCATCCATGGATAAGATAGTGAAGATAAAGACTAAGTGTGAAGTAGTTCAACATGTTTATTGGTATGAGAGGTGAAATGAAGAAGCTGACCATGTGAATGATATGGAATCAATGATTATATAACTAGTTTCTATTTATGTTACATATAATGTGGAGGGTATTCAATTTAATTTGGAGATAAGAGAGTGTGATAGAGCATGGGAACAACTTGGTTCATAAGGAGATATGTAGGTGAAGGCTCAATTACAACCATTTGATGAAGAAGAACAACTAAAAGTTGTTGTATAAGGTTTGAGATTCCAAATATTGACATGGAAAAAGTCTATATCATGGTGAAGGATAAATTAAAACATCATTGAAGACCTCATAAGTAGGAGATCATAAATACCTTTTAAACTTAGGGAGTCTAATACAGGACCATAGACTTAAAATACTAATTTTAATTTTTTTTAAATTTTTGTTTCAGATTTGATTAGGTTAATATGTATTTATTAGGTTATAAAAACACTAACATTCTAGAAATTGTCCATTTTGATTTGTTATTAGTTTTTCCACTAAAATTAGCTTTTTAAAACAATTTAATTTGAAAAGAGAATTTGAAGGATATTTCTAATCTACTACTACAACCAAAGGTCATGATACTTCTTGGAGGCAGTTAAGAAATGTATTAGACATATCTTGGAATATTTATAAGGTCTTAGTTTGCAATTGACCATGTAAATCTTGACTAAGGTTAAGTCTTCTAAGTTTGTTAGATAGTTTGAAAAAGACTACAATTTTTTAAGGTGAATAAGGGAGAATTAAGTGTGAAAATAGAGATAATTACATGGGAGAAAGGGAAGATATAGGAAAATAGGCCAATAATTAAAGATTTTAAAATAATTTGTAGAAAAGTTTAGGTAAATAGGGCTATAACAAGATTGTGTAATAAGTTTGCATCAAACAATAGAAAAATTAGTTAATTTGAGTTTATTGTTGAAAATATAATCTCCTATGATGTATAAGTGAGTATTATTTTACTTTTAAATCATTCTTTGTTTTTTTATAATAACTTTCATTCATATTAGAAGGTTTAGAATAGCTACAGGTTTCTACAGTGAAGAAAAAGGTCTTTTACAGTAAAAAAGTTGTTTTTAACATGTTTTGAGGATGGTAAAAATGAAAAATTAAGTGATAGAGTAGGATATAGGTGTGAAAAGTATTATAAAATCATAAATATTCAAAAATTAATCTTATAACTAGGTTTTTTAGTGATTATTAGATCATTTCCTATGTAGTTTAGAAATGTGTATTTATAGCCAAGAAAATGTTATTTTAATTTTGTTTTATGACTGATAAAATGTGTATAATTTAATGATAAATAGGGGTTATTTTTGGGTATACATTTTCTAATTTCAAATAATTAACAATCAATAACAAAACATAAATTATCCTTTATTTATAGCTCTCGGCCTATGTACATGCCTGCGAGGGTTTTGAAGACACTTTTTTTTGTGTATTGAACATTAACCATTTAAATTAATGGATTTTTTAATAATGGTTTATGAGGATGTATTTAAATTATTCCAAGTGGTTTCATAGTGATTTCTCATCTTGAAGGAAATATATTTAGATTTCTTAGTTTGTAGGCTTAAAAAACCCTTTTTAGTGTTTTCTTGTATTTTTAAGTTGGATAAAGGTAGAAATGAATATATTGAGTTGAGACAACATAAAATTAATGTGGAAAAAGATTTTATATTATAAATATTACTTTTTTTAGTTTAAAAATTGGTGCATGATTATTTTTTCCTAATCTCTCTCTCTTTCATAATTTAGTTACAGCCCAGATTTTCCTTAACCTCTCCATCACTCTCCCACTCATAATAAGGGATACATAGTAATGATTTTATCTCATTAACAAAAAAAAATTAGTGGGAAGAATATATTTTGAATCTATAACATACTTAATGAACCATCTTCATGGACTCATCCATATGAACATGTAAATTCTAGAATGGCATTTGTCTACACTTTGTTGAGATCCATGGTTGAAAGTTACAAGTGGATATAGGCATCCATAAATACAAGCTTCTCATTCTTAAGTGGTAAAATGAATCAAAGTTATGGTACACATTATAGGAGAACCATGATGGGTAGGGATGATTTATTAGAACTTATAGTTACATCAGTGATTCCTATAATCATCCCTTAGTTAATTTTGTGTCACTTGGGATGAGGGAAAAATGATGATGTGTTTTATGTCATAGCTAAATTTCTCATAAGTGACTAAAATTTGGTCGTGGGTAGCATAGATTTTGACTCACTATACAAATCATTGAAATATATTCATTAAAACATCCATAAGGACATATAAACACTAGAATTTCTATACTTCACTCTACGTCAGGCATTAAGCTTGAAATTTATAGCCATCACTATAGATAAGATCCTTGTTGCTATGTGGGAAAATGGATGAAAATTAGGGCACATGTTTTAGGAGAATCATGAGGGGGAGAGATGTGTCGTTAGTACATATAATTACATAAGTGAGTATTATAAACACCCTTGAGAATAATTTATTACACTCAAGATGATGAAAAACTAAAAATTTGTTCTCTCAAAGCCAAATGTATCTTAAGAGAATTAAATTTAGTCAGTGGGTAGTGTATCTTTTTGGCTCTCTATCTCAAATGATAAAACATTTTCATGGACACAACTAGATGGACATTTAAATGTTAGAATGGCCTCCCTCTACTACCTCATCAGAATTTGAGGTTAAAAATTATAGGCATTTAAAGGCATCCTTGAAGAGAAGATTCTCATTCCTAAGTGGGAAAGTATATCATTTTTTTGGTGTCCATTACAGAAGATCCATGAGGAGTAGAGACAATATACCAGATCCTATAGTTACATAGGCGAATATTCTAATAACTCTCTTGAATATTTCTTGTCATTTAAATGAGTGAGACATAGTGACATTTTTTTATCTCATATTTAAATGTCTCTTAAGACACCAAAAGTTGATTAAATAGTAGTGTATCTTTTGACTCACTATTCCAATTGATGAACCATCTTCACTAAGACATTCTAATGGCTAGAGATGAACCATCATATAATACACTTATATGAACAAGTCCTATGATCCCCCTAGATTATTATTTACCACTTAGGATAAGGAAAATGTTTATGTACTGAACATGTATTATTTTTAGGCTTATATTTGTTTCAAGAAGATAATCTTGTCTACTTACAACACTAACAATGTGAACGTGGAATATCATCTAGTACCACTAACCGACATAAAATTTGATAGTGAAATATTCAAAGATAAATAAACACATAATGAAAAATTAATTATAAATTAAAATACACTAGATCAAACAAGTTAAGTTTAATATTTTTAAAAGCTAGACACATTGAATATTAACCTTACCAAGTCAATCCAATGTACCTTCAGGATCAGCTCTGATTTTAAGTGTTTCAAAACTCTTTCATGCTTAGATTCATAAACTTTTCATAAAATTTATTTTGAGGATTTCCATGAAATTTGATCATTTTAATATTTGTAAAGATAACCAAATTTAAATAATGAAATGCCACCCTATGTGTTTCAAGTTTGTTAAAAATCTATTGATTTAATTTTTTAATAATGTATCTATGATCCAAGTTCTTATAAAAACCATAGATCCATTTGGATAAACTAGGTCTTCTCCATTTGTGACAGCTGTGGGTTTTTTTTTGCCTCTGCACAAAGAGACAATTAGTATTATATTGCCTCATCATTATCCTCAGGTGAAATTATTGTAAAAAATTACACTACAAATTTAAATTATAATAAATTTTTAAGGATATGTATGGAAAAAATAATATATCACTAGTAATTAAGGCTACATTTAAATTATAAATATATTGTACATAGTAATAGAATATTTGAGATGTGATCAAAATCAACTGATGATGCCATTTCATGATTCCCTAGTGGTGGAAATGGATTTATAGTATAATAAGCATTATGTGTCTACATCACCATTAATCAATCCATTATTTTGACTCACATTTATTCCAATTAAAATGTATATAGTCCTAATAAAAGCGTGCCATATCCCTAGTATAAATAGTCCATAAACTAGAATTTGAGATTCAATTTGAGTAAAAAACACTTGATCTAGGTATTGTGATACAACATTTGTACATTGTCTTATCTTTTTACTCCATTAACAAAAATAATATTATCACATGAGAATATTTATGTGATCCATGAGAAAAAAATTCGTTACACCATGTCACAGTACTTGTAACATCAATCAAATTAGCACCATCCTTGTACTTTCCATACTCATTTTAAATGTAATTTTTACACATGAACCTACACCATTATGTTCCAATTTAACATGCCTAAAATAAAATAAAATTCAAAAATGTTTAACCTTATTCTTCTTATGCATCCTACTTTATCAGTAAAACATTCAAGAATTCTTAAATTTTCCTACACAATTATATGACAAAATGTAGTGTGTATTGAACATGATTACTCTTACATTAATATTTATATAAAATATCTCAAAATAATCATGGAATCTAGGCAATGTGATATTATATCACTCATATAAAAGCTTTACTCGCTAAAAATACTTATGGTATCCTCTATGCTACCAAGTGCATGTCTAAATGTAATATACACAAAAATTCCAAATTGACTTCAATGATAGTATTATGATTGAACCTCATTTTATATTTGGTGTGTAGTTTTGATAAACTTATAAAACTAATACAATGGTGTCAATTGGGGAGTTATCCTTATATAACTTAAATTGATTATCTAACCATTTTGTATTGTTTGTGTGTCTTATATATTGGTAAATCATTTTATTATTGAATTGAAATATGAAATTAGATACAAATGCTTGGGTTATAAAAAATTCACATCTTGATGAATATTTTAAATATTTTAATATATAATTTACATATTTATACTTATTAAAATTAACAACATACTTTATAAGTTCATGAAAAATTTCTTCATGTATATAACTTGTCAAAGGTGACAAACCACCACAAGTGTTACATGTTAGAAGTACAATAATTGAGATGGGTAGGTGTGAATAAATGATGTAAGATAATCCAATTCAATTCCCAAATATTATCACATACATTCATGATGCACATAAATTAACCATTGCAATGAACAAGGAATATATAGCAAGATCAAGCAAGTAACACCTTCTGTCTATGGGGTCGTGGATCATGTATAAGTGTTTCTAGATGTCTTTGATGAAATTTTGATTGCCAAGGCAGAAATTCCTCTGAGTTCAGTAGAGGGGGAGAATGGGTAGACGATTGGGTGGGCAGATTGGGCGATGGCGGTGCTGGTTCTGGGGATTGTTTCATTGAATGTTTGGTTGGGGAAGGAGACAGAGGGTAGACGTTCATGCGGCTCCCTTAAACTCTTCCTCATGTTTACGCGTAATTGTAATGTGTAGATCTATTATTGCATGGTTTTTTTAAGGTTACAGGTCCTTATAAAACCTAGATTCTTGTTTCAAGTTGTTGAGCCTAGTTTTCTTGTTTAGGTATCAGGTCCTTGTAAAACCTGGGGAGCTTTTACTGGTTTATTTTCTTGGTTTCAGGTCCATGTAAAACTTGGTTTAGTTACTATTTTTTAGTGGGTTTGCTTGTCTAGGTGGTTTGTATTGCTTAATCTTTTTTGATCTGTAAAGGGTTTTGGGGCCCCTTCAAATCCTGCTTTTACCTTAATCTAAAACACATGATATATGTGGGAAACCCTCTTAGGGGATTAAACCCACTGAACTATACAAGATGGAATAAATTCCTATAATAAAAATATCTAAATTTATACCATCACTAAATTATAAAAAAACACCAATCCCTTATTTTAGTGAGACAACCATCCCACAAGGAGCTACTTCCCTTGTCTAGCTAAGCACCCATAACAACTAGACCTTTATCAAGCTTTACCTTGCAAGGAGGAACTAACCCCCTAGGCAACCAAAAACCCACCTAGATACCTTGAATGAATAATCTTAAACACTTTTTTCTTATCTAAAACTAATTATTACCACCTTTATCTGCACACTTAACCTCTAATCTTTGTCAAGCTACCTCTATAACTAACTCACTCAAAATGCCTCTTCTAGGCTCATTAGATCCAATGACCTATGTGTCCTCCTACATCAAATTGATTAGACAAGAGTGACTTATTATATTTACTTTCTTTTTACTCAATGACATATACCTTCTCTTTCAAAGGTTTTCTCCTTCACTTAAATCCACACTTGCATAATAAAACTATTAGTCCAATTAGACTTTGTACTTATACCACTCTCTTCCTTTAACCCATCTTGGTCAGCCAAGATGCTTTACATATTCAAACCAAACTTAAAATATGTATATACACACATTACATTTGAGAACCACACTTTTCATAGTTTATTCAATACCTCATTAGCCCCAAACCATCATTAGGTCTTAGTGAGACCTAAAACAATTAGGCCTTCATATTTAGACGTTACATGTGAGACTACTTAGGCCACATTCATCCTGTACTAATGATTTAAACACATAAAAAATTTCTCCAAAAAACCCTTGGTGACTCCCTCATGGGTCCATGCCACCTATAACACCAAATTAATACTTGAACATACCAATTAGGTATCCTTTCTCTTTAGGTCTTTATACATGGAAAACATAGTTTCAAATTTCTGAAGCAAACACTCAAATCTTTCACATATCCATATGATTATATCACATGGGTGAACCATTTAAGACTTATTAAATACCTCCATGTGTCTTATACACATCAACATAGGTTACAATCACTCAAATCAACTCTCTCAAAATGACTACATAGACTGATCACACACAATCAAAATATAGGTATAATATTTTGACTCTCCATATCTAATCAGGGGAAAATCATGAAAACCAATGCCTTATTATAATCTTTAGATAATTATACAAAATTTACATTCTCATTTTCTTCCTCAACACTTCTTAGAACATCTTCAACTTACCTCTGGAATATGGTCACTCAAACTACCAGTGCTTTAAAGAAACATAGTCAACTTCTAATAAATTGTTCACACTAAAGATGGATTGGTCAAACCTTAAAAATACATAAATATCATCTTAATGAAGTATAAAACACTGTATAATAGTTATTTCATCTTGAAACATCTAAATAACATCCATAACTCTTTAATTATCCTTCTTGGATCACTTATAGACCATACTCAAACACACATTAAACTTTGGAGCTTAATATGTTTGATTGTACAAATAGTCAAACCTTATAACTCACTACTCTAGATGTGACCTGAATTCATCTTTAAATTTTATTTTTACATCACCTTGAAATTTGTCCTAAATCAAAATATATTATTAAAATATTATAGACTCATTTTTCCCTTTACTAATTCAAATGCCAATGGTCACTGGTTAATGTAAATATTGTAGACACGTGTCTTCATCTTGTGTCCTCACATAGCTTGATGAAATGTGATCCTTAAATCTCCTCACAAGATTTATAGCTTTAAATATCATCACTCACTATTTATTTTTGATCCACGCTTCCACAATCAAGATACATGGCATCTTCACATGCCTTCTGAGCACATTGACTATTTGACTCCAATGAACTTAAACCACTTAGTAGACCTATGTGCCTTCTGAGCATTCTTTGACATACTGACTAAATATAAAATATTATATTACTACTCACAAGATCATGTGCATCATTAAATCCTTATCTAGTCAGGTTAATTGCTCACGATTAGATTTTTGATCTGATTAAATGCTCACCATATATCTTTGATAATACAAATTTGGTTGAGTATGGGAACTTAGTGAACTTTGTTTGAGAGGCCAAATTTTCACCTTAATAAATTTTTTTACATGCCATATCCAGACCTAGAGTTTGAACCACATGATTTCCTCTCATAGGAATCCATCCATGTATCAAATTGCTCTTGAATCCTTCACATATGTGAAATATGACATCATCAATCTACTCACTCACCTTTATTTTTCGAGATGACTACTTGAGATTAGACATTCATATAGCTATTATAATTAATTCCTTTCACTTCCATAATAATTATATGCACTCATATCATCCCATAATATCTCTGCAACATGACCATTCCATCAATATCATCCATCAATTACCTTATTAAGTTAAACACTGAAGAACTATGCAGGAATACTATTTCTCACTGAAGCACACTTTATCAGTGTTATTCTAACACACATGACACCTCATAAACATCCTTGGTCAGCTTGGAGACATTATTTAAAAACCTCCAACATTACATATTCCATTTAAACAATCTTTAGAAAAAAACTATCTCTCAAGTATCTGATAGAAAAGACTTGGGATTAACTCTATTGGCATTTTAGGTGGGGAATCCACCATACACACATCCATAATTTCATTAGTATGTAAATTAAAATCTATATGACAAAAAATTATAAAAATTCATTGAAACTTATACATGGATCGTAAAATAATATGTGGTACATGTTTTAGATCTCAAATGACCTTTGAATAATTATCAATTACCCATTAAAGTTTTCATCAACTTTTTTATAAAATTATATTTGGATCATGTCCAAGATTTTTTCATGTGGCTCATGGTTTTTTTGAAAAATTTATTCTTTTAATAGAATCTCTTACATTATATGAGACCCTTGTGTTGTCATTCCAAAAAAATTCAATCAAATGTCTTGTTCCTTAGACTAACACCTTGTATTTTCATTGGAGTCTACCATTAAATGCCCAACAATCTGTCAATAAAGGGTCATCAAGCATTGTTATTATTTTTATGACATCTATTAGAGTTTTAATATTCAATTTAGGGATGTAATTCTCAACTAAAAAATTAGGCTCTAGATGTTTACTTACTCATTACATATTTTTTTATTACTCATCTTACTACATTGCTTTGTTTTAGTTCTATTGCTTATTACATTAAATGCATTAAATATATTATAAATTATTTCATTACTTATTACCTTTCTATTAATTGTTCTAAACCATAAATTATTCATCACATGACCCATTTTTTGTTTTCATTAATTAAAAAAATAGTTAACATCATTTTGTATGGATTTTCTTATCAAATGCATAGTCCCGTACATGTTGATCATGACATAAAGTTGATCTTGTTGATATTTTACCTTCCACAATTTATATTATTTTCTCATCTATTTAAATTTAATACCTTGGTATTTATCACATTATCCTTGGAGGTGTGAGTCCATGAGATTTATTTTTTATTTAATTGGATGGTGTTAACACTTAAACCATAGAAGGGATATTAGAGTGTTGGTTAAGTACATTAGACCCTACAGGTGAAGTGAATTATTCTTCATTATGAGAGAGATTTATTTGGTTCATTAGGTGATGATTATCATTATACTAAAAAACTTCATTATGGATGCATGTTTCATTATATTGTGTTTCTCCATGTGTTTCATCAATTAATGTAAATTCATTAGTTAGATGTTCTATATTTTGAATTTCATCATTTAACAAGGATTGATTAATTATCTTACCTGATTTTAAGACATATATAGATTAAATTACATGGAATTGGAAATTTTGTTTTAATTTTAAATATTACCTAGTTTAGAGGAAGTGCCATTATCTTATCTAGAAGCTCTTATGGATGTTCTCCTATCTACTTATCTTTTTATTTATTTTTCTCTCTTGAATTCAATTTACTCATTTTTGATCTCATTAATTGGTATTTTACATTGAATATATGACTATGTTATTTATTTTTACATAAATAAGTCTAAGACTAGAATAAAAATTAAAGAAAGTATGGTAATTGAGACAAAATAAATGGAAAATTTACATAATTTTTAAAGTGTCCGTAATAAAAAATAGTTCCAAGTTTGTTAAATATAAATTTAAGGGGTGAATTTTATTTCCAAACAAGTAAAATTTATGAACTATAAAGGGCATACAACCTTTTAAAAAACATGAACATTGTATGTGGTGGTAGTTACAAATAGGAAATTTCATTTACTTACCTTTTTGTCTTCAAAAGGGCATACACCCTTTATAAAATGGAAAATACCCTTTTTAAAGGGTGTGTGTCATTTTGGGAATATGTTTTAGTCTTATGCAAAGGGTGTACACCCTTTATAAATTTCACCCTTATTTAAAGGGTGTACACCCTTTTAAGAAATCAATTATTTTTCTTTTCTACTTTCACTCCAAAATTGCTTTGGTTTTAGGCTTATAGGGGTTTGAACCTAACCTAAAACTTGTCATGGACCAATCCATATGAATTTTATCAAATTTGTGTGTTTTTCATCTTTGTCAACACATCGGATCAAATATATTTTATTAGTTAAAAACAATTATATGGGTTTATAAAGAATAAATCATTATTTTTGAATGTATTTCTATATTTTAATGTTAAAATAATATTTTAATTATTAATTAATTTCTACACAACATAACTCATTATGAACTATATACAAATCATTAAAAATACCTTTATAACTTTGTACTTGTTAATCAAAAGTTTACAAAACTCATATCTCAACAATATACACTTCATTCACTATGCTTTTAGAAAAATAATTTCATGAAGTTAAGATAAAAAAAGTTGTTTTTGTACACTTGAAGTTTCAATTTTGTTGTTGTATATAGCAACTAAAAATATTCTCAACAATATTTGATGTTTCTTATATCCATATATGAAATATCATATAAAAATTAATTCATTGAATTAAAAAAGTGTGTATGTACAAATGTAATCACCTTATATTTTCATAAAAAGTCCCAAGCCATTGTCATAAATAAATAAATTTCACACAATTTCATCATCTGGGTATAGAAAAAATTGTATATTTAGAAACTACATTCATAATGTCATAATTCATATTCTTACGTTATTGTCAAATTATTTTTATAAATGTGTCTAAAATTTTATTCAAGTTCAACTATTTTATTTTTATAAAAAAAGTGTCACTTTAGCCCCACCTGCTCCCCCCTTCACACCCTATCCCCTATTATCCTGTATCTATCCATTAGTTTCAACATTAGGTAAATTTAAATATATTTTAATCAGTTTTTTAAATTCAAACATGTCTATTTTGTTTTATTTATTAAATAAATCCACAATCTTATGGTAGATTAGATAAATGGATTTTTTGAATTCGATAATATGATATTTTTTTAAAAATTATTTTAATAATCAAATGTAATGAATTGGTTAAACATCTAGCTGAAATCACAAACTTTAATTTTAATGTTTTAATTATTTTGATTGATGATAATTTATATGCAAAACCACACTTTCAAACCATGAAAGTTGTTGATATTTATAAAAAAATTAAAATAAGACTTGAAACATAAGAGTGGGATTGTTTAATTTCACATGATTATTACTATCATGATCTCATTTTATATTTTATTATCAAAATTATCCCGATTTATTGGATAAATGTCAAAGAAGAGCTCTTAGATTATAGGCCATAAATTTTGTCTTGCTTGGAAAATTTATATTTTATATAAGTAGAGATGAAAATTTATTATGTTTATTAACACATGATCAAACTTAGAATGTAATCAAAAGTTACCATGAAGGTAGTTATGTCAAACATTTCTCTTCCAAAGCTATAGCTTATAAACTCTAGTATACTAGATATTACTAACCAAAATTTTTTAGGATGTCTTTAACTTAGTTAGATTAAGTATGCCTTCCAAATTTTTTATTGTTTATGGAAAAATATTTTAAAAATGGGGAATATATTTAATTTTTGATGTTCACCCTCCATCTTTAGTTGGTCACAAATACATTTTAATAGATACTGACTATATTACAAATTGACCTAGATTTGTAACACTTAAAAGTTTTGTTAGCTTTAGATTTCTTTCTATCTTATTCAAATAAAAAAATTTCACATTTTGGAGTTATTTATTATATTATTCTAGGTCCTTAATTTATTTCAAATGAATATTTAGAATTTTTATAACTTTATTGAAACAACCCCAATTTTATTTTTTGAAGATGTATATAAGAGTATGCTTGGGATGCATGTCAGACCCAAACCTCACATACTAAATCAAGTGATACTCACTTAGCTTACCTACATATGCTTAATTATAAAGGTTAATCATAACATATATTCCATCATTGGATCATAATGATTCCATGGTAATAGAATAGGTGTAACATTGTCTTAGATAGAAATAAAGAAAACATCAACATGTTAAACATAAATATAAACCAAATTCAAATTGAACACATAAAGAATATGCTAAGTTCACTTAGGCATAAAAAAACAATTTCATCTACATAAAATAGATCACCAACATGATAAAATTACAACATATCATCTTAGGAAATTATCTAAGCACTACCATCTGAGGTTATCGATTCCTTCTAGATTAGGGTCACTACACTATTTCCCACATACTAGTTTTATACTCACATATCTTCCAATAGATCAACATGGATGACACTATCTAATCAAATGGTCAATGACACCATAGTAATCACCTTCATCATATAACAAATAAGATATGTGGCATCCAACAATTAAACTAATATAATGATTCTATATTGACAAAATAGCCAATATGATATAATACTTAAAAGGAGATAAAAACTCCCAAGGTACATGGAAACCAACATATAAATTCCATAAGATTGATTATTTTATGAATCGACACTTTAGTTAAGGAAGGCATATTGTTCATTTCAACTTACACACTTACATAAGTAATTCTATCCATGCATATAATCATACATTCATTAAGTATGACTAAATTTTACAAAAACAACCTCTCCTACAACCAAGGAGTTTAGAAAATAAGTAATCCTATATTTATTTAACATCACACTAAGTATATTCAACGTGAATGAGTAGTATGTTCTCCTTTGTATAAGTGTTATCTATTCAAGCATACAATAGGTTCCATCATGAACCATCCTATAGAACATATAAGTAACTAGGTTCTACATGAACTAAAATCACCTACAAAACTCACCTCATGATCCATGTATTACTCAATGATAAATTCTAGATAAAAATGAGGATAAGGTAGTATGTATATTCATCCCATAAGAGAAATAGACAATGCACATGCCAACAACATAAAAGTGATATTCAACATATATATTTTCATCCATTTCATTTATATAATCTCATAAGCAAGGTAGTGTATCATAAAACATTTTCCATTTAATTCACATTGCAAGTGGTTTAAGATTACATTCATCATCCATAGCTAGCAATTTGTTCCAACATTAAATGAAAATATTTTCATAATAGGCAGCCTTAATAAATTGAATGAATTAAAAAATTATTCATTTCAACAATGTAATCAATTGAACTACAAGAGATAAGAACCATAAAATAAAATAATCAATTAATGAAAACATTCATACCTATGTATGTAGTCTCACAAGTCCCATGTATGCAAGCGAGATTTAAATTACATTTTTGATATAAGCATAATAGCCAACCCATCTAGACTTGTTCATATGATTAGGCATATATACAAGCTAAAACATCATATAGATGTCCATTTATATGTACTTAATGACAACCAACTATATAATAGTTCCATGTTCTATGTTATACCATGTGAAACCCTAACGTATATAAAAGGAGATGAGAATATGCCTATATACTCAAGTGTGTCTAAAACACTAAAACAAGTAATCTAGCTGCCTACACAATCTTAACTTGAGTACCATGATTAAACATACTAGAATATTACATATAAAAAATACAGAATGATGCATAAGGAACAAATCCCACTCTTAAAATGGGCACACCATCATTTTGATGTGGTCCATGATGAAGATAACAATGTAATACACTAGCATAACATTAACAATTTATAACAAATATCAACCCAAATATAAAACTTAAGTATATCTAAATGATCAAATTCATAATTTGAAAGTAAACCTTCACATG
>JARHVA010005572.1:857500-1162679 GCA_037957365.1 Torreya grandis | reverse complement strand
TGTGTGTTAATACCTAATATAGGTATTATTTTGGTTTTAGGTTACCAAAAACTCTTTCTATCCATTTTTCTTTACTCTCGACCTCCATAGGCCTTCTAAACTAGACCTAGGGTTTTGAAAAAGGGAAACTTACATAATTTGAGTTTTATCAAGTCAAAATTCATGAAAATTGGTGATACATTGTATTTAAATTTATCTAGAGGATTAAATATTTTTATATATGTACATGACCGTACATTATGGTATCCATGACTATGGGGTTGTTTTAGGCCTAAAGAGACCTAATTAATATTAAGTGGGTGTTGAGTTAGTAGGGTTACCTTGGGAGATGAGCATTAAAAATTTAGGTGGAGTTGAATAAGTATAAAGGGTATCCAAATATGTCCTTAATTTATCTATAAAATTTTCATATTGGTCAAACCATCAAGATTTGTGCTTAAAGAATACAAGCTAAGAGACCTTAAGAGAGGAAAAGTTGACTGGGTGAAGAGTTTTAACCTTGAGATTATATGATTTGATGAGAGGTTCATGAAATTAATAGTCAAGTGGATGGTCCGTATAGTCATTGAAATAAGGTAATAACCATGAAATAATGAATGACACCTTTAGGCCTATAAAGCTATATAAAATTAAGCAATTTAGGAACAAGAGGGAGAAGACAAACTTGAAAGTGGACTAAGAGATGATGATGGTGATATTTATGAAGGGGAGATAGGTCTTCAAGATAAAGAAGAGTCCTAAGCATGTAAAAAGTCTTAGGAGCCTGGTGAGAAAAGAGATTGATAAATAGACTTCAAGAAGGAGGAAAGAAATGTACCTTCATGTATAGAGAAATTTAGAGTACAAAAGAAAGAAAAAAGTCAGAAAATAAATACAGGAGGTGCTTAAGAAGGTTGTAGGCATCAGGGCCCCACATCACCAAATTAATTTTATAATTGTATACATTGTCATTCCACTATACTTTATGGTTTGCATATTTACTCAAGGTCATAATAGATAAAGGTATATACATGGTATATATGAATGGTTTAATGTGATATGGATTTTACTTTCACACTTGTTCTTAGATGGTTTTGGATGCTCGCAGTATTTTTATCTACCTCTTCATAAAGGGAAGGTTCACTTCCTAGTGGGGAGGTGTGTGGGGGATTTTTAGTTTGTGGCTTGAGGAAAAATCACTCATATGATGATCTCCCTCCTTATAAATTATCATAACTTATCTCATATAATTGCTCATATCTATTTCAAGAGCTGATTATATTGATATACATTATTTTTATGTATTCGATGTTATATATCTTGCTATAATTTTTAGGTGAGATTGATGGTATTATTGTACATTTGATTTATTACCTTATTTTATATTGGAGTTATGGATATTGATTTTGTTTTGAATTAATATTGTATCATGATATATGTATCATTTGATGCTATCATGAATATTGACTATTCTTTATGTAAATGTATTGATTGAGTCATAGAAAATGGTTGTATATCTCGTACTTAATTTTGTAGATTCAATGTGTATGTTACATTTTTTGTTTATCATTTCATTTAAAAATAATATTTGGTAGCATGACAATTTGGATTAGAACAATGAATTATTTAAGGTTGATTAGTATATAGTACTATAATTAATGAATAATAATAATAATTATATTTATGTGTTTTAAAAAAATGATGGTAAATTGTTATTTAAAAATTGGTTGGTTTGTAACTTATTGCTTCTCTTGTATTAATTTACCATTTTCTCTTCATTTGGAATTAGAGATAGGTTTTAGATTTATGTGAAGAGTTAGGTTTTTTTATACATAAATTATTTATTGATTGGTAACTTTGCACAGAAGAAGCTTTGAGTGAAGGAAATTGCTCCTAATACAACAATTCACTAAAATCTGTTTACATGAAGATATTCCGTATTGATTGGTAACTTTACACATGATAATATTTGAGTGAAGAAAATTTATGGGGGCATAAGGATAGAGATATTCCAATTTAATTATGAACATTTTGAACTATTGAATCTCAATATGGAAGATCTTCATGTAAAAAGAGTTTAGTGAATTGTTGTATTAGGAGTAAAAAATGCATGTATGAAGGTAAAAGATTGGGAAAATATCATTAGGAAGGTGAAGAGTTCAATCAAACTATGTTTATCAAAATAAATTCTATTGAATGGAAAAATTCTTAGTATTTATTGAAAAAACTAAGTACTTTGCATTAGACAAAGTCTCTAGCGAACAAAAAAAATCTCTAATAGAAGCTATATTCATAGTTAATGAATGATGGCAACTTTATAGTAGAACATTTAAAAGCCTTTAATATTTTGGCAAGTCAATTAATTTTCTTAAAATTAAAATGATAATGAAGAAAATTTTATTACTTTGCTTTATTTTATGGAAAATTGTAATGAATTTATAAAAAAAAATTATAGAACTGGTGAAGAATATTACTAGAGTGGGATTTGCTAAGGTCCCAAATTTTGTAAAAATGGACATCATGCCTATGTAAAAATGGAAACAACATATAAATTTATTGAGGATGTAAGGCTAAATCTTAATTTATAGAAATTAGTAAATCATTTTCACAAATTTCAGTTATCCTCTCTAAATTAGATATAAAAGGATTACATAGAACATAAAATCATCACATAGAAAACAAAGGAATCACAGAGAATTAAAAAACATTGCAGAAAATTAAAAAACATCCCATAAAGATGAATAAAAACTTTTTTTAGTGAGCCCTTAAAGAAATCACTGCAATAGATATAAGCTCGACATGATAATAAAGAAAGCACTATAATGAATAAAAACTTCTCATGGTAATAAGCAAAGCATTGTAGTCTTAAGCAAGCATCATGAGCCTAAAAAAACATTGTAATAAATAAAAACTCCTAATGGTGTATATATTACATAATAAATAAATTAAAAAATTTATTGATAATCACTTGTGACTGAGGAAACTTTGCATATAAACTTGCTCAATAAAGAGCATTGCATTTTGTTTACGAAGAAAATTCAATAGAATCCACATAAGCAATGGAAAGATCTTTCTATTTAGATGAACACTAGTTTGGGAAATCAAATGAAGCAAGAGATCCTGATGAATGTTATGAACCATGACCGAAATTATTTCCAACCACCATCAAAAAGGTCTTTAAAGGACTCAACATTATAAAGAATATATAGAAACTATCACAAATAACAAGTTTTATTTTCTTATTTTTCTCTCTATTCATTGTAAGCGAACATATGTTATTAAAATGCTATAGCATTCTTACACCAAATTATAAAAATAACTTTAAGAGCCATCAGCCTTAGGTTTTTTATAGTGAATTGAGTCACAAATTGTTGAACCTTTAAAATAAATGATATCTCCCTTTCCATATTCACATACTCCTCAATATGCTAGTGCAAAAAAATGGAGCACAAAAACCTTGGGCCAAGGCATGAAATAATGCCAAAATATAGTATAAAAAAATCCCTATGGTAAGTTTTCATCTTTGGAAGAACTCAATAATATAGATGCTTAAATTTAGATTTATATATTAAACTAGTCTTGTACACTTGTAAAATATATCTCAGGGCTATACCTTTAAATTTGACCTTCTTTGTAGACAAAAGTCTCACACTCATCACCTCATTGGGTTTAATTAATTACTTCTTAGTCCAACCCTAATTATTCTTATTATCTAGATCACATGTAATCACAGAACACCTAAAATTTGATAGATATCCTTCACAATAAAAAACAAAATCTCAACAACTTTCCTTCATCTTAAACAATTGCATTTAGGGTAGAATAGTTGCATTGATGCTACTATCCCTACTCAAATGCAAGTTATCATACTTACAAACATGCAAAATTTTAAATCTTTCAAAGTGTATGGGTTGGCCTAAGAATGTCATTAACCTTTTTATGATGATTTCAAAAGAGGTAGTATAAATATAATTCAAAGCCAATTCATTAAGACATCTAGTAATTACCAAGCAATCACACATTCAAGCTCAATAAATCAATTTCACAACTAAGTTATTCTACCCTTTTCATCCCTATTTACATATCAAATATAGGATTAATCATACTATAGGTTTGAATCACTCAAAATATATCCCATGAGCCATATTTTTCAAGTTACAAGTTAGATTACTACTTATATTATCATACAATATATTTCATCCTTATGCACACATATTCCCACACATAGGAGATAACTACATAAGTTTGAGGTCCTCTTTAGAGTACTGTCTTGTAGTTAATAATCATCAAAAGAGGGGTATTTGAGGGTCACTCAACATCATGAGCCCACTAACCAATTTTTTTGGCAAGGTAACTTAACATAAGGTGTAGAGCTACAGTTTTAGCTACAAATAATTATCGAAAACTTGTATGTAATATCTAGATATATTATGAAAAAGGTGATAAAAAACCCAAAAATACTAAGGTGGTCAATCTTGATATAATGAACATTCTGTACAATACATTTGCATCAGGATTTAGATAGTAGTGTCGATGCAAGTCTCCATAAGGTGATGTGGTATCCAGACAACTAGGAAGAATATTTATAAAATCTAACAACTAGTTCCTAAACATTAGACAACATGTTTCCACACCTCTACATATCATATTTATCTATGCATCATTGCATAAGCTAAGTATTATTTTTTCTTTGTGATTGTGCAATCAAAATATTGTTTAACATTCAGTTCTATAGTTAGTATTTTTGTAATTCAACACTAGAATATAATATCATAAACTAAATTATTTAGTTGGCTTGATTTTAGGAACATGTTATATCACTTTTGAATATCCTATTCCTCCTAACCCTTTAATTTCCAAAAAAATGTTAAAAAAATACAAATTTTGGTAAAACACACATTTACTTTTAGTAAATTTGAAAATGAGATTGCCTTGTGAGCATTTAATGAAGATCATTTCTAAATTATCACACTATAATCTAAGTGCAAATAATTTTTTCGATAGGATCAATTATTGTGATGGTCCTTGAGAAAGGAATTAATTTTTTTGAAAGCTAATTTTACCTTTACATCTTTATCAAATTGAGAACTGTGGATTATTTTACGTAAAAGTAAGGATTGGGGATTATTTTTAGAGGAGAGAGAACAATTTTTATATTTATAAAGTATGAAAAATAGTTGTACAATTTATATATTTTTATACTTATTCCAAATAATATTGTAATGTAGTTAATATGTATGTTTAAGATAAATCTATTTTTAATGTATTTTCAACAATATATATAGAAATTTAAAATTTAAATTTTTTGTCATGTCCCCTTTGAAATTAATTTGATGTTATGGGAAAATTGGCCAATTCTAATATTCCTCCAACACTATTTATCACTATTCCTAAGTTACTATTCATAGGTACCTATTCATGGATCATTGTTCACTATCACTATTCATGGTGACATGGAAAGTGATGTAGGTGATGATGAAGTAGTGAGGTAGCTTTGGGATGACGTGGCATGGCCCACAACATTCTTCACATGGAGTCAAAGTGCATGTACTTGGAGTGGGGTGAACCACTCCACTAAGGAGACAACTCAAAATTGCTTTATTGATCACATGGGTTTGTTTTTACTAGAAAATGCAAAAGAAAGGAGTATGGTGCATTTATTTACTGGATTCATGATTTGAGGGTGTGGAGAAGTCAAAATGGGTTGTTGGAGAAGTCTTTGAAGCATGTGAGAACATGAGTAAATAGTGGTTAATTTCCCATCATTTGATTCTCCTTCACATGGGTGGGAGAGACATAATTATGAAGGCATGAAAGAAGAGATGTTGTTATCAAAATTAAGGATTCAATTATTTACTCTTGCACATGAAAAAGATTGAAATTTGTCCCCCCATGAGGAATATTACACCCCATTTTCCCTCTCTTATTATTTCTTGCATTTCTCTTCCTCCATTATAAATGATATAAATATAAGTTTCTCCCCTTTGATATGCATCTTTGTTAAATCATAAAACCCTTAATTTTAGAATTGAGCTTGTTTTCAACTCATTCCTCTTCTTTGGATTAAAACCCAATGAAGGTATGTGATTAGGAGGATGAAACCCTTCCTAGTCTCCATTGTGAATTTGAGGATGGAAACCCTCTCATTCATATGAGGTGATTCCATTTAGGAGTTACATTCGAGCTTCATAGAAGATTTAGAGATCCAGTGTGTGGAGTATGTGTGGTGTGCAACATTAGATTTAGTGTGTGTGGTGTGAAGGATTTTCATTGAGGATTGTTTGAATAAGTGTGAGTGTGTAAGTTATTTGTAAGTGTAAAGTTATATATCAACTTGTAATTGTGTTATCTTGTATTCAAGATTGAAATAATAATATAGAGGAGTTTATCAAGTGTGTGTTGATAATCAATATAAGAGATGTTATTTTATTCAGAATGATGTGTATTTATATTGGTTGAAATTAATTATAGTTGGAATCATAGCAAAATCTTATTTGTCTAGATAATCCTAAAATGGTTATTATAGTGGCATCAAAGCCAATATCTTACCATCCTATAGGATGAACCATGGGAGGACTCTTGGAGTTTTATTTTGGGCCTACAAATCCCAAGTTTTTGCCATAAGATATAAAATAAATATTAAATTCCATAATTTCTAAGTTTGATAGTAAGTATAAAGAGTATCATAGTCTTTCTAAAGAAAATAAAGTAGCCATGTCTTTTCATGATTATTTAGTAGTGCTAGGATTCATTTCATAAAGAGATTTTTAGCATAAAAAGAAGAAAGGGATTTTACTTGTAAGTGCATACAATGATTTCAAGGATAAAAAATCCAATAATGCATTCTTGAAAAAATAATAAAATTCGGAACCAGAGCTTCAGAAGATTGCTAAGGAAGAGACAATTTTCTTGCAGGAGGAACAAAAAGTTAAACTTGAGGTACTACATGCTATAGAAGTTGAAGGTTAAACCTCTTTGGAAATTAAAGATGTTTATTTGAATTATAATGAGTGTATATGTGAAGAAAAGGCATCACTTCTTAGATATGAAGAGCCCAAATTGTATGAAGATACATCAATTCCTGCACTACCCCTTAAACTTCCAAATGGTGAGCCATTGATTGATTTATAAAGTAGAATTATATTTGAGGATTTTTAAAGTAGAATTCATTTTCCAAGTATAATTGTGGATGAATTTTAATTTGAGGAGAATGTTTTGGCCAAATCTAAGTTTTAAGTTTTAACTCATAAAAATGGAGGTATTGAGGATATCTCAACGAACTCTCTTTTGGAAAATGAGGATGAACATTCTATTTGCAGCCATATGTATGAATATCAAACTTATATTTGTAGCCAAATGTATGAGGATGAGCATTTTATTTTCAGCCAAAGGTATGAGCATATTTTATATTTTCTTCTACCTTTGTCACTACAAAAAATTTATCATTATGGAAAGCATACACAAATGGGTGATGGAGTAAAGGATACAACTTGTACTATAGGGCATGTGGATTATTTGTTGCAATATCCAAATTTTTAATTTCATATGGGATCTAGGTAATTTATTTGGGGTAAAAGTAGATAGAGGCATTGGAATTACTCTTGAGTTATCCATATTTTGTATTTGGAAGGAAGGGAAGTCCAAGAGAAATCACTTAGAGTTTGTTGTGTTTCCTAACCACATTGTGAAGGATAAATGCTCAAGGTTTATATAAAAATTGTGGGAGCCAAGTACCACAATTAAAGACAAGATCATGGGTGATGGACAAATTTAGATAGTCCGTATGATAATCTTTATGATAGATGTGGGTAAGAAAATTAAGTGCCTTTGTAATATTCAAGATTTTGTGACTAAGTTTGTTATAGTGCTTTGGGTATCAAGTTACAGTCAAGTTGCAGGATTCATAAAGGAGGAGATACTCCAAATCATTATCATCATGATGGGAAGACAATTAGTCATTATTTTAGGCAAATAAGAGATTTGCAAAGACTTATATATCATGAGTCTTGAAGGAATCAACAAAACATAGAGCTTGCATGGTGTGCACTTTGTGGGAGAGTTCACTTTGGAGTTGGACTCCAAAAAAGAAGATTATTCAGTCACTTGTTTTTAGCCCAAGGATGAGGAGGTAATAAATTTTTATTTTATTTATGTTGGTGATATTTTGATCTCCAACAAGTTTTGGATGTATAAAAGAGTTTTTAAGAAGGATGTGATACCCCAAGATGGATACATGTTTCCTGGCATCAAGAGAGAAAATCAGATTTTTACCTATTGAGGAAAATATTTTTATATCATGCATCCAAGTGTAAATCTACGTCATGTTTGGGAACTAAAAAATAATATGGTAAAGAAAATAAGTTATGGGTTGCAATTTAGAGTGATTGATTATTTTACACATCAAGGACTATAAAGGGGTAGTTTGTTTAATCTCATCAAGAAAGAAAATGTTAATCTAAGATTTATGATGGAATAGGTGGATCAGAGGAGGATTCAATTTTTTTTAGTTTGGGCATACCCAACCAATATAAATTTATTGAGAAGGATCTTTAGTTCATGAAAAAATGATAAAAGTATTGTTAAGGGGTTTTCTCAGCTTGGAACTTCTCTTACTAATTTAACCAAGGAGGCCAAGTTTGAATGAAAAGAACCAACACAAGCCACTTTTGGAAAATTAAATGAATTAATAAGTTCACATCAAGTTTTGTTATTTCATATTTCTCACTTCCTTTTGTTATATAATATAATGCTTTAGGAGAATAACTTGGAATGGTATTAGTTCATAAGAGGCATCCCATAACTTTTGAAACTTTTGAGTTGAAAGAATTGGATAGAGAAAGTAGAGCCATCATGCATGATGTGGCCATGTTCAAACAATGCATTGCTTATGGAAGAAATGGGGTGAAGTAATCTCATAATAGTTTAAAGTTCTGGGTAAGTAAGCTCCAATGTCATGAGGTATGTGATGTTTCATTTTTTGTGGGATATATAATGGTTTCAATTGAATGGTTATTTCTCACATAATTCCATGGATCTCAAGTTCAAGTTTGAAGTAAAAGATGGTATGTTTAAAAGGGTTTCTCATGGACCACCACAAATAGTTACAATAATGGAGAGATTTTTTCTCAATGGACAAATTATTTGGGAAATAAGTGGTTTGTTGATGCCTTGGAAGGAATGTACTTACAATATTAGTAAATTTATGAACAAGCATAGTGTGGTGTTTAGTGACTTGCCTTTAGGGTTACCACTAGATAAAAGTCTCATCATGATAGTGGCATCAAGATCTACGTCTATCATGATCACTCCATACTACCATCCTAGCATGTATAAAGAAGAGATAATTAGTAATCTACTTAGTGATGTGTATTGTTCAAAGAAATAATTGAAGTATGGATATCATCAGACATGGATGAGGATAGAAGATGTTTAGGACACTCTTTTTTTGGGTCAATGGAGACACTTTAAAGTTCGGTTACACCATTGAGACTCAGTAATGCACCGAACACCATGCAATCTAGTATGTATAAAGTGTTTAGTAAGCACTCTTACAGTTTCATCTCAAGATATAGGAATGATAGAACCAATATATTCCAATTTTTTCATCATTCTAAGGAGTGTAACAGAGTGCATTTATATCCTTTTTCAATGCATAATGATGTGGTTTCTAGATGGTATGTTGAAATACTTAAAAGATAGAATTTTTGAGTTCAACATCATTGTTGCTTATGATTTCATTATGTCATACAAAGGAATAAGAAAAAATCCTAATTGACCTTAGTTGAGCTTAAGGGAAATATGGTGAATGATAATAGGATTAAATAGTTGGAGCACATAGATAGTTTTACTCAAAGTGGCCTACACATCATAATATGGAATCCAGGAGATATGTTTAGACATGATCAAGGAAAGTATTGTGATAAGTTTAATATTATTGCTTAATATGCTATGAATGCTAACCTGGTTGTGAAAATTTAGATGATTATTAGAGTGGTGCAACAAAGACATGGTGGGAAGTTCTTGAGAGTTTATTAGGATCCTGGTAACATTCAAAGACAAGGGGATGGTATAATCATATTTCAATTTCTTAAATCAAGTCAAGGATGTAAAATCATGCCTCACATTAATGATCCTTTAAAGGTTTAAATTCATGTTGTTTTGAGTCATGCACATTTACTTGACATTTATGCTCATGGGGTTAAGAAATTTTTCACAAGGATGATAAAATTACATGAGTTAAACAAGGATGTTTTGGATGTTAGGGAGAGTGTATCTCATAGTGTTCTTTGTCAAAGTTTGGATCACTTGATAGGCATAGGTTACAGATTATATATGCCCTACATTTGGATGAACTACCTTGGCATAATGATTTTTGAGCATATTAGTTTGCAATAGATTGAAGACAAGAAATTTTGGGAAGGGAAGATTTGTCATGTCCCCTTTTCAATTAATTTGATGTTTTGGGAAAATTAGCCAATTATAATATTCCTCCAACACTATTCAGAAGCACTATTCTTGAGTTACTATTCACTAGTACTATTCATGAATCATTATTCATGGTGACATGGCAAGTGATGTAGGTGATGATGTAGTAGTGTCTTGGGGATGAGGTGGCATGACTCATGGGGGTCCTCACATGTGGTCAAAGTGAATGTGCTTGGAGTGGGGCATACCACTCTACTAAAGAGACAAATAAAAATCACTTTATTGATCACATGGGTTTATTTTTGGTAGAAAAGGTAAAAGGTGTTAGACACCCAACCAAAGAACTCTATCACCGCCTTTGTTGGGAATTATGGAAGCACACAATTGATTACCAAATAAAAGCAACTTACATGCGAAAATTAACCAGAATACACAAGTAACTAGAATTCAAAAATAACACATGATATGAGAGACAATACACAAATTGTATTAAAACTCTTTCAGAAGGAAATACAACAAAGAAGATTGCCATAGTTCTTCTTCCTTACACACCTCTAGGGCTCCCACACCTCTAGGGCATAAACATTAAATCTTCTCTCAAAGCTCTCTCTCTTATGGTCACAACACACAACTCAAACTTATAGTTGGTGTTCACCTCCAACCAGCCAGTATCCACTACTGCTAGTACCCAAGTGCTCCACACACTCCAAGTACACAAACGTACTTCAAGTAGATCTCTCCTAAACTACAATAACCTGCAACCCAATCTGATCTTATTTATGGAAGGAACTGCCTTGCCTTCCTCTTTGCTCTGAGTACACACCTGTACTCTAAGTAGATCCTGCCTGATCCTACTCCCTGTTGTGTTGTTGTCCTCCCTAATCTTGCACACCTACAAATCAATATGGTTTTGCACACCTGCAAATCTGGATCATGCACACACATACACCTGCAGATCAATGATCTTACTTACCATGCAGATCTCCTAATGTAGCCATGCACACCTGCTGACCAAGATCATACATACATGAAGAATCCTACTTGATTCTCCAAAACCAACACCCACACTTGGTACTACTATGGAACTAGGAGGAACACCCTTGCTCACCTCACACACAAAAGGAGCTAACTTTTGCTCAACTCCAACTAGCACACTTTACAATACAACCCATGAGTCTATTATATAGATCTCATGCAAACAATAATTAGATCCATAGCTTCCAGTCTAAAATTGGCTCTTAACATGCAAACACTTGGTTCATTAACTACCTGTAAAACTTGCAGTTTTGAACCACACAGGTGACCAACGTCGGTTGTTATCCCTATCTAATCTTGTCGACGTCGGTTGGCCTGACCGACGTCAGTGTCTGTGACACTCAGCAACTCTTCTACAACCTCCTCCTTTGTGTGCATCAGTGAAGCTTTTAGCTCCATAACCTAACAATCTCCCACTTGGAGATAAATCACTGCACTATACCTATACCTGTACCCCATCTAATCTATTTCCTGGCTTGTATCCCTCTTCAAGATCAATCCTGAAGACCAACCACCACACAACCTATGGTGAGCCTCCTATCATCTTAGTAACCTGCCACATCCAAACCTACAAATCCATGTAGTGAAGTCCTGACCCTGCATAGCATGAATCCCTGCTGCTAGTCCCTCTCAAATCCCTAAGAACTCACTTCCCCGAATTGGCTCCTAACTCTTTGACAGCACCCACTGCTTGGGCAAACTCAGGTCTATACCAGACCTCATGTGATTTTGGACACTGAACTGTCCAGCCTTTGGTGTGCTCTGATTTTGCATCTTGTGTAATGAACCTTGCTAACACCTGATTCACATCAGCTCCCACTAGAGACAAAATCACCCTGTGATCTTCCATGTCTCTCATGCCAAAGAATTTCGTTGCTCCAAATTCTTCATGACATGCCACTAAACTAACCTTACCCTTAGTTCAACAAAAAACCCTGTATGTACAAACTTGCTAGCTAACATACCATCCACATACAGTAACAGGATAATGTTGCAATCATCATCCACCTGGTAATACAAACACAATGGTTACACTGACATTGACTAAAGCCCTACTTTGTCATCCACCTGTCAAACCCTGTACCACTGCCTGCAGCTTCAACAAGACCATATGACCTGGCCTTCCATCTCACGTGTCCATTCTTTCTATTCTTTAACTAAGGTATCCATTCATCTCTCAATGCTTTCTTCCAACTGGCAACCCTACCATATCTCTCATTTGGTTTTGCATCATATTCCTGCCACGCTCCCACTGTTTCCTGGATCTTTCCTTCTCTGCAGTTAGCAACGAGTATAAAGAAGAGGAACAACAAATTTGAGGCTTACTTACCACTTTAGTCCTTAATATGGGCATTTCTTGCTATCTGCCTAAAATTTGTTACAATGACCGACCTCAGTCACCACACAGTCTGCATCCGACTGACGTCAGTTTCCATGTGCCCGTCCTGACTACCGACCCTACCAACGTCGGTGTCTACCTGCTACCGACGTCGGTCCTCCTGACTGATGTCGGTCTTACCTATTGCCGACGTCGATCTCTTGACCGACATTGGTCTTACCCTGCCTGACATCATCGGCTTTGGTCTGCACATGACCAACATCGGCACCTATCTATTTGATGCCGGTTCCTCTTGACCGATGCTGATACCTGTGTTTTCTTGTGAGTGATGACTTTTTACTTGCAAGCTTTATTTGAATCAATCCCATGTCCAAACTGCTCTGCTCAGAGGTAACCAGCCTTCTCCACTAATCTCTGTCTGCCATCTCCTCCATAAACACCAAGGCTTTCCAGTTATTAAGTCTGTCAAAGACATCTGACTCCCTATTAAGAACATGCATCTCCTTCTTGCTCATGTGACCAAGCCTATAAAGCCACGTCTCTGCAACAGAAGAAGAATCAGTAATATAAACAAGTAGATAAAGAGTACCTATTTTCTTACCACCAACTAATTCAAGTGCATCCGTTGTGAGAGTTGTTGTGCATCTCTCATCACCCAACTTTTTTGAAGAAATTAGACATATCTTCAACACTGGGACCTGCATGACCTCCTTCAACACCCATGTGTTGGCCGCTTGCAATTTTAGCTTCACTTCCCCTTTGCCAACAATCTGACAAGGCTCACCAACCCCTCTACCTGGGGCTGCATGGAAAGAGGCAACATAATCTACTATCCAAGATTCAACTTTATCCAGAGCATCTTGTGCAACAACACTTGCAACATCTACTTCTTCATGATGATCTACTACCAACCAACAATCTCTTTTTACCTGCTCTTTCTTTCCATAACACCGTAAGTGATCATTTGTGCTTTTCAATTCCTCCATTCTTAGCTTACTTTCTTCTGCCATTGCTCTACTCCCACTCAATCAGAAACACCTGAGAGTGACCTGTAACTAAACACAAAACTGCTTCTTACAACCTTAGCTCTAATACCACTTTGTTAGACACCCAACCAAAGAACTCTATCACTGCCTTTGTTGGGAATTATGGAAGCACGCAATTGATTACCAAATACAAGCAACTTACATGCAAAAATTAACCAGAATACACAAGTAACTAGAATTCAGAAATAACACATGATATGAGAGACAATACACAACTTGTATTAAAACTCTTTCAGAAGGAAATACAACAAAGAAGATTGCCACAGTTCTTCTTTCTTACACACCTCTAGGGCTCCCACACCTCCAGGGCATAAAAAGTAAATCTTCCCTCAAAGCTCTCTCTCTTACGATCACAACACACAACTCAAACACAGAGTTAGTGTTCACCTCCAACCAGCTAGTATCCACTACTGCCAGTACCCAAGTGCTCCACACACTCCACAAGTGCTCCACGCACTCCAAGTACACAAACATACTTCAAGTAGATCTCCCCTGAACTGCAACAACCTGCAACCCAATCTGATCTTACTTATGGAAGGAACTGCCTTGCCTTCCTCTTTGCTTTGAGTACACACGTGTACTCTAAGTTGAATTTTACCTGATCATGCTCCCTATTGTGTTGTTATCCTCCCTGATCTTGCACACTTGCAAATCAATCTAGTTCTGCACACCTGCAAACCTTGATCATGCACACACATACACCTGTAGATCAATGATTTTACTTACCATGCAGATCTCCTAATGTAGCCATGCACACCTACTAACCAAGATCATACATACATGAAAAATCCTACTTGATTCTCCAAAACCAGCACCCACACTTGGTACTGCTGTGGAATTAGGAGGAACACCCTTGCTCACCTCACACACAGAAAGAGCTAACTTTTGCTCAACTCAAACTAGCACACTTTACAATACAACCCATGAGTCTATTATATAGATCTCATGCAAACAATAATTAGACATCTAATTACAATAATTAGATCCATAGCTTCCAGTATAAAATTGGCTCTTGACATGCAAACACTTGGTTCGTTAACTAACTGCCTATAAAACTTGCAGTTTTGAATCACATAGGTGATCGACGTCGGTCCCTATTTGCCTAGAGGTGATCGATGTCAGCCGATCTCTGACTGACATCGGTTGCTATCCTTATCTAATCCTGTCGACATCAGTTGGCCTGATCGACGCCGGTGTCTGTGACACTCAATAACTCCTCTACAACCTCCTCCTCTGTGTGCATCAGTGAAGCTTTTAGCTCCATAACCTAACAAAAAGAAGGTGTATGGTACATTTATTTAATGGATTCATGATTTTAGGGTGTGGATAAGTCAAAAGGGGTTATTGGAGAAGGCTTTGAAGCATGTGATAACATGGGTAAATAGTGGTTAAGCTCCCATAATTTGATTCTCCTTCACATGGGTGGGAGAGACATAATTATGAAGGCATGAAAGAAGAGATGTTGTCGTCAAAAGTAAGGATTTAATTTTTACTCTTACACATGACAATGATTTAAATTTATCCCCCTATGAGGAATATTGTGCCCCATTTTATCTCTCTTCTTATTTCATGCATTTATCTTCCTCCATTGTAAATTGTATAAGTATAAGCTTCTCTCCTTTGATATGAATCTTTGTTAAATCATAAAACCCCTAATTTTAGAATTGAACTTGTGTTCAAATTCTTCCTCTTCTTTGGATGAAAACCTAATGAAGGTGTGAGATTAAGAGGATGAAACCCTTCATAATTTCCATTGTGAATTTGAGGATAGAAATAATCTCATTCATATGAGGTGATTTCATTTAGGAGTTACATTCAGGTTTCATAGCAGATTTAGAGTTCTAGTGTCTGGAGTACATGCGATGCGCAACATCAGATTAAGTGTGTGTGGTGTGAAGGATTTTCATTGAGGATTGTGTGAAGAAGTTAAGTGTGGAAGGTATTTGTAAGTGTAATGTTAAATATCAACTTGTAATTGTGTTGTCTTGTATTCAGGATTGAAATAATGATATAGTGGAGTTTATCAAGTGTGAGTTGAGAATCAAAATAAAAGATGTTATTTTATTCAGAATGATGTGTATTTTTTTGGTTGAAATTAATTCTATTTGGAGTCATAAAAAAATCAGATTTGTCTAAATAATCCTAAAAGGGTTATTACATTTTTCTAGTTAAACACATTAAATAAAAATATATATACCAATAACATATTAAACTTTCAAATTACTATTTTTTCATACATTAACTAGTGACTATATGCTATATTTATTAAAATATATATTTAGATAAATATAAATTATATTACCTTTATAACAATGTTTAAGCCCTAATTAATCTATTTTTTAATTAATTTTTCCTCTAAATTCACTTTTACAATGATGCCGACTTAAATTAATATCAAATCTAACCTCAACACTTTGACATTGTAGATACCTAAAAATTGCCCATAGGCATTTATTAGTTTTTAAATTCCTTGTTTTTAGTATTTTTATGTGTTTATCAATTATTGGTAGAAGTTAGGCATTATTAGCACACTTTTTCAACTTCTAATGGTCCTTTATCCATCTCTAAGCCTCCTCCAACTTCCCTTTTTCCTCTTTTGAGATCTTTTCCAATTTTCCCACATTTTCTATGGCATAGATACACTCCTAGGGCATCCTTGAAGCATATATACACTCTTGACATGGGTTATTGTCTACACTTTTGGATAGAGTGCACTCATTCCCCAGTCCCTCCTTTTTCATTTTTTAACTATTGGAGATGGTTTGGGCACCAATAGATTCCTTATTTGGATTCAATTTTTCTATAAATAAAAATTCATTTTATTTCATTTGGGCATGAAAAGGAAATCTAAAGAGTTCATTAGTCACACAAATATATTGAACAATTATAAACATTCTATAGAAGAGAACACATTCATTGAAACACTCAAGTGTGTGTGTGTGTGTGTGTGTTACACAACATTGGTTTTCATGCTCTAACTATTATAATGATTGAATCATATTTTTAAAAAAAATATTACTATTGAGGGGCTTGAAAAATATAAACATAGTTTGACTATTATTAGGTTTATTGTATGTTGAAAAACACATTTTTTCCTTAGGGTTTTCAAGAATTACTACCCAGTTAAAGGAAGAACATGATTTTTTTATTTTGCATATGATTGATGCTGAGGAGTAAGAATGTGAGTGATGTTTTTTAAATACTAGAATCAAGAAAATGTAGTTGTAAAAAAATTAGGGCATGTTTGAAATTTTAGATAGAACATTCATGTGAACTTGATATCATTTAGAGAGTACAAAACACTCTTGAAAACTTAACTTACCTATTCAAAACAAATTTATTGGGTTAGCTCTATCATATTTGGGTGCATAGTTTCATTATCAAATCCTAATGATTGTCACCATATTTCATGATATTACCTCAAAACATATTTTTTCCATAGAGTTTTTAGGTATTTCCACCCAATCAGAGAAATATATATATATATTACAGATGATCCAAGATGAGGCACAAGAATATGAATGAGGTTTTTGAAGAATAGACCTAGAAAAATAATCATCAAAAAATGTTTGGGCATGTTTACAATTTTTTCTAGAGTATTTTTATTATCTTAAAATCATCTAGAGAGTAAAAATGATTTGGGTAACTGATGAGATTGGGGTGCATTGGTAAAGCAACTTGATTTTTATATGTACCACCCAGGTTCAAATCTTAGAGGTATTAGAAGGCTAGTTGTGGTCATTTCGCTAGTATTGGCTAGTTATGGCCTTATTAAGGGTATTCTCTAGTTGTGGTAGTATTGTTAGTATTCACCGATTATGGAAGTATTGTTGGTATTCATCAATTATGGCAGTAGTGTTGGTATTGGCTGATTGTGGTTGTATTGTTGGTATTGGCTGGTTAGGGCCATTGATGTAATTGGTTGTTGCTTCAGTCAAAAGCTTTGTACCTATCTAAAAAAATAAAAAATGGTCTGGATAACGTAATTTCTCTATTTGACATTAAATTTTTAGGTTAACTATGTAACATTTGGATGTGTATTTTCACTTTCAAATCCTAATGACTATTACCATATCTCATGATATTCAAGATATATTTATAAAATGGCTTATCTTAAAATTTTAGTTTCATCTTATACAAAATGAGGGTTAGGTGAATTTTCATGTAGTTTCATCATCATTTCTATGAAAGATGAGGTTGAAACTCTTACTCAACATTCCATTTACACTGCACAATAATTGCATGGGATATGATTCTATAATTCAAGATACTCCTCTTGAGGTTGCCCAATCCAAATAATTTTATCCCTTATCTTTTGAAATATATGTGTTATGGGAAATTAGGTCAAGTAAGGATAAAGGTATCATTTTATATGTTTTCCCAAAAAAATCATAGAAGCATAAAATACACGATTTTAAGACATTAGAAGGATAAAATATCAAGAAAAATCCAAAATCTAGAATGGTGCATAGTACAAATTTATCACCTAGGAATAGAAGCATCCGCTATAGAGGCACAATACCAGATCTATCCCAAGTAATTTTTTTAGTAAAGAACTTAAACCTTATCACCTGGGAATAGAAGCATTGAGATCATCCCTATACATTAAACAGTCTAAATTTTACTTAAACCTTATTCCTTCTTTTTAGACTAAGACTGTAGTTCTATGGAATTCTATAAATCTATCAAGGCATGACTATTCCATCTCTTTTGATTTTCATATTATCCATTGTTTGTCAAATCAATTTCAATTGCACATTTTACTATTGTGAGCAGATAAGGTAGATCTAATTTATTATTTTAGATTATCAAATCCTAGATATACCTTGTGCATCATATTTTATTTTTTTAATATTGTCATTATAATCTAGAGTCACATTTAAGTAAACCCAAAAATTGTCCACAAGAAAGCCCGATGAATAGTCCATTAAAGAAAAAATCGTGAGAGACTCTAAAGAAGCCCGAAGGCCATCCGAAGACCACCCAAAGGGTAGATATCCTTGTGGGGGGCTCTTCCCGACCCAAAATGGGTCATTTCTTATAGCCTGAAAGGGCAAGTTCAATTTAGGAAAGCACCAAACAAAAAAGCTGAAAGAGAACCAAGGGGTGATGCACCCGAAGACGTCAAATTCAACATAGTGAACTAGCCATTGAAAACATAGTGATGAGCACGCGAACGTCAATTTTAAAGCTCATAAAATAGCCATTGATCCTTGAACCTATAGACCTAAATGCATTCACAGGCTTTAAGGCCAAGACCAGCAGAAAGTGAGGAAGGAATAGAATATCAAATTGAATCTAGGACCCAATTCAATTAAATAGAAAAGGAGGAACGGTGAAGGTAGGATCAGATCACCAAGTGGACATTGAAAGTTACAAACTTTCAATAGCATGACTTGTTTCTCTGCATTGATAAAATCAAATGGGTAAACGCCCCTAAGTTTTAACATGTCTTCTTAACAGATTCCAACACAACATGAAGTGTTACTGTTCATGAGTCCTTCTTGAAGAGGTTATATAAGGGACTCTCTTCTATTGTAAATGGATCTCTTTTTGACAATCAAAATGAAACTCTGCCCAAATTGAAAGGAACTTCTAAGACTTTGAGCTCAGTTTGTTGATCATATTTTGTTAGTGGAATAAGAAAGCAAGTGATTTTTCATACTCTGTGCTATGATATCTTTGTTGTTGGGGAAAATGTTCTTATGTCTTTTTCCTTAATATATCTTATGTTCCTTTAATTTAACAAGCAGAATTAGTGATAGCAGTCAGGAAGGTGTCCTGAAGAGTTAACTGTGGAGAGACTTTGTGCCCCCATAATTTCCTATAGTGTGTTTTCTTTTCATTTCTATGTAAAGGACCTTGGGATGACTTTATGCCCTCATTGTCCTTCGTATCTTACTCTTGAGCAATCCATATGGAGACTTTGTACTACATCTCGATTTGCTAGTTATTACATCCTTTGCTACATTTTATTGTTACTACTAGGAATATTCTTGTGGTTTGCTAAATAGTACTTCTGAAAGAAGAGGAGTGTTGTCTGTCATTTCCCTTGAGTTTTTCCTTCAATTTGCACACATCATCTCTGAAAAAAGAGAGATGGATGGTTTGTCCTACCCTTGAGTATTATTTTCTATTTATATATATATATATATATATATATATATATATATATATATATATATATATATATATATCATACCTATAGGGAACCTCCCCTTGATGAGAGGAAAGATCAGTCCCCTTCTCATGTGGTAAACCTACACATTTGGATGACTAGTCTTCCTACTTTGGCTGATCAGACCTATTTTGTTTATCAGTACGCTAATCGACAAAATATTCAACCAACAGTTTTTGGCGACTCCACTAAGGATATACATATTTCTGTGCAATTTGAAACCTCAAGTTTCAAATTAAAACATCACTTATGTCTTACCCATTATCCATTTATAGCCTTACCATCTTTCTCCACCTCCATTATTTTATCTGGTCTACAAAACCAAAACTATTGGGAAAGAACATGCAGTTTAAAGCCTCAAGATGTAAACTGAAGCAAGGTCAATTCTCTTCCCATTTTTGTTTCACAATCTAGCAGATTCAAGGTATACACAAAGCCAAAGGGCTAAAGGCATCGTTGACCCTATATTCGAGTTGGTACAACAAAGTGATTTTGATTTATTTCCTTCACCATCTCATCTCTAATGAACCAAGAGTTTTCCTCCTACTAAAGTTAGATCTCCATTGCCAGACAAAGTATCTATTTCTACTGTTGATAAAGCTTTGTCAATAATTACCCCTCTGAGATTTGTTATCCCTCCTTTTCATAATCCTACAATGGCAGTTCAAGACCCTTGGGGTAATGCTTTTAGTCATCTCAATCTTACTCCACCTCTACATGAGCTTCCATGCAATTCAAGGAAGAATTTCTCTAAATTCTATGGTGATGAGAAAGTTCATCCTAATGAACACATTGCAACCTTCAGCATAGCTTGTGGAGTAATTAGAGTAAAATTTGAAGATGTAGTAGTCAGGCTTTTTGTGGAGACACTACAAGGTGCTGCTAAAAATTGGTTTTATCATCTACAAGCTCAGTTAGTGACTGATTGGAATATTCTCAAAGATAAGTTTGAAGCTAGATTCAAACCTGCAAAAGATGCACATGCATTTCTGGCTCAACTTACATAGATGAAGAAAGAACCTTATGAGCCTATGAGAGACTTCATAGCCAAATTTGACAAATTGAGAAACAAAATTCCTGTAATAGCCTAACCTACAACTGAGAATCTCAAATGCTTTTTCATTAATTCTCAGTTACCTAAAGTAAGTTTTCTCTTGAGACGTGCTAGTCTAATAGATCTTGCTACAGCTCAACATTTGGCCACTGAGGTAGAAGATGATCTCATCTTAGCAGGGAAGATAAGAAGAGATATAAATAGAAATAAAGCTTCATCATCTTCTAAATATGCATCTACAAGCACCACTGATCCAATGATGCAAAAGCTGGTAAATGAAATGTTAGCCTTGAAAAAGCAAATGGCGCAAGGAATGTCTTCTACTCCTTCATACAGAGATATGCTAAGAAATACATTCCCAAATCAGTCATATCAAGGCAATGCTACTAGGAATCCAGGGCAATAAAATTACCTTCCTCCCCCACAAGGGAAACTTGCCCTTGAAGCTCCTCCAACCAACTCAGCAGTTGGATATTTAGAAACAAAACATGCTTTCTCTTTCCACCCTAAGTTTGAGTAAGAAAATGATGCTGATCTCTTCACGAAGGATCAATAAGAATCAGCTAGCGACTCCCACATTAGTTTCTTGAACTACGAGGATGAACCCAGAAGTAAAGGAGAAGCTATTGATGGATCATATGCAGTGTTTACCAGGTCTAAGAACCAATCAGTCTAACAAGCTGATAAAGGGAAGATAGAAGAGCAATCGTAGCCAACAGTCACAATTGCTAAGTGTGGAACCATTCTACCTTTTTAGTCAAAGGATCCGATGATCACCCAAAATGTAAGTACATCAATTCACCTTCACCTTCTACTCCCATTTCGCAAACCAGCCCTCCTCCATCCCTCTTAAAACTCAAAAGGTTGAAATGCTTTCCTCTATTCCTAGTCCAATTTAGTGATTTGACATAATTGATCATGTCAAAAAGACCAAAATACAAATGTCTGAATTTGAATATTTGCAATCCAATCCTGATCAATTGGATAGGTTGGTCTAATGTGTCAAGAACCAAACCATCCCTGCAAGACAAGAGGTTAAGAAAATAATTCTTGATTCCCCAAAGAACATGCTCATTCCAAATAATCTTGTCTATACTCCTCCAGTTGCCACTGGGAAAATAGAACCTTTCTATGTTTCCCTATTAATAAATAGTTATCAACTCAACAATTGCATCATTGATTCCAAGGCATCTCACAATGTCATGCCTGCTAAAGTAGCTGAGTCTCTAGGTCTCACACTGACTAAGACCTTTGGGAGATGTTTCTCCATGGAGAATAATCAAGTACCATTGCTGGGGAAAATTAAAGATGCCCAATTTGTATTTGTAACCTTTTCAAATAAGAGAATCAAGATGACTGTCTTGGTGGCTGACGTCCCAACATCCTATGGCATTTTGGTTGGATGAAATTTTTGTAAGGATGTGGGAGGAGAACTAAGCATGGACCTATTTGAGGGAAGGATCCCTGTTTAAGGCATAATGAAGAGATCGTTTCCTGACAAGAAGGCAAAATATGTGGTCACCCAAACATCAACCCCTACAGCACAAATTATTTTTGAGTCTTCAAGCAGGGGTAATTATTTCTTTACTATAGAGGATGTTCATGTTTCTATAGATTAAAGTCTTGTAGCTAACAATCCAGGAATCGATCCAAACAAGACTTTAGGAGAATTGGTAGGGTGCAGTATAAACAAGGAAGGATCTTCCATCTCTAATGAAGAGAAATCTAATAGGAGATTAGCTTCTGATGATGACAGTAATTCTTCCACCAATGATGAAGTTGGGACTGTGTTGATATCTCCTCAAGGAGATATTCTTCCTTCATGCAAATTGCAAGTCAGCAACACCAACAACACAATTGGATGTGAATCTTTGTTTCTTGAATTGAAGAGTGTTCAAGATGAATAAATCAAACTCCTTCACATCAAAGGAGATGTTAAGCTGATAATTTATTAAGAGTTTGATATGGACAATCCAATCATATGCTAGACTAAACTAGAAGGACAACCAATTATGGTAATGGACCATGTTGTTGCAAATCAAAATTAGGCAAAGGAACCCTTTGCCAAGAAAGCAAGGAGTTATGGTTTTCAGTTTGAAGACCACATCTTGTCATGGGGCAAGAAGAAGAAAAGGCCAAGAGGAAGATGCAAAAAATTAGTTTCCTAGTGGTGAGCTCCATTTTCCCATCACCGTTTCTAGGGACAAAATGTCTTCTTGCTAGTTTATCAGAATAGAGCACTATTTTCACTATCTCCCAAGAAGCAGTATCTGAAATATTATAATTCTTGAAGTATCAGATCATTTCATCTGTACATATGTATATTTGTATAGTTTTTAATTTTGTTTTGCTTTATTTATTTCCTTTTTTTGATGCCTTTTATTTATGGGTAGCATGACTCCATAGCCCAATGGTACACATGAAGACATTGGAGATTATGGATTCTACTCCCTTCAATTCATTTTACAATTGATAGAAGTTCCCCAATTGGAGCCAGTTGTTGTCCCCCAAAAATATCACTCATTTTTGGGACAACATTTGAACTATTTTGGTCTTACAGACCAAAATTGTCTCTTCTCTTTTCAAAATTTGTCTTGGGCATTCAAATTCCTCATTTTTCAAGCTTCTCAAAAATCTACAGACTCTACAGGCTTAAATCTACGGACTCAACAGGAAGAGAAAATATACAGACTCAGCAGGAAGAGAAAATCTACGAACTCTATAGGCCAAGTTCAATGGGCTTTACAAGTTGATTTCTATAGACTTGATTTCTACGGACTCTGCAGGTAGGTTCATTTCTACAGGTTCAAAGGCTTCTGTAGGCGGGTTCAACCAAAAGAATTGGTTTCTAACACTTGGCCATTTTCAGGATTGCTTCAGTGCCTTGGTTCAATAAAAAATGTCTATCAGCAAGCATTCAAGCAAAAGAGGCTTCAACCATTGAACCATTGAACCACTTTGGTTCAAAGGTTTAATGAGTTCAAGGTTTAATTGGTTCATCCTTTGGTTCAATCAAATGGTTCATCACATGGTTTAAGGCTTGTTTGAACCGTTGAACCAAAACTTGGTTCAATGATTGGTTCAAACAAATGGTCCAAATAGTTGGTTCATTCAATTGAACCATCAGCTTGAACCATTTTGGTTCAAAGCTTGGTTCAACCAATTGGTTCAACAAAGTGGTTTAACAGTTGGTTCATTGGCTTGGTTCAAGGTTTCGCTTCATTCTCTTGGTTCAAAGACTTGGTTTAATCAAAGGGTTCATCGGATTGAACCATTTTGGTTCAACCAAGCGGTTCATTGTTTGGTTCAACCAAGCGGTTCAATCAAACAGTTCAATAGTTGGTTCATCACCTTGGTTCAAAGGAGTGGTTCAAATGCAAAAGTTCAAAGAGCCTCCCGAAGGAGAAGTGCCATTGCAGAGAGCACTTGGTCAACAAAAGTACCCTTCAGAAGGGTCATTTTCAAAAAAGGCCGCAAAGGTAATTCTTTCAGAATTCAAAAAAGACTAAGGTAGATAAATAAATTCCTTCAGACTTTTTGTTTGAAGGAATTCCTTTGAACAAAAAGTTCAAAGGAATTTGGGAAAGTGACTGCAGGTAGAAAGCCCAAAAAAATTTACAAAGAAACAAAGGCAAAGTGATTGAGCATTCTGCAGACTTTTGTTTGCGAGAAATTTCTACAAACTTTTTGTTTGCAAGAATTTGTCCCCAGACTTTTTCTCTATGGGAATTTACCCATAGAGAAAACCTAAGGAAAATACTCCTAGGAATTGTCTGCAGGAAAGCCCGATGAATAGTCCATTAAAGAAAAAATCATGAGAGACTCTAAAGAAGCCTGAAGGCCATCTGAAGACCACCCAAAGGGTAGATACCCTTGCAGGGGGCTCTTCCTAACCCAAAGCGGGTCATTTCTGAAATCCCAAAAGGACAAGTTCAATTCGGGAAAGTGCCAAACAAAAAAGTTGAAAGAGAACCAAGGGGTGACGCGCCTGAAGACGTCAAATTCAACACAGTGAACTAGCCATTGAAAACATAGTGACGGGCACGCAAAAGTCAATTTTAAAGCTCATAAAATAGCCATTGATCCTTGAACCTATAGACCTGAATGCATTCACAAGCTTTAAGGCCAAGACCAGCAGAAAGCGAGGAAGGAACAGAACATCAAATTGAATCTAGGACCCAATTCAATTAACCAAAAAAGGAGGAATGATGAAGTTAGGATCAGATCGCCAGGTGGACATTGAAAGTTGCAAACTTTCAATAGCGTGACTTGTTTCTCTGCATTGATAAAATCAAATGGGTAAACGCCCCTAAGTTTTAGCCTATCTTCTTAATAGATTCCAATGCAACATGATGTGTTACTGTTTCTGAGTCCTTGAAGAGGCTATATAAGGGACTCTCTTCTATTGTAAATGGATCTCTTTTTGACAATCAGAATGAAACTCTACCCAAATTGAAAGGAACTTCTAAGACTTTGAGCTCAGTTTTTTGATCATATTTTGTTATTGGAATAAGAAAGCAAGTGATTTTTCATACTTTGTGCTATGATATCTTTGTTGTTGGGGAAACTGTTCTTATGTCTTTTTCCTTAATATATCTTATGTTCCTTTAATTTAACAAGCAAAATTAGTGATAGCAGTCAGGAAGGTGTCCTAAAGAGTTAACTGTGGAGAGACTTTGTGCCCCCATAATTTCTTATAGTGTGTTTTCTTTTCATTTCTATGTAAAGGACCTTGGGATGACTTTATGCCCTCATTGTCCTTCATATCTTACTCTTGAGCAATCCATATGGAGACTTTGTACTACATCTCGATTTGCTAGTTATTACATCCTTTGCTACATTTTATTGTTACTACTAGGAATATTCTTGTGGTTTGCTAAATAGTACTTCTAAAAGAAGAGTAGTGTTGTCTGTCATTTCCCTTGAGTTTTTCCTTCGATTTGCACACATCATCTCTAAAAAAAGAGAGATGGATGGTTTGTCCTACCCTTGAGTATTATTTTCTATTTATATATATATATATATATATATATATATATATATATATATATATATATATATATATATCATACCTATAGGGAACCTCCCCTTGATGAGAGGAAAGATCAGTCCCATTCTCATGTGGTAAACCTACACATTTGGATGACTAATCTTCCTACTTTGGCTGATCAGACCTATTTTGTTTATCAGTACGCTGATTGACAAAATATTCAACCAACAGTTTTTGGGGACTCCACTAAGGATATACATATTTTTGTGCAATTTGGAACCTCAAGTTTCAAATTGAAACATCACTTATGTCTTACCCATTATCCATTTATAGCCTTACCATCTTTCTTCCATCTCTAATGAAGAGATATCTGATAGGAGATCAACTTCTGATGATGACAACAATTCTTCCACCAATGATGAAGTTGGGACTGTGTTGATATTTCCACAAGGAGATATTCTTCTTTCATGCAAATTTCAAGTCAGCAACACCAAAAACACAGTTGGATGTGAATCTCTGTTGCTCGGATTGAAGAGTGTTCAAGATGAAGAAATCAAACTCCTTCACATCAAAGGAGATGCTAAGCTGATAATTTATCAGGAGTTTGATATGGACAATCCAATCATATGCTAGACTAAACTAGAAGAACAACCAATAATGGTAATAGACCATGCTGCTGCAAATCAAAATCAGGGAAAGGAACCCTTCACCAAGAAAGCAAGGAGTTATGGTTTTCAGTTTGAAGAACAAATCCTGTCATGGGGCAAGAAGAAGAAAAGGCCAAGAGGAAGATGCAAAAAATTGATTTCTTGGTGGAGAGCTCCATTTGTCCATCACCATTTTTGGGGACAAAATGTCTTCTTGCTGGGTTATCAGAATAGAGCACTATTTTCACTGTCTCCCAAGAAGCAACATCTGAAATACTTCAATTCTTGAAGTATCAGATCATTTCTTCTATACATATGTATATTTGTATAGTTTTTAATTTGGTTTGCTTTGTTTGTTTCCTTTTTTTGATGCCTTTCATTTCTGGGTAGCATGACTCCATAGCCCAATGGTACAAATGAGGACACTGAAGATTCTAGATTTTATTCCCTTCAATTCATTTTACAATTGATAGAAGTTCCCCAACTGGAGCCAAATGTTGTCCCCCAAAAATATCACTCATTTTTGAGACAACATTTAAACTATTTTGGTCCTACAGACCAAAATTGTCCCTTCCCTTTTCAAAATTTTTCTTGGGCATTCAAATTCCTCATTTTTCAAGCTTCTCAAAAATCTACGGACTCTGTAGGCTTGAATCTATGGACTCAGTAGGAAGAGAAAATATACGGACTCAGCAGGAAGAGAAAATCTATGGACTCAGTAGGAAGATAAAATCTACAGACTCTACAGGCCAAGTTCAATGGGCTTTACAGGTTGATTTCTACATACTTGATTTTTATAAACTCTACAGGCAGGTTCATTTCTATAGGTTTAAAGGCTTCTGCAGGCGAGTTCAACCAAAAGAATTAGTTTTTAACACTTGGTCATTTTTAGGATTGGTTCAGTGCCTTGGTTCAATCAAAAATGTCTATTAGCAAGCATTCAAGCAAAAGAGGCTTGAACCATTGAACCGTTGAACCACTTTGGTTCAAAGGTTCAATGAGTTCAAGGTTCAATTGGTTCATCCTTTGGTTCAATCAAATGATTTGTCACATGGTTCAAGGCTTTGTTTGAACCATTGAACCAAAACTTGGTTCAATGATTGGTTCAAACAAATGGTTCAAACAGTTGGTTCATTCAATTAAACCATCATCTTGAACCATTTTGGTTCAAAGCTTGGTTCAACTGATTGGTTCAATGAAGTGGTTCAACAGTTGGTTCATCGGCTTGGTTCAAGGCTTTGCTTTGTTCGCTTGGTTCAAAGACTTGGTTTAATCAAAAGGTTCGTCAGATTGAACCATTTTGGTTTAACCAAGCGGTTCAACATTTGGTTCAACCAAGCGATTCAATCAAACAGTTCAACAATTGGTTCATCACCTTGGTTCAAAGGAGCGGTTCAAAGGAGCAGTTCAAATGCAAAAGTTCAAAGAGCCTCCCAAAGGAGAAGTGCCCTTGCAGAGGGCACTTGGTCAAAAAAAGTACCCTTCAAAAGGGTCATTTTCAAAAAAGGCCGCAAAGGTAATTCTTTTAGAATTTAAAAAAGACTAAGGTAGATAAAGGCATAAATTCCTTTAGACTTTTTGTCTGAAGGAATTCCTTTGAACAAAAAGTCTGAAGGAATTCGAGAAAGCGACTGCGGGCAGAAAGCCCAAAAATATTTAAAAAGAAACAAAGGCAAAGTGATTGAGCATTCTGTGGACTTTCATCTGCGAGAAATTTTTGCAGACTTTTTTTTTGGGGAATTTGTCCCCAGACTTTTTGTTCACGGGAATTTACCCGCAGAGAAAACCTAGTTAAAATACCTGCAAGAATTGTCCACAGGAAAGCCTGATGAATAGTCCATTAAAGAAGAAACTGTGAGAGACTCTAAGGAAGCCCAAAGGCCATCCAAAGACCACTTGAAGGGTAGATACCCTTTCGGGGGGCTCTTCTCGACCCAAAATGGGTCATTTCTTAAAGCCTGAAAAGGCAAGTTCAATTCGGGAAAGTGCCAAATAAAAAAGCTGAAAGAGAACCAAGGGGTGATGTGCCCGAAGACGTCAAACTCAACATAGGGAACTAGCCGTTGAAAACATAGTGACAGGTGCGTGAACGTCATTTTTAAACCTCATAAAATAGCCATTGATCCTTGAACCTACATACCCGAATGCATTTATAGGCTTTAAGGCCAAGACCAATAGAAAGCGAGGAAGGAATAGAATAGAAAATTCAATCCAGGACCCAATTCAATTAACTAGAAAATGAGGAATGATGAAGGTAGGATCAGATCACCAAGTGGACATTGAAAGTTACAAACTTTCAATAGCATGACTTGTTTCTCTGCATTGATAAAATCAAATGGGTAAATGCCCCTAAGTTTTAGCCTGTCTTCTTAATAGATTCCAATGCAACATGATGTGTTATTATTCCTGAGTCCTTCTTGAAGAGGCTATATAAGGGACTCTCTTCTATTGTAAATGTATCTCTTTTTGACAATCAGAATGAAACTCTGCCCAAATTGAAAGGCACTTTTGAGAGTTTGAGCTTAGTTTGTTGACTATATTTTGTTATTGGAATAAGAAAACAAGTGATTTTTTAGACTTTGTGTTGTGATATCTTTGTTGTTAGGGAAACTGTTCTTATGTCTTTTTCCTTAATATATCTTTTGTTCCTTTAATTTAACAAGCAAAATTAGTGAAAGCAGTTAGGAAGGTGTCCTAAAGAGTTAACTGTGGAGAGACTTTGTGCCCCCATAATTGCCTTTAGTGTGTTTTCTTTTCATTTCTGTGTAAAGGACCTTGGGATGACTTTATGCCCTTATTGTCCTTCGTATCTTACTCTTGAGCAATCCAGATGGAGACTTTGTGTTGCATCTCGATTTACTGGTTAGTACATCCTTTGCTACATTTTACTATTACTACCAGGAGTATTCTTGTGGTTTGTTAAATAGTACTTATAAAAGAAGAGGAGTGATGTTTGTCATTTCCCTTGAGTTTTTCCTTTGATTTGCACACATCATCTCTGAAAAAAGAGAGATGGATGGTTTGTCCTACCCTTGAGTATTATTTTTTGTTTATATATATATATATATATATAGGGAACCTCCCCTTGATGAGAGAAGAGATCAGTCCCCTTCTGATGTGATTAACCTACACATTTGGATAACTAATCTTCCTACTTTGGTTGATCAGACCTATTTTGTTTATCAATACATTGATCGACAAAATATTCAACCAACAGATTTATTCTCCTTATTTTCTCCCCTTAGCTTCATTTGTTTCTTCTTCTATAAAATTATAAAGGTAAAAATAATAGAAAAAAGAAAAAAAAAACATGTTTTATTGATGGATACATGTTGTGCTTAGATACCTATGTTAGAGGTTTTTTACATCGATGTTTTATATGGTGTATTTTCTATTCGGTGAGATGAAAGATATACATATTATATAGGATTATGGACTATAATATGATGAGAGAATATCCTTTTTCAATCATTATCACATGGATGGCATGCCCAACCTTGGGGTCATATCCATATAGTGTATATATGGCAATAACTTACTCACTATCCATTTATCAAATTTTGCTATCTTATATAAATATATCTTCCTAGAATCTACATATTATATGTTACATAGATTTCTACATTAAGTAGTTACATTATTTGCATAGTTACATAACAATTTTGCATTCTTAATTTTTATGGGTGATTGTGTTTAGTCAATTTATTACATGTGCATATTAGTGTGTGTTTGGAGTGTGTTTTATTGTTTCATCCTTGTTCATAAAGGATACTCTAGTTTTCATGTTGTCATGATTTATGAGTCCTCTATCCTTGTATGATGTCTTCTATGTAGCTACATACTTGTATGTGATTTATGTGGTACACTAAGCAATATTCTATGATTTTTTTGATGATCTATATCATGCATATGCTATTCTTGGTGTCTTGGTATTTACCATGCATGTTACACTTTTTTATATTACATTGCTTGGTACCTACATTTCTATGGTCCTTACCATGTATATATGGGGGAATGCTAGTTGTGTTTACTCCATTATTTTATTTATCCATAATAGGTCATATTTTGTAATGTTTGAGGCATTCTAGTTGTCCCTTGATTTTCCATTTGAGGGCATCATACCCTTCTCCTTGAGTTACTACTATGATACATATTTTATGCATATGGGGCATCAATTGAGGAATGTTGTTGCCACCCTTTGTTTCACCTTCATATGAGGACAAACATTTCTATTGATATTTACATGATATATTACAATGGTTATACTTTATAGATATTTATATAATTATATTATGCAATGATTACATACAATTTGTAAAAAAATATGCTTTGACTATATGCATGATAAATCACATGGTGTAAATTAATGTTTCTTTTGAGATAAGTGATTGTAGTGTATATTTTTCCAATCCATCACCTTAAAAGGAGGGAATATATCTAGACATTTTAATTTTTACAATGGAGAATAAGTGTGGAGTAAAAGTATTGATAAAAAATAGTGGATCATAAATTATTAAGCAAACAAGATTGAGAGAAATTGAGCTATCAAGAACACCAAAAATGGTCTAATTTTCTTCTTATTTTATAAATAAGTGGACTAGGTTGAAATAACACCCAAATATTTCTCATCAAAATATTTTTTTCTATGAGCAGTGGTGAAATTGGTACTACTAGATGTAGTTGCTCTTATGCTCCCTTTTTTAATTAAAATTTTATATATTACTATATTTTTCAAATTGATTCAAAATTGATTACTTGTTACAATTGGCCATTATTTTTAGGTGTGTTTGCATTACATTATATAACAAATCTATTTGGATGGAGCCTTGTTTGAGTTATTTATTGTGCTTACAATATCATATGCAAGTCTAACAATTATAATAAACTAAGCACACAAATAATTATTTTTGTGGTTGATGTAATGTTTTGAACACTTATGCACCTTCCATTGTAATTTTTTTGATGAACCCTATCCTTTATACATACACCTAATATTTTTCACTTTTATCATCTTACTGATACTTTCCCTTGTAGCAACTCATCAATGGATTAATCTCCCTGAGTGCATGCCTTAAAGGGTACCTAGAATGAGGTGGGTTTTGCTTGTGTTACTTTACAAGATATGTTTGAAAAATATTTTATCACACCATCATTACTATCTTTTTGACCTCCTTTGAGTCTCTTTCTATCTTACCTGTCCATCTACTTTCCATCTAGATTTGCTAGCTTCCATGTTTCCTATTGTATTGGCCTAGCCAATATAGTATATTGATATAATCTATTTCATGCTTTATCTTTTTTGTATTGTATCATCAAACCCAATATATTTTCGAGTTTGTCTTATACTATTTATACTATATCAGCCTAGCTAATACCATATTGTGTTAGCATACATCTTCCCATTATATCTATCTGGTTGATATTATTAGCTTAGAATTTAGGGTTAATTTTGGATATTAGATCCATATATATGCTTTATATTTCATTCCTAAAACATATATTACATTCATACACTCCATTTGTGCTTGCATCTATGCTAGTAAGTGGTGTTTTGGAGAGTCAGAGGTTTAGAACCTTATCCTAGTGGTTTTGCCTTGTGGTATCATTAAAGCACAATCGAAGAGGTATTTAGAGTTACTAAGGATATATAGGTCTTCATATTACCATTTGAGGTCTTCAACTGACAGCATATCTTACAAAGTGACACTTATGCCAAAAGGGTAAATTGATGCATTGATGTGTCCACCCAAAGGTAAGTATTTATATCAATATACTCATTACTTTACCTACTTAGTAGATTAGATATTTCTTGGCGTATTTATTCTTATATGTATGTTTTTATTATTTCTTATGCTCTTCCTTATGTATAATAACATGGGATAGATATAGGGTTGTTTATGCTTGTCATTTATCACCTTGGGTTTCATAAACCCCATTTGGTTGACCATTGTGACTTACCTTCTTTCTAATCACTTACCCATCATTGAATCCTAGTGAGAGCTATACCACATGACATAAGCGGGTAAGTGCATGATGATGGGAGGCCCAAAAGTGGATAAAAATTAGTATTTTGAGTGTTAGAAATAGTTTTGCATACACAATTTTTAAAAGTACATACATGATTCTAGGACATAGGATCAATTATTATTGAGCCTAAATCCCATAGGTGATTTAATGCATGAAAACCAAATACATAGTTTTAATGCATTTAAAATACATATGTGGTTTTAACACATTTAAAACTAAATACGTGGTTATAAAGCAATAAAACCACATATATAATTATGTTACTTTATAACTAAATAAAAGTCGATGCCAATCATTTGACATCGATGCAAACTATAACTAGGAGATAAAAAAAGGAAATACACAGTTGATAACGAGACCACGACAAGAAAAAAACTCTCTAACAATCTAAATTCAATGATGGCATACTGAAAGAGAGATATGCAAACATTTTTAAATGCATTTAGAAATAAAATTAGGTAATTTTGTTGTTTTTTTATTGAAATTGTATTTTTTTCCAGCACATGTAGAGGCTAATGTGTTAAGTCACAATGATCAACAACCTAAACATCCTATCCCTCCAAGCCCACAAAATCCTCCTATCCCTCCTAACCTACAAAACCCTCCTATCCCTCCTGACCCACAAAACTCTCTTATCCCTCCTGACCCACAAAACTCTCTTATCCCTCCTCACTCAAAAATCCTTCCTAGCCTTCCTATAGTTCCTTAAGGTACCCAAGGTGGTCAAGAGGATTTGGTATCCCATATCATTGAAAAAATATCGAACTTGAGAATTTAATTAAGGCATTGAGGGATCCTTGTGTAAAAAAATCCCACTAAATTTCTCTGGAAAACACATTACATACATTATTAGGTGAAATTACCTTATTAATGGGTCAAATTCATAGGTGGGATGAGTATAAAAATAGATGTAGGGCATACTATTCTAATGATTGGAAAACTAGTGTTTCGTTAGATGTGATAGCTGAACAGATTCCAATCCACTAGTGAACTCACTATTCCATCAAAAAGAATTTTTTAGACCAATGGTGGATGGTATTTGAACACTCGCCTTGAAAAAATAATGAGGTCTCGATGTATTTTTTGATAAAACTAAATTTTTAGTTTGTGTTGAATGAAGTTCCAAACTATTTTGATTTCTCATAGTTCTAGGTTAGAGAAAAGGGCTCTGCACAAGATAAGTCAGGTACACATCATGCACCTAAATAGCTTATGAGAGGACGTATTAACAAACCACATCCTCCTAAGATCCTAACCTCTAAGTTTAAGGATATTATATATATTGATACTTTGCATGCACTTAAGGCACTTACAAACAACCTCATTCAACATATGAGCCACGTTTCTCATACTCCTACTAGTGAGGGTGGACATGGAAAGATTTTATCTAGCACTTCTACCCGATAAGCTCACTATTGAAAATCATGTGGTGTTACATACACTACACCTAAGGAGGATGAAGGTATCATGTAACCCAATCATGGTGGTATTTTCATGGGCCTATATGATATCAATCTCACTATGTTGTAGTTATCTATATTTTATCTGGATACCCTGGCTACAACCTCGCAAGTATTTTTAATATTTTACTTGTTACAAAAAAATGTCAGACTTTTTAAATTTCAAATATTTATATAATTTAAAATTAATAATTATTTTTCATGTAGAAATATCAATAATGTATATGATTTTTTATGCTACAATAGGATTTTGGACACCACATGAACACCTGTGTTGCTACTACTACACCTACATATACCTATGCAGAGGTGATTTTTAAGGATTAATTAATGTTATGGTTCATTGTACATATATGTTATTGTATATATAGGATGAATTGACTAACAATGATATCTTGACTTTTGAGTTGATGACCACACTAGACACTATGCCATCTATTCATAAGGGAGCAAATGTAGGTGTTGCTATTGTAATTTCATCTGCATAACAACTAACCAAGGTACATGAGAGTTATTGTAATGTTTAAGTGTAAATATGGATGTGTGTTTTTTAATTATCCTTTGTACTTATTCAAATATATGATACATGAAGTAATTATCTATGTAGACTCCTCTGGCGATGTATTTTGGTCTTATTAAAATGATTAGTAGGCATCACATGGTACAGTTGACCATTTTATTTGTAATTTTTCTATTATATTTCAATGATTTAGTCAAATGGATTAAATTTTTATGAGTTAATTTTGAATTTTTATTTTGTGTGTGTTTCTAGGGACCTAACCCTTCCATTATCATGAACATGCATTGAATCCTATTAATGATCCATTTCACACTCATGTTCACCAGCATGAACCTATAATTGATCCTATTGAGCACCAATCCCAAATTGACTATTACCACCAACTTACAATAAGTGCACCTATGAATAATTTTTTATCATTTTAAAATCTTAAGTTGTTAATTTTTTAAGTATATTTTTCTAGTACATGTGTAAAATTTATAAAAATATTTTGGTATGAACAGTTAGAGCTACAAGTGAGTTTTGAGTGAAATAGGACTCATATTTTAAAATTTATTACACCTCCATTTGTGAGAAAGGAATACAAGGGAGAGTCATCTACAAGCAAGGCAAAGAGAGTGATGCATTTTGATGATTATTATCATGTTTTATGACATTTTGTTATATGTCTATATGGTTTGATATATAGTTGTTTGGCATTGTATGTATATACGTCATTAACCCAGGATATAGTATTATGTTTACATTTTATATGGATTTATATGAATTTTATGGATACTATATATACATATATTATTTAACATTTCACTTTTTAAATATTCTCATTGATTTCACCTTTTGGATATTGTTTTAATTTATTACATGTTCATATTATTGTATGCCTTAATGTTTTATTGAGCATTAAAAATATATCTTATAGTCTATTTAATGTTGTTGAAATATATGGGAAATTTATTGATAATTATGTTACAAAATTATTATAAAAGGTGTGGTAAGTGATCATGATGCAAGTAGAGCTCTCATCTACTTACTAGGTCATCTTAGAATAGTACATTTTCTCATTACTCATATTCTTAAATCATTCATCAGGGTATTAAAAGTTTATTTACCTATTTTAAATGTGTCTAAACTTCTAATTCAAACAAAATATTTCTTTATTACTAATCAAGGAAAGTACAATGTATGAGGAAGATTATATAAGGCATGAGTTGTTAAGTTGTTGAGCATCTCAAGTTGAATGAATCTAAAGAAACCAAGTTTATAATATTTTTATAAGGTGATAAGTTAGGTACCATGAAAAAGAGGATTTTAAATAGGGATAAAAACCCATGAAGGTAATCTTTGAAAAAAAAGAGGTAAGAGTGTGTAGTGTAGGTGTGAAGGATTATGTATGTGTTTTGAATAAAATTAATGAGGAATCCTTCCTTCAAGTCTTAAATGTATGGTTTCATCTCTTATATCATGTAAGTGATTAATTTTGGTAATTTTAAGCTTTATTTAATGCATTTTTTCATGATTTATAAGGTATATATGCTTAAGAAGGTGAAAACAAGGTTACACAGTCATCTCTAAGGAGTATTTGGTGAGTTTGAAGTTTGTTTATGCTTTCAAATCATCATAGAAAGTTGGAAAAAAGTTAATAAACTATTTTATAGCCCCAAACTTTTCATAACAAGTATCTAAAGTGAAATAATCATAATAAAAATGTTGTTAGCCTTGTCACAGTCTTAAAACCTTAGAATTTTCTTTCAAGTAGACTCTTTAAGTCTGTTATAATATGATATTTTAAGTCTATATGTAAGTCTCTATAGCCTTCTTATAATTTTTTATCTCTATAACCTCTTAATAATTTACATTACATATATCAATGAAGATTCCATCATCAACTCTTGTAAATAAACTTACAAGGATTTTATTTCATACCTTGTAATAAGTTTGTCTTCTCATGTTATTATGTTTATGCTTCTCTATATCTAATACCTTCTCCAACAGTCTCTTCACTTTACCATAACTTTCTTAATACTATATTTTACTTTTGAAAGACATCCATATTCAATAGACTAATCTACACTTATCATTCACGCTAATCTTTGTATAAAAAATAAAAAACATTCAAGTTAAGTCTTTACAATCAAACATATGGATTCTTCAATGGTTTATGATCTTAATCATTGATTTTAACCTTAGTTAATTTCTTAAATTATATTAATATTATTTTAAACCTTAAAACTTATACCCTAAATTGTAAATCCTAAGCTTTAAGCCCTATACCATATACTATATACCCTAAACCTTAAACCCTAATTCCTAATTCCAAAGCCTTAAAAACCCTAAGCTATAAATTATAAAGTCTTGAAACCCTAACCAAATCGTTTAATCCCCAATTACCATCATTTAGACTACGAATTAGGTTCATAGGGATAAATTTAGCCCAAATCACATCACTAGCTATCCCAATTGACTAATTCACTTGATCTATGATGACATGGGGCTAACTGACCAAAAAACACATTATGTGCTCATGAATAGGTTCAAACAACTCAAATTATCCTCAATTTCCTTGACAGTTGGACCCTAAACTCTACACCATATATTGTAAGCCTTAAACCCTAAAGCCCTAAACCATAAACCCTAAAACCTATATGATAGATTTAAAACCCTAAGCCCTAAGACCTAAGCCCTAAGCCCTATACCCTATACATTATACCCTAAACCTTAAACCCTAATCCTTGCACTTGAAGCCATATAAACCTTAAACCATAAATTGTAAACTCTTAAAACCCTAAACCAATCATTTGAGCCATAATTACCATCATTTAGACTAAGAATTAGGTTCATAGGGATAAATTTGGCCAAAATCATACCACTAACTATTTTAATTTAGTAATTCACTTAATATTTGATGACATGGGGGCTAATAAAACTCAAAAACACATTATGTGCTCATAAATAGGTTTAAGCAACTCAAATTATCCTTAATTGCCTTTGTGGTTGGACCCTAAACCTTATACCCTAAATTGTGAAAACTAAGCCCTAAACATTAAGCACTAAACCCTATACCCTATACCCTAAATATCAAACCCTAATCCATAGAAACCCCAACCATAAATTATAAACTCTTAAAACCCTAAACTAATCATTTGAGCCTCAATTAACATCATTTAAACTAAGAATTAGGTTCACATGGATAACTTTGGCACAAATCACACCATTAACTACACTAACTAACTAATTCACTTGATACATGATGGTATTGGGGATAATTAAACCCAAAAACATATTATGTGCTCCCAAATAGATTTAAATGACTCAAATTATCCTTAATTGCCTTCCCAGTTAGACCCTAAACACTACACCTTATACCCTAAACTTTAAACCCTAAGCCCTAAACCATATACACTAAATTATAACCCTAAACCATAACCCATAATCCATAAACCCTATTCCCCATACCCTATACCCTCAAATTTAAACCTTAATCCCTAAATCCAAAGCCCTAAATACCCTAAAGCATAAATCATAAATTCTTAAAACCCTAAAATAAACATTTAAGCCCCAATTACCATCATTTAGAGTAAGAATTAGGTTCATAGGGATAAATTTGGCCCAAATTATATCATTAAATACCCTAATTGAATTATTTACTTGATATGTGATGATGTGGGGGCTAATCAAACCTAAAAACACATTATGTCCTCATATATAGGTTCAAGCAACTTAAATTATCCTTAATTACCTTTGCAGTTGGACCCTAAATCATACACCCTATATTGTAAACCTTAAACCCTATACCATATACCCTAAATTGTAAACCCTAAGCCCTATACCCTAAACCCTATACCCTAAATTAGAAACCCTAAGCCCTAAACCTTAAACCTTATACTCTATACCGTAAACCTTAAACCCTAATCCATAAAAACACTAAACCATAAATTATAAAATCTTAAAACCTAAACCAATTATTTGAGCCCAATTACCATCATTTAGATTAAGAATTAGGTTCACATGAATAAATTTGGCCTAAATTACACCACTAACTATGCCATTTAACTAATTCAATCCATCTTTGATGATATAGTTGCTAATCAAACCCCTAAACACATTATGTGCTCATAAATAGGTTTAATCAAATCAAATTATCCTCAATTACCTTTGTTATTGGAACCTAAACCTTATACCCTAAATTGTAAACCCTAAGCCTTAAACCCTAAACCTTAAACCATAAATCCTAATCCAAAAACCTAAAACCCCATAAACCCTAAACCATAAATCATAAACTCTTAAAACCTTAAACCAATCATTTGAGTGCCAATGACCACTATTTAAACTAAGAATTAGGTTCATATGGATAATTTTGGCCCAAATCACACCACTATCTACCCCAATTGACTAATTTGATCAAACTGTGATGGCATGGGGGTTAACCAAATGTAAAATCACATTACGTGCTCACAAATAGGTTCAAAAAACTAAAATTATCCTTAATTGCCTTCATAATTAGACCCTAAACCCTATACCATAAACCTTAAACTCTAATCCCTAAACCATAAACCTTAAGCTCTAATCCCTAAACCATAAACCATAAACCATATACCCTAAATTATAAACCCTAAGCCCTAATCTCTAAGTCCTATACCATATACCCTAAACCTTAAACCATAATCCCTAAACCTAAAGCCCTAAAAATCATAAACCATAAATCATAAACTCTTAAAACCATAAACCAATAATTTGATCCCTAATTACCATAATTTGGGCTAAGAATTAAATTTACAAGGATAACTTTAGCCTAAATCATACCACTAACTATTTCAATCGACTAATTCACTCAATTTGTGATGACATAGGGGATAATCAAACCCAAAAACACATTATGTGATCATAAATAGATCAATCAACTCAAATTATCCTCAAATACCTTTGTAGTTAGACCCTAAACCTTAAAACCTAAGCCCTAAACCATTAAACCTATACCCTAAAATGTAAACCCTAAGCCCTATTCCTTTATCCCTAAACCCTAAACCCTAAACCTTAAACCTTAATTTATTAACCCTGAGATTAGAAACCCTAAACCCTAAATTAAAAAACTCTTAAAACCCTAAACCAATCATTTGATCCCCAACTACCATCATTTAGACTAAGAATTAGGTTCACAGGGATAAATTTGGCCCATATTGCACCACTAATTTCCCTAATTGACTAATTCACTCAATCTGTGATGACTAGGGGTCTAATCAAAACCAAAACCACATTCTATGCTTTAAATAAGTCCAAGCTACTCAAATTATCCTCATTTGGCTTGCACTTGGACCCTAAATCCTAAACCTTAAACCGTAAGCCTTAAACCATAAACCTTAAACCCTAATTTATTAACCCTAAGCCATAAATCCTAAACCATATACCCTAAAATTTAAACCCTAAGCCATATATAAACCCTAAACATTGAATAATTGAATCACAAAAGGAGAGGTATTTAGAGTTACTAACTAAAGACATATAGGTCTTCATCTTATCATTTGAGGTCTTCAACCGACAACATATCTTACAAAGTGACACTTAAGCCAAAGGGTTAAATTAATGCATCGATGTGTCTACCCAAAGGTAAGTATTAATATCCATATACTCTTTACTTTACCTACTTAGTAGATTAGATATTTTTTGATGTATTTCTTTTTAGATGTATATGTGTATTATTGCTTATGATCTTCCTTATGTGAAATAATATGTGATAGATATAGGGTTGCTTATGATTGTCATTTATCACCTTAGGTTTCATATACCCCCATTTGGTTGACCATTATGACTTACCTTCTTTATAATCACTTACCCATCATTGAATCCTAGTGAGAGCTATACCCCATGTCATAAACGGGTAAGTGCATGGTGATGGGAGGCCAAAAAGCAGATAAAAATTAGTATTTTGAGTGTTAGAAATAATTATACATACACAATTTTTAAAAGTGCATACATGATTCTAGGAAATAGGATCAATGATTATTGAGCCTAAACCCCATAGCTGATTTAATGCATTAAAACCAAATACGTAGTTTTAATGCATTAAAACTACATATGTGGTTTTAACACATTAAAACTAAATATTTGGTTATAAATAAATAGAATCACATACATAATTATGTTTCTTTATAACTAAAACATATATATTCCATTCATTTGGCATCAATGTAAATGACAAATAGAAGATAACAAAAGGAAATACATAGTTTATAGTGAGGCCTCAACAACAAAAAACTCTCTAGTAATTTGAATTCAATGATGGCACACTGAAAGAGAGATATGTAAACATGTTTTAATGCATTTAGAAACAAAATTTGGCAATTTTGTTACATTTTTATTGAAATTGTATTTTTTCTATCACATGTAGAGGCTAATGTGCCAAGTTGTAATTATCAACAACCTAACCCTCCTATCCCTCCTAACCCACAAAACCCTCATATCCATCCTCACTTGAAACAATTTCTAGCCTTCTTATAGTTCCTCAAGGCCCCCAAGTGGTCAAGAGGATTTAATAAACCATATCATTGAAAAAAGATTGAGCTTAAGAATTTAATTAGGACATTGAGGGATCCCCATGCAAAATAACCCCATCAAATTTCTATGGCAAACACATTATAAAAATTATTAGGTGAAATTAACTCATTAAAAGATCAACTTCATAGGTGGGATGAGTATAAAAATAGATGTAGGGCATACTATTCTAATGATTGGAAAAATAGTGTGCTGCTAAATGTGATAGCCGAACAGATTCCAATCCACTAGTGCACTCACTATTCCATCAAACAAAATTTTTGGGACAAATGGTGGATGGTATTTGAGTAACCACCTTGTAACAATAATGAGGTTTAGATGTATTTTTTTATAAAACTATATTGTGAGTTTGTGTTCAATGAAGTTCAGAACTATTTTGATTTCTTAGAGTTCTAGGGTAGAGAAATTAGCTCTACACAGGATAGGCCAAGTACATGTCATGCATCTAACTAGCCTATGAGAGTATGTATCAACAAACCACATCCTCATAATATCCTACCCTCTAAAATTAAAAAGACTATATAGATACTTTTCATGCACTTAAGGCACTTACCAATACCCACATTCAGCATATGAGCCATGTTTCTCATACTCTTACTAGCGAGGGTGGACATGAAAGATTTCATCTAATGCTTCTACTCAATCAGATCACTATTGTAGATCATGCGGTGTTATATGCACTAAACCTGAGGAGGAGGAGGATATCATGTAACCCTCTCGTGGTGGTATTTTATTGGACTTATATGATATTGATCTCACTATGTTGCAACCATCTACATTTTATTTGGATACCTTGGCTACAAATTTCCACATATCTTTAATATTTTACTTGTTGTAAAAAATGTTAGATTTGTTAAATTTCAAATATTTGTATAATCTAAAAGGTAATAATTATTTTTCATGTAAAAATATCAATAATGTATATGACTTTTTTATGTTGCAATAGGATTTTAGACACCATATGAACACCTGTGTTGCTACTACTACACCTGTATATACATATACAGGGGTGATTTTTAAGGATTAATTAATGTTAGTTCATTGTACATATATCTTATTGTATGTATAGGATGAATTGACTAGCAATCATATTTTGATTTTTGAGTTGATGACCACACTAGACACTACGTCATCTATTCATAAGGAAGCAAATGTCGGTGTTGCTATTATAATTTCATCTATACAACAACTCACCAAGGCACATGAGAGTTATTGTAATGTTTAAGTGTAAATATGGATGTGTGTTTTTTAATTATCCTTTGTACTTGTTTAAATAGATGACACATGAAAAAATTATCTTCGTAGACTCCTCCGGCAATGTCTTTTGATCCTATTGAAATGATTAGTAGGCATTACATGGTACAGTTGACCATTTTATTTGTAATTTTTCTATTATATTTCAATGATTTAGTCAACTGGCTTAAATTTTTATGATATAATTTTGAATTTTTATTTTGTATGTGTGTGTGTGTGTGTGTTTTTAGGGACTTAACCCTTCTTTTATTATGAGCATGCATCGACTCCTATTGATGATCCATTTCACACTCATGTTCACTAGTGTGAACCTATCATTATTCTTATTGAGTGTAAGTCCCAAATTGACTATGAACACATGCTTATGGTAAGTGAACCTATGAATATTTTTTTATCATTTTAAAATCTTAACGCGTTAATTTTTTAAGTATCTTGTTCTAGTACATGTGTAAATTTTATAAAAATATTTTTGTATGAACAGTTAGAACTATAGGGGAGTTTTGAGTGAAAGAGGACTCATAGTCAAAATTTTCTAACACCTCCATTTATGATCTAGGTATCCAAGGGAGAGGATTATACAAGCAAGGCAAAGAGACTGATGTATTTTGATAATTAGTATCATGTTTTATGACATTTTATTGTATGCCTATATAGCTTGATGTATAGTTATTTGGCATTGCATGCATATACATCATTGACTTAGGATATTATATTATGTTCACATTTTATACATATTTATATGAATTTTATGGATATTATATATACATATATTATTCAATATTTCACTTTTTAAATATTCTCATTGATTTAACCTTTTGGATTTTGTTGTAATTTATTACATATTCTATTACATGTTCACATTATTCTATGCCTTAACCTTTTGTTGAGCATTAAAAATATACCTTTTAGTCTATTTTTAATTTTGTTGAAATATATGGGTAATTTATGGATAATTATGTTACAAATTTATTATAAAAGGTGTGGTAAGTGATCGTGATGCAAGTAGACCTCTCTTAGATCTACTTACTAGGTCATCATAGAATAGTATGTTTGCTCATTAATCATATTCTTAAATCCTTCATTAAGGTATTAAAATTTTATTTACCTATTACAAATGTGTCTAAACTTCCAATTCAATAAAAAAATTACCTTAATACTAATCAAGGTAATTACAACATAGGAGGAAGATTAGATAAGGTATGAGTTGTTATATTGTTGAGCATCTCAAGTTGCATGAATTTAAATAAACTAAGTGTAGAATATTATTTTAAGGTGATAATCTACGTAACATGAAAGAAGGAGAGTGTAAATAGGGATTAAATCCCATGAAGGCAAGCTTTGAAAAAAAGGAGGTAGGAGTGTGCAGTGTAGGTGTGAAGGATTATGTATATGTTTTGAATAAAATCAATGAGGAATCCTTCATTCAAGTCTTAAATGTATGGTTTCATATCTTCCATAATGTAAGTGATTTATTTTGGTAATTTGAAGCTTTATGTAGTGCATTTTTTTATGATTCATAAGGTAAGAAGGTGAAAACAAGGTTACACAATCATCTCCAAGGAGTATTTGGTGACTTTGAAGTTTTTTTATGGTTTCAAATCATCATAGAAAGTTGGAAAAAAGTTCATATATTACTTTTCAACTTCAAACTTCCCATAACAATTCTCGAAAGTGAAATAATCATAAGAAAAATATTGTTAGCCTTATCATAGTCTTAAAACCTTGGAATTTTCTTTCAAGTAGACTCTTTAAGTCTCTTACAATATGATATTTTAAGTCTATATTTAATGCTTTATAACCTTCTTATACTTGTTTATCCCTGTAATATCTTAATAATTTACATTACATATATCAATGAAGATGCTCACAAATACATTATGTGCTGACAAATAGGTTGAAGCAACTCAAATTACCATCAATTACCTTTGCAGTTAGACCCTAAATGCTACACCCTATACCCTAAACTTTAAACCCTAAGCCCTAAACCATAAACCCTATACCCTATACCCTAAATTGTAAACCCTGAACCATAACCCCTAATCCATAAAACCTATACCCTATACCATAAATTTTAAACCTTAATCCCTAAACCCAAAGCCCTAAATACCCTAAATCATAAATCTTAAACTCTTAAAACCCTAAAATAAACATTTGAGCCCTAATTACCATCATTTAGACTAAGAATTAGGTTCATAGGGATAAATTTTTCCTAAATCACACCACTAAATATCCTAATTAACTTATTCACTTGATATGGGATGATATGGGGGCTAATTAAACCTAAAAACACATTATGTCCTCATAAATAGGATAAAATAACTCAAATTATCTTCAATTACCTTTGTGATTAGACCCTAAACCCTACACCCTATATTTTAAACCTTAAACCCTAAGCCTTAAACCCTAAGCCTTAAACCCTAAACCCTATACCAAATACCCTAAATTATAAACCCTAAGCTGTAAACCCTAAACCCTATACCCTAAATTATAAACCCTAAGCCCTAAACCCTACACCTTATACCCTATACCCTAAACCTTAATCCATAGAAATACTAAACCATAAATTATAAACTCTTAAAACCCTAAACCAATTATTTGAGCCCAATTACCATCATTTAGATTAAGAATTAGGTTCACAATAATAAATTTAGCCTAAATTATACCACTAACTACCCCAATCTACTAATTTACTCAATCTATGATGATATAAGTGATAATCAAACCCAAAAACACACCATGTGATGGCATGGGGGCTAATCAAACCCAAAAACACATTATGTGCTCATAAATAGGTTCAAAAAACTCAAATTATCATCAATTACCTTCATGGTTGGACCTTAAGCCCTTCAATCTATACCCTAAACCTTAAAACCTAAGCCCTAAAATATAAACCCTATACCCTATATGCTAAATTATAAACCCTAAGCCCTAATCCCTAAACCCTAAACCTTAAACCCTAATTTATTAACCCTAAGATTAGAAACCCTAAACCCTAAATAATAAACTCTTAAAACCCTAAACCAATCATTTAATCCCTAACTAGCATCATTTAGACTAAGATGGATAAATATGGCCCAAATTACACTATTAATTTCCCCAATTAACTAATTCACCCAATCTATGATGACCAGGGGTCTAATCAAAACCAAAAACACATTTTATGCTCATAAATAGGTTTAAGCTACTCAAATTATCCTCATTTAGCTTTCCACTTAGATCCTAAACCCTAAACCCTAAACCTTAAAGCCTAAGCCATATATAAACCCTAAACCTTGAATCATAAACTCTTAAAACCATAAACCAATCATTTGACCCCTAATTAACATCATTTAGACTCAAAATTAGGTTCACATAGCTCGATTTGATCCAAATCACACCATTAACTTGCCTAATTGACTAATTCACTCAATGTGTGATGACATGGGGGCTAATCGAACCCAAAAACACATTTTATTGTCATAAATAGGTTCAAGTAGCTCAAATTATCATCAATTGCTTTTATGATTGGACCCTAAACCTTAAATTTTAAATCTTAACCCCTAAACCAATTGATTTAACCTCAATTAACATTTTTTAGAGTAAGAATTAGGTTCACATGTCTTAATTTGGCCCAAATTGCATCACTCATTACCCTAATTGACTAATTGGCTCTATCTATGATGACATGGGGGTCAATTGAGCCCAAAATCAAATTATGTCATCATAAATAGTTAAAATATATTAATTTATCCCTAATTACCTTTAGGGTTACACCTTATACCCTAAAACCTAAACCTTATATATCATAAGCCCTAAACCCTAAATCGTAAACCCTAAACCTTAAACCAATCAATTTAACCCCACTTAACATCATTTAGAGTAATAATTATGTTCATCTAGGGCTAAATTTAGTGAAAATCACATTAATTATTGGCCCAATTGACTAGTTAGCCTAATTTATGATGATGTTAGGGGTAATTATACCCAAAATCACATTATTTAGTCACAAATATGTTCAAATTACTCATATTATCCTTAATTACTTTTGTGATTAGAACTTAAGCCCTAAACCATATACCCTACACCTTAAATCTTAAACCATAAACCCTAAAACAATTGATTTATCTCCAATTAATATCCTTTAGAGTAATCATTAGGTTCACAGGGCTCATTTTGGCCCAAATCACATCACTCATTGGCCCAATTGACTAATTGGCTCAATCTATGATGATGTATGGTCTAATTGAGCCCAAAATCATATTTTTTAGTCACAAATAGGTTCAAGGAGCTCAATTTTTCCCTAATTTCCTTCATGATTAGATCTTAAACATAAACCATGTGTCATAATCCCTAAACCCTAAACCATAAATTATAAACTCTTAAAACTCTAAACCCATCATTTTATCACTAATAAAATAACATTTAGACTAATAAAATTAAGTTTACATGGCTTAATTTTGCATGCATGTAAATTATTACACATACATGATAATTTTGTATACACGATAATTCCACGTGCATGATAATCCCACATAGGCGGTTCTTATATTTCACATTTTAAATAATGCCTAAAGGCTCATGATGGCTTGGATTCTATATCATGAGGTATTGACCTAAAAACACACAATTGAATGTGTTCTTTTGAATATAAAATTAAAATTCAACTTCAGTGATGCTAGACACTATGAATTTCATTGAACTTTTTCTTGAAAATATTACTACAACATTGAATTCACTCTACTCTTTCTAAATATATATATTTTTATTACCGTAAGGTTTTTATCTATATTTATTTCTAAGTGTTTATTTTTTAGCATTATATGACATAACTATACATGTTCATATTTGTTTATGTATCTTTTCATTCATTTATTTAAACCAAAAAAATATTATACGGTTGCAAACTAGACCTAATTCTATACACATTAAAAAAAAAATCTAATTTTCAATATTTTTTGAGATAGTTAGGGAGGGCCACACAATCATATTTTAGGATTTATTGACTTGTGGAATTAGTAAAAAAATAAATATTCATTAATTAATTTAAAATTTATATAGGTTTTAAATTAGAAGATCTTATCTAACTTTCCACCAAAGGGTTAAAAAAAACTAAATGATGCTCGAAAAATGATGGGCTGCACAGAAAGCTATCTAGTTTGATTTTTTTTAATAGTTCCACCTCTTCATATTTCTAATGTTTGATACACCATTTCAAAAAAATTAGTAGTTTAGAAACTAGACTTGAAATACTACAATTCATGTTCCTATGACATCTTCAAATTTTGAGTTTAGGTATCTCAAATAACACGTACAAGTTGAGGTTTTTATTTTTTTAGAAAAAACATGTCCACTTAAGACCCCATTTTGGCTGCCCAATTCCATGAACTTACTTAGGCTTAAGCTTTGTAACCCTTTTCTCTTGAATTTTGAGTGTATATTACCCTCTTCTAAGTCTATGGTTATTCTAGGTATTTACTCACTCATCCAAGTAGACATAAGATTTATTGACTGACCTTATTTGAGTATTAATATGTTGAGAGAAAGAGGATAGTTTTAGGTCATCCTATCTCGTGCATGCATTCTGGTGAACCTTATGTGAATATTATCCCACCCATAATGGGATCATTTTCATGTGTTTCTTTTTAGCTTCTTAGTGACATCTTTAAAACCATCATAAATTTTTAGTCTAACTCTATCCACCAGCCTAATGTAAATTTATTTCTCTTAGTAATTATATCTACAAGCTTGATACAGTTCCTTGTTTATCATCCAACCTCATACATTCTTTAATTTTTCCAACTACATCGATCAACTTGATATAGTTCTATGTCTCTTGCTAACTATATTAGCCAGTCTGATATAATACTATTTTTATTAAAAAAATTCTAATGATATAAACCAACCTAATACAATTGTGAGTATTTATTTATTTCACTACATGTATCTTTTTATTCAATACAAATCATATTTATTTATATTTATATATTTTTATTTATATAACTGTGTTTCAGTAGTTGTAAAACTCATAGGAGTTGTTTTTTGGGAAAATAGCCATCAGTTTTACTTGAGGCATGGTGTGAGGGGTACTACGTCAATAGTAAATCCATTAGACAAAACTATATATGGAATTTTAGATTCAACATACCTCATGTTATATTGTAAGTGCCTAGGGTTTTTTATAAAATAGGAATACTTTCAACTAATTGATTTTATATTGCACCAGTAAATGATTGGCCCTAGGAAGTTACTCTCAATGCACCTCAAAGATGAGATGGTGTGGATATAGTATGGTGTAATCCTCTGTACTCAATTTATTTTGGGCTTTGTTAACTATTTAGTATGCTATTACTATATCTTAGAGCCTATAAATCAAACATACCTAGCTTAGCAACACTTCCCTAATTTATTCATTTGTATACTACCTACTTAAAATAATAGTTTGTTTTCTTTACCAAATTGTATTGACTAGCTTGATACCATTATGTGCCTTGTTTTCCAATTGAATCGGGTGACCTAACATAGTTTAGATTTATCAATCTATTCCCAATTATATTGGCCAATTCTATATAAATTTTTTCTTCTTGACTACTGCATCATCCAACTCAACACATTTTAACTTTACCAATTTCCTACCAACTGCATTGGCCAACCCAATACAATTTGTTTTTACTCATACTATATTAGCCAACACAATATAGTTTTCTATCCTCTATTTTAGTTCCCTATTATATCAGTTAACCTGACGCAATCTATTTTTAGCATTTTTGCACAATAAACTACATCAGTAAGCTTGATATATTTGATTGATTCTATTTCACAATGGATCACATCTTGTAAAAATCCAAAGATAAAACTTTCCGTGATTGTAAATGATTTTATAGTAATCCTAATGCTATGGAACTTACCAATCTTGATAAAGTTTCCAAAAAACCTTACATGTATTATCTTTTTTTCATGTCTCAAGATTAACTTACCAATGATTTTAATTTGACTTGCAATATTTCCAAATGTTATGAGCCATATAATAACCTTAAAAACACTAGATGAGGTGACCTACTTCAAGATCATGAGGTTTAAGAGGAATGTGACATAAAGTATATAGATGAAATAAAAACTATCTCCTAGAGCATCATAAGCATTGGGGCAAGTATCCTACGGTTTTCTATCACATCATGATGGCAACCCATATGGAATATCCCCTTTCCCCTACTCATAAATTTTATATAGGACTTGGGGCAAAACAAATTTTGACTTCCCTATTTCCTTCCTCATCCACCATGCCTAATATGCCTACTAATGTGGTAGGTCTCTCTTTTAGTGGGCCTACCAAAAGTGTTCACATGAATACCAATGTTAATTCCACATATTTTGCATCCCAACATGCCACTTAAGCCTCTACTTCCAACTAAAATACTTTTGATACTAACCATATCATCTTAAAAATAGTGAATAAAATGGATAACATTCAAGCTAATAATAGTGATCAAATGATGCAGATGCAAAACCAATTTTTTTTAAACAAAAATAGACCTCAATAACTTCAATTGGGAGTACCAAATCAAAACTCATCCCACCCCCTTACATACACTCTTGGAAATCTCATTCCTCAACCCACACTTCGTAACAAAGTTATCAAACACCTTCAAAATGAACCCTAAGTCCCTCAAATTATAGGATATAGTAGGATTGGTACCACCTATGTGGATGTATGTAGATGTTGATCCTAATGAGATTAGTTTAAAATTCAAAACATCAACCCTTTCTTCTTGCATCATAACTCATTTTTTACTTACATTGCGACCCCATTCTCTCAAGAAGCCAACTAATGAGTTTCTTACTTCTAAGGTCATTATTAAAAATCTTCAATACTATTCATCTTCTAGTGAAATAATGATTGAACCCCTTAATATGGATCTCACCAATATTAATTATGATAATAGTTACACCTTATATGATTAACAATTATTTGTCTACCCCCAAGCTGAGGATGTGAAAATCCTCTATTACCTTTCCTCCCTTTAGTGCTCTTATAATTAATCCTCATATTCTTTTATCATTAATTTAGTTGACAATATTTAACCTAGCACTCCTCTCTCTAACTCACCTAACATCATCCCTTCTCCAATTGATGTTGATAAGTTTAAGATGGAGACAATTCTAACTTCTACTTCATTTACAACTCTCATTTATTTTGAGCCTCTTCAATGCATGCTTAAAGCGTGAAACTTATTGGTTTGCTAGATATTTTGATCTAAAATTTACTTCCTCTAGATATGTTGGATACACTTCTATAGCCAAAAATAACAATGTCTCCTACAAATATAACATCACCATATTATTCCTTTCATAGAGCCTTGGGTTACTCACATCACCAATGTCGATCATATCAAATATATCTAAAAAAATAGGATAAAATTCCTAAACTAATCATATTATGACCTAATAGTGATGACTAATTTGATGAGATTATAGACAAACCTTGATATGTTCCTCAACATAGGTTGGATATGACACCACACCCACATACTATATCAAGATCCATATTGAGAGTTCCATAAAGTATTTGGTCATTCATCTCAGAACTGTATATATTACTAATGATTTTTAGTATAATAAAATATGAAAGTCCTAGCTCCTACCATAGATAGTCGATCACCTTGATCTTCTAATCCTAAGCACTCTTATTATTTCTAGAGGACTTGTACACATTATTCAACTAATTGTTGATCCTTTTAACAATATATAAATTTACTTAATCTTTAGGTTGTTAATTTTCCTCTTCATCCAAACATGTCACCTCCAAAGATAATTGTATAGATAAGTGTAGATTCATTTAGTAGTATTTAAATAATTTTTTATTTGTCCACCTCAAAGTTCCCAAAAATGTTCACATGGTCCACATAATAAGGAGGAAAAACCTACCATACAACCAAAACCACCTCTTGGACCCAAGGATCTGTGTCCCATTCCTTCATAAATGGCACCCTCTCTTCCTCACTTATTTTATTCTCATCAAAAGGCTCCATGTTATCATCCTTCTAGTGTACCTAATTTTTGCTTGGAGTTCATCCAAGAAGTAGTCTTATCATGAATCTCATAAAATATAGAATTTATTATGGTTCGATTTATATATCAGTTTTAGTGAGACATGATAGATGTTATTGATGATGTGTATAGAGATATTTCAAATCATTTATGAGTAGATATTTAATTGTTTCCATGTCTAATTCACATTTATTCACATGATTTTATATCATATTTTAATATTTAGCATATGAAATACTCATTTTCCATATTTTTCTTGTCTCATGATCTTTTAATGTTCAACATTTAATTTTCAAAATGTATATTTTCTTTATATCATTTATATCACTTTACAGTTGGCCTTCACTTCCTTTGTGGATCTTAGGTCACACCTTTAGGTTTTTAAATTTTTTTAATTTTTGTTTTCCCCCTCTTTTGGGATGATTTAAACTTGGCCGAAGATACCCTTGTGGTTCTTAGGTATCATCTTGTATTTTATTTCTCACATCTTATACCGTCTTTTAGTTAGTGTTAGTTTACTTGTGATTATTTGGTATATTTTTGCATTCCCATTATTTTAGGATGATTTATATTATTAGCATTTGTGATAGATCATTTTTAGGTTTGTATGGATTATATAGTGACATGATTACCATATTTCATGGTGTTTCTCATATGTGGGTTTATTTTCCATGATTTGGCTTACATTTCCATGTATTTCCAAATCTCTCTTTTTGCCTAGTCACTTTTAAAACAAAACTTTCCCTTTTTATGGTCAACTAATAACATATATATTTATTGTGTCACATTTGACCATGGTGGATATTTCATGATCTAAATGTTTCCCATTCCTTTCACTTGAGGCACACTTGCATCAGTTTCAAGATTGCATTTTTCATAGGGTATAAGTCTATGCGTCTTTAGACACCATGTTCTTTAGGTTCTCTACTTTAGTGGATAAGTGTAAGTTCTCTTGTGATAGTCATATTTAACACCAATTATTGGTTTTTTAAAAATACATATGGATTAAATTATAAAAATCCAAAATATTTAAAATCTAAATCATAAGGAAAGATAATGTTAAAAGGAAAATTATATCTTAAAAGTCATATCACATCAAAAGAAGTGATTTTTTTGGCACATCTCCTATTCTAGTCAAAGATCAAACCCTATAGTTGGTGTCATGATAGAGAAAGGGTTAATTGGGGTGTGGTAGGCCAGTGGAATAGGGTAGGAGGTCTCATTACAGCATTATCTATTTCCTATATTTAGTGTCACCTACTTTCTCACACAAGTACCCAATTTTCACAATAGACTGATGACTTTATAAGGGGTATTAAAAAGTAGGGAACACATTATGGGAAAGTTTGATCCTTTTATTTTGCATTTAGATAGCCTTAATGGGATTATATATATACTTCAATTATTAAACCAAGCTTATGTTTGCTAGGTTAGGTTTTGTAGGTACATGATGTCGATAGCTCTTAACCTTGCTCACTTGATTAGATTATTTTGTCTACACTAATAAATGATGCATCACCTTTGTGAAACCTTACATCCTTATATATCCACCACATATTTACTTATATACCCTTGATGGATATATTTTTTAGCTAATCACATCCCATTTCCTTATAATCCCATTTTCCATATTTTTGCATCATATTTGACTTTAGCTTCCATTTAGAGCACCTCTTAGCTTTTTCATTTTTGATTTGCATTGTAATACCTTGGGGAATATAAATAGGCTTTCCTAAATAAAACCCATCACCATTAGTATCCATACTATCTCTATCATTATAATTATATCTCTTGATGGTTGTGTTTTCTTCCATCTTTTTTAGTACAAGCACTGAATCTGAGTTTTCACTTATTGAGGTATTTTGCTTTTATTGATATGTCTTTGCTCAATTTGATGCTCTTCCTATCTTACATTGGATATACCTTGTGATCATTTTTGTTTTTCCTTATGTTTTATTTAAGTTAATTTTACTTGTCATACATTGGATTACATTTTCATATGTTTTCTCACATATCCTTGTTTTATTATCTTTCACATTTTCTTACATGGGATATCTCTTTTTATAGTTATTTTTTACATCTTATAATTCATTTTGCCTTACATTTTGATGTGATTTATAATTTTTAACTTACAATGTTTTACATATATTATGTGTTATCTTAATATTCTCGTCTTACTTACATTGAGTGTGTTTTACATTCATTTTTCATCTTATTTTTCCATATTTTTTTAGTTGATTTTTCAATCTACTTGCTTAAGATATCATTTATTTTCCAACGGCATGTTTACAGTCCATTGGATAATTTAGTTTTTGTTCTTTTTTACCTTGCATTTTTCCATGGATGTTGGTGAGCAAGAATGTATAAAATCATCCATAGTGATCAATTTTGAGATTGCATGCCCTATACCTATCCTTTCAAATGGGCCATCTGAGCTTATAAATTTTCCACTCATCTTATCATTTCCATGTGTAGATATCTCTATGTGGATAATGTCTACCTTGTTTGCACTACATATCCTCCCCATCTATTGGTGTTATCACCTAAGTTTTGGACCACTTTTAGAATGGATATCTCTAGAAACAAGTCCAACCAACCTAAACTAGCTAGCACAAGGCCCAACTAAGTCTATTGTAGGATCTATCATCCTAGTAGTGTCATGCTCTGGTATCACAACATTCAAAATCTTATGGTGAGATGTCTCCACCAAATTATACCACTGTGTCTCCTTTGTCCTTACGTCTATAAAATAAAAATAAATTTTACATTACATATCACATATATCCAGATCTATATTGTATCTATCACTAGTACCTACTATGTATATCTCTACCTATAGGAAAATAAAAGTGATAACATTAGTTAAATCATAGTTTTCATACCTATTGTCCCCTCATCTATACTCCCACTTAGGATGCAGGTCTATTATTATGGCTTCGATCTGGGTGAATCGTCTCCATCTCCCTTGATGAGATACCACAGTGTGTCAAACTAAACTCTGCATCTAACCATATATGGTCTAACTTACATGTAGATTCACATGAGAATCCATCTATCTCTAAGGTATGGCCACTACATACCTACCTCCAACATCTCCTCCTCATAATGGTCATTGCCATTATCATCGTTGCCTAGATATCATAAGTTGATGAGGTCTCACCATTAGGAATGTAGCTAGCATGCCATGTCTTCCTATCCCTCATGGCTCCATATCATGCCTCACCCAATAGGATGGGACAACTAAATGTGCCACTAGATGTGGTAATCTAAATTATCTCAATACATGGTCATATAAATGTGGCTCAACCCACCAATCATAGTTCCCCAAATTCTAATTTTGACCCCTCACATCTATTTTGGTTGGATAAGATAGTCAAATATCCATTATGCCCATATAGGCCATCCATATGATTTGATCCCTCTTGATGGTCTCCAAGGAAGGCACATGAGGTATCACCTACAATGTATGCTCCTTTGACAATATCCTAACCCTAGGGAGATGGTCCTCTACTACATGAGGTAACCCTAGAATTCTATATATAAAGAACCTCTCATATATCCAACAATAAAAAGAATCATTGGACCCATAGTCTATTGGCCTCAGCTTAGTACACTATAAAAATTGTGTTTGAGATACACCCATACTACAGTTCTCATATCATATAGAGTGACCTACTATAGCATAGACATGTACATCATAATAATATACATTGGCACCACCCCATCAAAATTATGACATAATATTAACATAGTCTAAGTTTGATAAGGGCCTTCCAAATATCCAGAATGTATGCTCATTGTATTGATCAAATCTCATAGACCATCAAGTTCGTTCTCACATCTCATCTACAAACTATGGCATATCACTTACCATAAAATTATTTATAATACACAAATCCAATATGGTGTGGACATACTCCAAGGTGATTTCTACCTCAATAGTATCCGCCTTCACCATTGACCTAAATGTGTATGTTAGCCTCTCTCATCACCCCAAAAACATGGTGATGAACTCTTCAATCAAAGGTGAATTACACATTTCCATGATGACACATATTCCAAGTGTCATTATATGTGCTCTATCTCTTATCGATAATATTTCCAAAAGATCTGGTAGCTAGCCAACATCCACGCTCTTCCACAATCATCTTCATTTATGTAAAATATTAAAAAACAAAGAAAAATCGTATTTTGATCCCAAATTCTAAAATCAAATTAAAAATTTAACTAAAATAGAAACTTAAATCAAAATGGTCCCTACATTTTATTGTACCATCCATTTTCCTATTTTTATATTGCACCGGTCATACCCTATGGTACCTACCAACACTATTTTTATAGCACCATCAATATGCTATAGTATTGGCCAACATATTTCATAACTACATTAACCATACTCAATAGTATTGTCCATGATTTGAAATTCCACCTTACCAACTGTATCAAATTAGCTGATACAATTGTCTAAGAGAAATAATTTATTTCCTTGGCCCTAATAAATACCTTTGTCCCTAGTTTTGACTTTTCCTCAACTACTCATTACATGTCTTAATTGTACTTCATTTTGATTATTTTTTGGGAAAATTCCACTACAAAACTTTTTTGATGCACCTAGAATTCCTAAATTTAGTTGATTTTATCAAAACTACAAAATAGAACATTAATTAAACTACCTAATTTTAGGGATCCAATGATTGTTGCAATGTGAGATCCTGCATGTCAGCAAGGCATCATCTCTTGTAGTGTTATTTTTGGACATTCAGAGCTAAGGTTTTCTAGAAATATCAAATGTGCAAATGAAAGTGTTATTAACTATTTATTTTTTAAAAATTAACTTTTGAAACTTTTAGTTATTTACAATGATATTCCATATTTTAACCATGTATTTGTTTCCATAGGTCCTTTTTACGAGCTAAAAGAAACTTAAAATCTTGGTGGGATAGATAATTTTTAGGTGTAATAGAATTTTTTTGTAAAATTTTGAATTATTCTCTTATTTTTCAAGTTTGCCTTTCATCCTTATTGATGGGCACCTTCTAAAAATTACAACAACATATATAATTAGTAAGGTAAGTGAAGGTACTTATTTTCATTTATTTAATTTCATTTACTTTCAATTATTTTCAGTTATGTTATTTTGTGTTACTAATTTTATATCCCAAAGCACCATCCCACTTTACACTATTATGACACATCATGAGCTTCAGGTGGGGCATATGTATACACCTGATATTTTTCACTTTTATCACTTTATTGATGCTTTCTCTTAAAGTAGATCATCGACACACAAATCTCCAGAAGTGTATGACTTAAATGGTGCACCAAGAATGGGGTAGGATTAGCTTCTGGCACTTTTTAAGATATGTTTGAATAATTTTTTGTTACACTATCACTACTATCAATATGACCTCCTTTGAGTATCTTTATGTCTTTCCTCTCTATCTACTTTTCATCTAGATTTTATAGCTTCCCTGTATCTTAATGTATCACCCTAGTCAATACAATCTATTTCATACATTGTCTTCCTCATATTGTATCAATCAACCTGATATAGTTCTAAGTCTTTATTTTATCATTTATATTGTATAGACCTATTCGATAACATATTGTGTTAATTGAAATCTTCCAAATATATCATCCTAGATGACACCATTAGCTTAGAGTTCAAGGTTATTTTTGGGTATTGGATCCATATATATAGGGGTCACATTTCATTCCTAAAATTTATTTTTCATTCAGAAAATTTGCTTGCACTCACATTTTTCACCTAAGTAGTATTGGGGAGAGTTAAAGGTTTAAAAAATTAGATTGGAGGTCTTGTTTTGTGGTGTCATTGAAGCTCAATAGATAGGTATTAGGAGTTCTTGAATAAGAATATCTACGTCTTCATCTTACCATTTGAGATAGTTAACCTATAATGTCTCTTACAAAGTGCCACTTGAGCCAAAGTGGGAGATTAAATCATCTATAGGTCCACCCAAAGGTAAATATTTTTATCCCTATACCCTTCTCTTTACTGAGTATATTAGATGTTGTTTGGTTTATTTCTTTGTGGATGTATATGTGTATCATTGCTTATGTTATTCCTTATACCAAATAAGATGGTATAAATATAAGATTGCTTATGATTTCCATTTATCACCTTGGGTTGCATAGACCCCCATTTGGGTAACCATTATTCTTTACCTTATTTACAATAACTTACCCATCATTTACTTTACTTGCAACTTTGCAATAATAGTTACAATCACTTACCCATCATAAATCCCTAGTGAGAGATATACCCCATGTTATAAGCTTAAGATTTGGAACCCTTTCCTATTGACATTTGAGTGTAAATTACCCTTTGGCAGGTTTACAATTATTCTAGGTCTTAACCTACTCATCAAAGTATGTGCAGGCTCTATTTATTGATCTTATTCAAGTCCTAATCTATTGAGAGAAAGAGGATAGTTATAGGTCATCCCTACCCATGCATACACTTTCTACCATCTAACCCCCTGGTTTCATACCCTTATCCCTATATGTAATGATTTTTCTCAAATATGACTCTTTAGGGTTTCTATTAACCTTTTCGATCCTAGGATAATGTTAGATTTTCAAGCCTTGGTTCTTATTGCTATTATAAAATATGTATAGTAATTTGATTCTTAGCTTTCTTCATGGTTATATATGGTTAATATATGGCATGTGTTTCTATGATATTATTTGTATGGACGGTTCATATATTTTGTATATATTCATGCATAATGATATGGTTTCTATGTAATGGTTAATCAATAATTTCATATTTATTTCCTTGCATATATCATATACTTTTAGCATATGGTTGGAAGAACTATAGGCTTGTGTGTGATAATGATGACCTATGTGTTGATAACCTTGATAATTTGGATGTAGTTTGTAACATCCCTCTTATCAAGTATTGGAAAAACTTGTTAGATTTTTTTAATTATCTTGGCTTACCATGACAGAGGAGGTAAAATCATCACACTTCGGCCATTTAGCTAGATTTAACTATCTCATATCTAAGCATTAAGTAGGAAAACTATCTACAATTTGGATCTATTTGATCGAATATGTCCAATAAGATTAATCTATACTAGTCATGATACTTTTATCAACTTCAAGGTGGATAACAGTTAGATACCTTTATATCTGAGAACCTTAATATATACTAAACATGTTGAGAGACAAAGATAGATCAAGATACCAATATTACAAGTGAATATTTATAATCTAAGAATATTTGATCCCAACACAACAAGGAAGAAGATAACTACTATTACCTCAAATCCGCCCTGGACTTATGCAAAAATCTTATTTAAGTTAAGTGACTTATTTAGAAGTGAAACATAGGACCCTTAAGTATTTTTCATTGAGGAAGGCCTTCATTTAACAAGATAAGGTCACTCATCTCATATAAGAAGAGTCAAGTCAATGTTGATCCATCATTGAAGTGGATACTAAATCTTATTTTTGAAGTTTACCTAATTATTTAAAGGTAGCTTCAACCTGAAGGCTCTTAGATCCATTATTTGATCCCATTCTTTACACATCATTATGAGATGGGTAATGAGTTGAAAAATCTATGAACATAAATCCCATATCATTGTTTCTCTACATGAACCCATTAATATAAAGTGATCAAAATCACCATTTGTTCAATAGTTTATTCCAACTCAAGGATTAAGGCTTCCCCTTTTCATTGTTAATCCATATTTTTAAAAACCCACAAGGGCTTTAATTACAACAAAATTCTTATTACAAATATAACAACAATTTATTTTAAGATTAGCAATTAGATAAATTCCATATTCATAAAGAGTCCATAATCAAGAGATAATCCACACTCACTAGTATTTAGAATAACATTTACCTGCATTATGAAATAATAATGAAATGGGTCAAAATAGGTTGGCACGTCCTATCCCTAAAAGGTAAGTTACTACACCTTAGATTCTATATTAAGAAAACAAGATTTATAAGGGGTTCTCCAAGTGGTAACCCTACTAAATAATAGTCATGAAACTAAACCAAAATCAAATTACCTTTCTCATACAATCATAAAGAAGAGATGAAATCAGGTTTTAATAATATATATGCAACATGAAAATTTACTTTACAAAACTCCACTTGGTTTTACATCACAAACTCAAAACAGCCATCTTTCATGAAAAAACACTTTGCACTTCTAATAGACATTTATTATTAACACATCTAATAAATGTAATTTATAACTAGCATGGCTCAAAAGCCTTCATTAAGAATTTTTAAGTAAATAACTAGATTATTCACAACACAATAGACACCAATATATTTCATTTACTTAAAATTTTGGAACGCTATGAAAAATGAGTATTAGTTCACAAGAATTTTGAAATCTCATGAATAGATAAAATAAGGATTAGTTGCCAGTTTTTTAAATAGGCCATTCTCCTCCATGTTTACTAAATATTCCATTCATATTGACTATTTGAATAACTTCTCAACATGATACAACTTAATTATACACTACTGCAAGTGCATATTCCAAATCTATGTACCTATTTAAATACATACATATTATTTCTTATCATTACATTACCCAAGGATATTAATAAGTAAACATTGTTTTCTCAAAGAAATGTCAACCTCAAAATGGCTATCTATAAATCATGTTGTATATCTATTGTTGTATGAGAATTATCTATCAAATGCATCCAAAATACTTAAATTAATATCAATGTGAAAACATTATTATTTATTATATGCATACATACATACATACATACATACATACATACATACATACATACATACATACATACATACATATTTAAATACAATCCAATTATATAGTTCACTTACATATGTACATATGGCTATAAAAAACAAGAAAGAATACATGTGTAGCTCATATACAAGTATACATATGGTTAAAATTCAATCAAAATACATTTACAACTCATATTTATTTCATGAGACTATCAACAATTGAAAAAATACTCATATCTAGTTTAAATTCATGAAACTTAGTTGTCACAATTCTTACAAATTCCTTATCAAAATATGCATGGTTTTAGATCATGGTTTGGATAAGTTATGTAAGTGAATGAAACCATTCACTACAAGGATAATATTCACAACCATACAAATTAAAAACTAACTCTCCCTTGTATATATATCCTCACGCATAACAACTCTTGCAACTTTATTCCCTTTTATAACAAAAGAAAGTTATTGCGGGTCATTTTTTTTTAAACCAAAAATCATAATTGAAATGATAGCATTCAATGTTTTTTATGGATATACAACCTTAAAATTCATGATTAGCCATAAAGGGGTTTAGTATGAGTAATAATTAGTTAACTAGTTATATAAATCCATCCATTCAATGTATGTTTTTAATCCATGAAATTTGCATGTCCATCCAAATAAAATGTGGAGTCAACCTTTATAAATGTAAACATAATCATACCAAAGTTTTAAACCATATGTATAAATGTTTACACAACCATAAAAATTAATTTAATGCCTTCAAATGTATGTTTTTTGACCACAACAAATGTGTATAACCAACCATCAAATGTATGCATAACCCAAACTATCAAGGTGTATTTTAGAAATGGTTTTAATACATGAGAATCATCCATTCAAGGTATTTTATAAATTCAATCACTTAGTTGTTTTCACAATCCATTTAAATAGATGTTTCCAGCCATGGTGATGAATACACCCAACCATGGTAAGTATATGAAATCAACCCATTAAATGAGCCATGTTTTATATTTTTAACTCAGCCATATAAATGTTCCTATCCATCTAATTTTAGCATTTAAATGAATGGAAAAAAATATAAATACACATGCATCCATGTGATCATTTACTCAACTTTTAAATGAATATATAACCATTTGTAGACACCTAAAATTGGCCACCAATGACCTTCAACCAGGCTTTTGACCAATTCTTACCAAAATGCACAATTTCGCTTAAAAACACTAAAACACATTAAATGATTTGAAATTGATATATTCAAGTGCCAATTTTGGCTAGGGTATCATTAAATGGGGAAATATAATTTATGAGACATCTAACTTTGATTAGATCATTTCAAGTCAAAATGACATTTTCACACCTAGGTGCTCTGGATTACTCTTTTCTACCAAATTTCTTGCACGAGACGCATGCCTTTGTTAATTTATGTTGGAAACATCCTAAATGGGACAATGAATCCAATGCATCTAAAATTGCATACAAATTCTAATCCAGTCAAAATTTAAGCCAATAATATGACATTTTGACCAATTTGATTAATTTGTGCACAAACGACCAAAATTTGCACCAAAGTGACTAATCATGCTTAAAGATAATTAATTAAAATCATGAGTCTAATTAAGAATTCCATAGATATTTTTGAATATTTGTTTTTAGAAATGAATATTGAATATTTGCATCATCAAATGACATCATCTCTTTGGAAGGCATCCCTAGGCCATAAATGTATAAAATATCAGAATTAAGCCACCCCATGTCTCATTAAGACCCTCCATGCCTCTTTAATGCCCCTCTATCCGAAATATTAATGAGTGAATTCATTGAATTTGGCCTTCAAAATTGAATATATTCTTAGCCACACATCTTCATCTTGAGATGGATGGTTCAAGTTCATTCTGGTCTTTTTACAAAATCTATAAATGGAAGAGTCATGAACATCATTTTTAAGCGTAGATAATGCAAAGTTATAATACACAAATAATTCCAAGAGCCATTGTAATTAGTGTTATAATGCCAAATTTTTTATCCAAAGCTAAATCTATAACAAAGGTTCCAAGGAGACGAGGAGATAGCCAAGCCTCCTTTGATGAAGACTCAATGAGGACAAGTCGAGAAAGCCACTTCAATAAGCTATTTGGAGCATCCAAGGAGGGTGAAAGATTTCTTTGTATTTGCATTTTAGTTGCATTTCTCATTTGGTTTTGTTAATATGTCCCCCCTTGTGATAGGCTTAGGGTGTTATCTTAGTGTGTTCTTTGTTTGGATTTTATTTCATTCACTAACACCATACTAATCTCCCCTAATTGCAATTCTATGTTCACAAATAACACGCTTGGTGGGACTCTAGCCTCACAAATTTGGTCATAAAGAACCTATAATAAAAATAATAACCCTTGTCATGCAGGATCTTGGAGTGTGGAAGTAAGGAAGGTAAAAATTTGACCAAAAGTCCATTTTTCTAGAAGTAGCAGTTTTGTCCTTGCAGAGTCACAGATTTTTTCTCTGGAATACAATCTTGTAACTCACACAGTCATGGTATTGCAATTTTGCAACTCCACAATTACGATATTACAATCTCGTAACTCCACAATCATGGTATTGCAATATTGCAACTCTATAGTCATAATATTATACTCCCATGATTGACTTAGTCATGTTTTTACACTATGAGTCATGATATTTCAGTGTGCAAAATAGGCCATCTTTTGAAGCTTGGTTTGGGGTCATTCAGACTCCATTTTTTATGATTTTGTTTAAAACCATGTGTTTTTTTACAAATTTTTAAAATATGTCATTATTTTAACTTTAAGTTTCCTAAATATTTCACAAAACCCATTCAAACCCGAGTCATGGGATTGTCAACTCGACTAGTGGGATTGTCAACTCGAGTAGCGAGATTGTCAACTCGAGTAGCAAGATTGTCAACCTGAATAACGGGATTGTCAACCTAAATAATGGGATTGTGGGCCTGAGTAGTGATATCATGTTTTTTCTAAACTAGCCTAATTAATGATATTATCTATCTGAATCATGGTTTTGTAGAGTCACATGATTGCTCTATTGAGTAGCGGGATTGATTATGTGAAACCCGAGAGCTCTTTTTTTCAAAGTTATTTGTTCAATCTTATAGTGCTTCAAAGCAGACAGTCCTAATCTTGTTTTTAAAAGTTAAAAGGCTAGTTTGGAAGTTAATTTGGGTGTTTTAACTATTCATACACACTTCCAATTTGGTGCCTAAAATGAATCTTTAGCATGCTAAGTATTAAACACTTCAAACTTTGGGTTTAAAAGGAACTTATGTGTTTATTATTTCATTTAGTATTTTTGGTGTAGTCTTTACAAGTTTTTACATCTTAAATCCAAATGGATAAATGACCTCACCACACTTTTTAATTAAGTGATTTAAAATTGAACACATTTCAAAGTTTTTATTCAATAGAGCATTGCTTAGTTAGTTTTGTTTGGCAAAAAGAAAGTCATGTGCATATGCTCTCCCATCTGTCCCCTTTATTAAAATTTTAGGATCAAAAGCATCATATTTATTGCAAAGTTCCTTATTCAAAGGAATGAAATATAAGTTGTTAAGACTCTCCTCAAGGACCTACATGGCTTGAGTGACCCAGAAACAACCTTTAGTGCTCTTTCACTTGTCATTTATTTTCATTGCATCTTGGCTTGTGAGGGGGACTTTATTACATCCCATGAGTTCTTTAGGGAAGATTTGACTTGGGTTTTCATCTTCTAACATCATCTTCAACCCCTCTCCATGAGGGGTATATAAATTAGGATCCCCTCACTGGGATGATGGTTTGAGTGATTAAACCATCTCCATTAGTAGAGGCTAAGATTAGGACATTTGAGGACATCGTACTACACTAAGCAAGAGATAGATGTAATGGTTGTAAGAAAGACATTTTTACAATAAGCCATATGACATAAACCCAAATGATGTGCACTTATTTTGTATGCTAACACGAAAGTTGTATGCATTTGATCTATCTAGAACATTTGAAAAACAATTAGTTTAGTTAACCCCACTTTGCCATACCTTATCAATTTAGGACTTAAGATGATTAGTTAGTTAGTTTGTCCTTATCTTAGATTAATTGGTTTTTATGTGGAGTCAAAATTTAATGTTAAAAATGTGACATAACAAAACACATTGTCCCAAAATTTCTTTGAACAAGGGAGGTGTTATGTTTCCCAAGTGAAAACATTTTTTTCCTTTTCAAAATCATCATCATAAACTTTGTGTCATATCTTCCAATTTGGTACAGTTATGCTACCCATTTGAGTCTAGACCTTTTTCCACATTTTTTTTAAGTCCCTCATTGATAGTTTAAATTCAAAATTAGACTTTTTAAAGTTTTAAATCTTGATGTGTTAAATTGGGTCTGCCACTTTGTACTTGACTTATTTTAACTTGAGTTTAATTCTTAATTGGAATTGAGGGCCATTTTTTAGACTCAACATCATTATCATCATTTTCTAATAATTAAGTCATCTCATGTGTTTACTAACACTTTGAGTCCTAGACATTGGCAACCCACCCTAGTTTTCCATTTATCCATTTGATAGCACACTCATGCCTTAGAAAATTTATCTTTGTGTGTAGGAATCATTTGAGTTAAGGAGGGTAGTCTTACACTGCTTAAATTATTTTGGAACCATTTTGCCATAGATTTTTTGAAACAAGAATTTAACACATCTTTTTAATATTTTAGCGTTGTTACACTGCTCAAATTATTTTGAGACTTGTTTCATAGACCTCTTTGAATAGAATCCTAGTCTGTCCAAGTTTCAACTATTTTGAGTTTCTTTTGAGAATATTTGTCTAGCACGGTTACACCATTCACATTTGTTTAGCTTATTCATCAAAATAACCTAGCTTTGTGACATTATTTGGGAGAAAATAAGCTATCTCCAAGTGCCTTTTGTTTCATACCTCGTACTTATCGATCAAGTTTTATGACCAAGAGTCAAATGCCTAAGTTTTTGTTAGAAGTGTTTCAAATCTATTAGATTAAATATCTCATATTTTAAAGTCTATATTTTTATGTCATTTGGTAAAAATTCCTATCACACACACTTTTTTTGAGCCTAGACTTTGATGTCATGTTTGGCCAAAAGACCTAGCAATTTTTGTTTTTCATAGATTAGATTGATTTGAACACTTTGACCTAGAATTTGGCATTTTGATTTACGATCCTTTTACTTAAAATTTTTGTGTGAGATGTGTGATGTTCAATACTTGATGTTAGCTTATTTTTATCATAATTCATTGCATTAACCTTTTTGGATATACCTATCCATCCTTTTGACCAAGTTATACCTAGTTTGAACAGCTTTTTAGACATCTCATTTTTAGAGTTTGTACAACTCTAGTTTATATTTTGTTGCAAAACATTTACTATGAATTCCAATGTGTCTTTCTACACTTGTAGTGGCCTCATGTACAATCCAAGACTTAGTAATGTGGTTACACAAAAATAAATGGTACAAAACCCTTATGCAAAAAAATTTGTTTATGAGACAGATACCTATCCATCTTATAACGCTCAAATAGGGGCACAGACCCAAGACCCATTAGCTCATTACTTGGTAAACATGCCTCCTCACTCAAAGCAAGATCAAGCATGAATATATTAATACCTATCTATGATACCTGTTGTTAAAGATCCTTTTCCTCAAAAATCGTACTATGTTAATACACCATCCACATATGATCCTTATCTCTTTGAGTGTCATTTATTAGAGAATAAACATGAGATTTTAGTTAGAGCCATAGAATAAGGGGCCAAGTTTCTGGTAGGCTTGTCCCATGAGAATTCACCAAGTCTAGTAAGAATGCCTCATAACATACTATACAATCGATAGGCTTCTTATAGTAAAGCTTTAGCTCTAGTCCAAAAGACTTATTAGGACCCTAGTATGCTTGTCAAAGGCAAGGACCCCATGGAGGATCACTTTGTATAGATTCAGATAGCATACCAAACCTACTTGAACCTAGCATGTAATTTTAACAAAATAAACATGTCAAATAGGCCTCTCATTGATTTAGTTCCTTCAACAGGAGTGTTAATAGAGTTGACTAGTCAAGATAATTAAGGTTTTGACCCCTTTGTGTAAAACACTTTAGTTGATAACTTGGTTCATATGCCAACTATTGAAGAAGTGTCTTCTGCTTCTATGTATAATAGTGGCCAAAACATAGTGCAAAATGCACAAGCAACGTCTAATCCTAACCAAAGTGGTGTAAATACCCCAAGAACTAATACACAAATGAGTGTAGCTTTAGTTAACACCATGAGTGGTTCTCTAAATTAAGGAGTAGGATTTTTTTATGTCCCAACCTTAACCAACAACTGCTACTAATCCTCAACTAGTTATTTCTTCAAGTGCTCAACCAACAAGATTAGGTAGTCAACCAACAACCAATGTCGTGCCTAAATAACAAAATGTGACAAATATTACTCAATATATAATGAGTAATATTCCACAACAACAAAAATCATCCAACATACCAACATAGCAAAGGTAGAATGCATTTCCACCTCAATAAGGGGTAACCAATGTTCCACCTCACCAATTAGCAACGAACATACCTTATCCCTTGTAAACCAATATACCAATTCAAATCTAAATGATGTATATTCAGTAATGTATGAATATTGATCAATGATAGATGTAAAATATCCAATAAGTTTCAACTTCCCAACTAGGATTCATGTAACAAAGATGTTCTAATTTTCCTTGAGTATCAATTAGGTAACCTTTTCCTTTTGTGATGAATATGCCACTAGTTCAAAGATAAGATCTTGGTTCACAAATACCCCCTCAATAGCAAGGTTTGATTAGTCAGTAACATGTCCCTCTTCAACCTCAATAGGCACAATATAGTTATACTCCTCCATCCCAACATCAAAATCCCCAAAACCAAGACTACATATCCAATCCTAACCAAAATATTACACAACCACAAATGTAATTTCAACAATTGCATTCTAATCCATATATGCATATTATTGGTCCATTTCCCAACCAACCTACCATAACCCAACACATACCTCCATCATACCCTGATAAAATTACTCCACTTATGACTGCTCAACCATCACCTAGGCCAATATTCCCCCTCAATCCAATATTCCCTCTAGTTTCATATCCCAAGATTTAAAATAGATGAAGGATGTGACTGTTGGCATCTAAGCTACGAAATAGACTAAAAATTTCAAGTTGGATTACGTGTGTTATTATCCATTCAACATGGAGTACTTGTAGATAACATTTCCTCCAAGATACGAACCACCAAAATTTGACAAATACAAGGGTAAAGGTGGCGCCAAAGCTCATTTGACCAAGTTTTTGTTGCATGATAACCAATGGCATATAGTGACATATACCTTTTATTTTTATTCCCAAGTAGTCTAGTAGGACAAGAATTGGAGTGGTTTTTAAAGTTACCCAAGAATTCAATATTTGATTTTGATGATCTTTCAGATAACTTTATGCAGCACATTTCATACAATCTCAAACATGAGATTTCTTTAGTTGACTTAATGCAAACCAAGCAAAAGGCCAGTGAAAGTTTTGCAAGTTATATACAGTGATGGAGGGCCCTTGCAAGCTAATTTACCCATAGTTTACTAGATAAACAATTAGTCATTGTGTTTACCAAAAATTTGCACAGTGAGATATCCTATCATATAGAACTGCGGTGTGTGCATACCTTTAAAGAGATCATTGACAAAGGTTAATTGATTGAGTGATCCCTTATTAACAAAGGGATCCTTAATCTTACCTCATCTAATCAAAATCAAGGTTCAAATTTAGGAAATGGCCAAAACCAACATCCAGTCCAAGTGCAAGTGTGGCAACCATCATAGGCCAATAATAGTGATAGACCAAGGCAATTCAATCATAACAAAAATGTTGTTAGAAATTAAGTAACTGAGTCACATCATGTCTAAAAGGTTAAAATGCCAATTTCATAACCCACATCACATATGCAAATTACTCCTAACCCACAACCATTTCAGTGAATGTAACAAGCACAATAGCTTAGTCCGGCACAACAAAAACAACCACCTTTGCCATTATAAGTTCTTCCTCTAAGAAGAACAATGCCTACTCATTGGATTTTTAGCAACCTTAGAGAGCCTATTGAATCTATGTTTCACAATCTCACCACTACTAATCTAATTAGTTGCCTTATACTAAAACATTATCCTCAAGGCATTCCTTATCCTACTTGGTACCACTAAAATGAATTCTATGAATATCATCGAGTTAACAAACATAATTTGTGTTGTTGTGTGCAAATTAAACATTTGATTCAAAATATGTTAGAGAATAGAGAGATAACATTGGATAATGGTGTTTTCACTTCCAATCAGACCCTTGGAATCTATCAAAACCTATTTTTCCAACATAACAATCAACCACATCAATAATGACCTGTGAAACAACAAAATCAATAGTATCAAAATCAAAGGCCAAACTAGAAAAACCAATAATAGAACTAATAAGGCTAGAATAATGGTCAGAACTAAGGTCAGAATGGTAATAACCAATAGACTTACCATACAATTGCACATGACTAAAATAGGGATGTAGGGCATATTGCAAGAGGTCACGTTAATACCATCTCCATTAATCCTAGACCAAATTCTAATCAGATGAGACCATTACTAGCCATACCAAACCAATCCAATCACTTGGTAAATCCTTCCTTGACCTAGAAACACACATAGGTGAACTAAAAGATAGGGATTCCCACTTTTAGACCTTATATAAATAACTCATCATTGCCCTATGACCACACACAAGTGCACCAATAATTAAGACTTGTCTTATCTAGTCCCACACCATCACCATCATTTATTAGCAATCATGGTCCTCTATTTAATCTAGATTGTGAAATCACAACTTAGAGGTCAAAGATTACCATCTTGGGCCCACAACCATTTGCCACTTTGCCCATCACCCAACCAACCATTCATCTTCAAAATAATCCATTTAACACTGACCAAGAGAATAAATTTGGCATTATAGAATAATTGTCAAAGATGCCTACACAAATCTCCATTTTAGATTTGTTGCATACATCAACAATCCACAAGAAAATTTTGAATGACTTCTTGAGTCAATCCACTATTCCAGTGACATATCCCCTAAAAATTTCAAAGCTCTAGTTGGAAACCTAGCTCCAACCCAACAAGTCACTTTCAACCAAAGCGATATGTGATCCCTTGGCTCGTTGCATAACAACCTATTATATATTGAAGTTTGCATAAAGTGGCATAAATTGAAACGTGTCCTTATAGACGATGGATTAGGGCTAAACATAGTGTCTCTTAAGCTCATCAAGATTCTTAGGTATGCAATGGTAGATCTTCAAGCAAAGACAATAACCATCAAATCCTATGATAATGAGGAATGAGAATCACAAGGCACCATCTATTTACTAGTTATCCTTGGGCCCTTGACCCATGATACACTTTGCCATGTGCTTGATCTTAATTTTTCATACAATATGCTTCTGAGAAGACCTTGGTTACATGAAATTTGTGCAATCCCATCAATGTTTCACCAATGTATCAAGTTTTCCCATTCAGGGATGAAATTTTATATACTAAGAGATTGCTTTCGTATAAGCACATAGAGGCTGAGTTCAAGAGTTATAAGTATCATTTTGGCATGAATCCAATGGCCAAGAAATATAAGGGAAAATCAATACTCTTTGACCTGTCAGAGGACAATTGCATTAATCCTAATACCCTTGATTCCCTTACCCACATGTCACCTCATGAAATATTTAATCATTTTACTATCTCACATAACTACCCAAGAGAGTATGTGACCCATGATACCTTTCATATTGAAAACCTTAATAGAATACAACATCCTTTGGAAGACTTAAAACTAAGCCACTTCATCCAAATTGGCAACAAAAGAGTAAAGGTAAAGGACCTATCATGTTTGTACTAGCAACTAGCCTAAAACAGGACCCTCTTGAGGGAGACGAGTCATGGTTATACAATGACAACCAAGATGTTTGTTATGAGAATGAAAAGTATCCTATTCCTAATAGGATCATGAAGATTCAAGACTATGAAGGAGAAGGCCTCAAACCTAATCAACAAGGAACACTTGAGCCAATTTCCATGACCAAATGCAAAAGACCCTATGGACTTGGATTTAAACCACCTAGGAGTGACTCCATATACCTTACTTGTGTTCCATTGCCATCGACTAGTGATGAGGATGTTGGTATTGAAGCAGAGTCTGATCATAGCCTTTTTGATGTCCTTATCGAGACCAACGTATTCAACACCCATTCCATTTGTACCCTTAACGTAGTCATTTGTCACAACCCACTACCATTATATTATCCCCAATTGATAGACTAGGAACAACAAGAGTCCAACATACCAATTGATGCATTTCAAAATGATGAGGCTTTTGTGAGTTTCTTGGCCTTAGAGACAATGTTCCATTGGGGGACCATAAATCAGGGTTCTCAATGTAGTTAGATCCTGCAACATATTTTGGAGAATGGGTGAACACCCTTAGCCAAAAGCAAATAATTAAAACATTAAGATCCCAAAGAGAAAACCTCTTTGAGGCACTTTCTAATCAGGTTAAAAGTAAATAAAAAGGCCATTATAGTGGTGAAAACTTGTTTCAAGCACCATTAGATGGGGGTGTTTAACCTTCTTCAACCATATCTCAAGAGACCACCAATGAGAAACTTGTCTATGAGTCTAATTTCAATTTTTAAGAACAACAATCTTTTGATTAAATCATTCAAGAGTTTCAAATAGTTTTTATTACATGGCGAAACCTTTCATTGGGGGATTTTAATTCGTCATGCCTTGCCTAGGGGAAATTGAAGAGCCAATTCTAGCAAAGGAGTCTAATGTTCCCAACCAGTTCAAATCTTTACCCATTATCTTTGAAGATGGTTTAACCCTTCTAGTGGAAGATATAGTAGAGGTTAACATCGGGTCCCTAGATGACCAAAATTGGATCAAACTAGGCACTTACCTTACTAAGAAGCGTGAAGTCCTTACAACCTATTTGAGGGAGTTTATAGATATTTTTGCATGGGCATATTCTAACATGCCAGGTTTGGACCCTACCTTGGTTCTACACCACCTTGTTGTCAATCTTGATGCCAAACCAATAAGACAAAATCTACATAAGATGCATCCTTGTATTATTATATTGGTAAAGAAAGAGTTGGAAAAACTCTTAGAAGTAAGATGTATTCAATCCATTGACTACTCAGAGTGGATATCCAATATTGTACCTATTAGTAAAAAGCTAGAAACAATCAGAATCTATACTGATTTCCATGATATAAACAAGCTTACCCTAAGGACGACTTTCCATTGCCAAAAATTGACATGATAATCAACTCCATATCGGGTTATGAAATGATTTCATTAATGGATGGCTTTTTGGGATACAACCAAATCAAAATTACACCAAAAGACCAACATAAAATTGTGTTCACCATTCCATGGGGAACATTCTATTATTAGGTTATGTCATTTGGTCTTAATAATGCAAGGGCCACCTACCAAAGAGCCATGATTATCATATTTCATGATATGATGCATGATATTGTTGAAGACTATATCAATGACATTTTTGGCTAATCAAAGACCAAGGCCAATCACCTAGTAGTGCTACATAGAATATTTTAAAGATTACGTGAGTACAAAGTCAGAATTAATCCTAAGAAGTGTGTCTTTGGAGTCACATCAAGTAAATTATTAGGCTTCATTATGTCTTGTCGAGGCATTGAAGTTGATCTAGCTAAAGTCTAAGCTATAACAGAGATGAAACCACTGACTACTTTGAAGTAGCTCCATAGTTTCCAAGGCAATATCCAGTCTATTAGATGCTTCATATCATAATTGGTCAACAAATTTCATCTTTTTATGCATCTTCTAAAGAAGGGAGTCAAATTTCACTTGAATGATCACTACCAAACAACTTTTCAAAAACTAAAAGACTATCTAGAAAATCCACCTATTTTGTTGCCTCCTATGTCAAGAAAGCCATTTTTGTTGTATCTATCAGCTGCTGACAATGCCTTGGGGGAACTTTTGGATCATCACGATGACAATGGAAAAGAGCATGCCATGTACTATTTAAGCCGTACACTGGTTGCATATGAAAATAATTATATGACCATAGAAAAATAATGTTTAGCCATGGTTTTCATAGCTCAGAAGTTATGTTATTACATGTTAAATAATAAGACCTTGGTTATTTCAAAAGTAGATCTGCTCAGGTATCTGATATCTAAAATCACTTTACAAGGTTGTATGGCCAAATGGATCATGCTTATAAGTGAGTTTGACATTGAATACATCAATTAAAAAGCCATTAAGGGGTAAATTTTTGTAGATAAACTTGCTAAAGTACCCCTTACTAATATAGATCCACTCACATTTTGATTTCTCGATGAATCCATAATGACCATCATTGACACACCTCTTAAGGAGAAGCATTGGAAGCTATATTTTGATGGATCATTCATAACACATGGATTGGGGGTAGGCCTTTTATTTATTACACCATATGGGGATCTAATTCCTAAATCATTTAGGATTAGTTGTCCTTGTACCAACAACATGGCTGAATATGAAGCACTTATTTCAGGGCTTCACTAGGCAGTCTAATGGAACGTATCTCATCTCAAGGTTTATGGTGATTCTCAGTTAATCATCAATTAGGTTACAGACCATTTTCAGACCAAAGATGACAAGTTGATTCTATATAAGGCCATGGTCGACTTTCTCAAATGGTAGATTATTGATATTTAGTTTGAGCATATACCAAGAGCAAGTAACAGAACTATGGATATTATGGCTACTATTAGATCATTGATTCGATAAATCAACACAACTAAAGAGTATCAGTTCCTCATCAAAAAAATTTAGCACCAGCTCATGAACCTTCAACCATCATAATGATTTGTGATATTTTTGGTCCTAGCTCTATCTAGTATTTAGACCTTTATAACTACCTCCATGATCAAGTTTTACCACCTGACCTATCCCAAAAACAAACCAAAGCCTTCATCCACCAAATGACTTGTTATACCTTGCTTGGATCAACCCTTTACCACCGTATTTTTGATGGAACTCTGTTCATTATTCTACTTTAGTAGAATCTACACTAGCATTACAAGAAGTTCATGAAGGAGTATGTAGAGCCCACACTAGTGGGGTTATCCTATCCAAAAATCTCTTATGTATTAGTTATTATTGTCCCATGATGGATGTAGATGTAATTGTATATGTAAAAAAGTGTGACAAGTGTGAATAGCATGCTAATCTAATTCATGCCCCAGCCAAGACTCTAAAACTAATGTTGACACCATGGTCAATTACTACATAGGGCCTTGACCTCATTGGGAAGATCAATCCCACCTCATCTGATGGCCATAAACATATCCTTACCATCACCAAATATTTCACTAGGTGGGTTGAATTTATACCCCTCACTTATGTGACTGGAAAGTAAATTTCCAAGTTCATCTTCAACCATCTCATTTGCAACTATGATATCCCCTCCACCATTATATCTAATAATGGAGGATCATTCAAGAACACAAATGTTGATAAGCTATGTGTCGAATACAACATCACATAACATTTTTCTATGGCATATTACCCTCAAGGTAATGGCCAAGCTGAATCATCGAACAAAACCATTACCAACATTCTCAAAAAATTGTCAATGATGCCAATCATAATTAGCACCTTCAAATATTCTATGCCCTTTGGGAATACCATACCAATCATTGTACACCCATAAAAACCATTCCATATTCACTTTTTTATGGTATAGAAGCCATCCTTCCCATTGAGGTCAAGTTACCATCTCTACACATCTCTTTTAAGCATATCCTGGTGACAATGACTATCGAGTAGCTTGCTTGTAATAACTAGAGTTACTTGATGATAAATTCATAGATGCGATGAACAATCTCCAATCCTATCAAAATTGACTTTGAGGCCACTACAATTAGCACATGAAACATATAGAATTTTAACTTGGTGATTATCCTTAAAGAGAACCAAAAGAATACCACAACCAAAAAGAAGCATAAAGGTAAGTTCAAACCAAACTGGGTTAGTCATTTCATCATTACAACAAACTTTAGTATAGGAGCATATAGGTTGCCACACTAGATAGCCACAAACTTGATGAACCGATGAACATTATCCACCTTAAGCAGTACTATGCTTGAGTGACTTGGTGTATTGTCTATAAGGACCGTTTCAAGTTGTATCATTTTATCAATCTTCTTTGTACTATACCATTTTATCATGCTACCAGCCTATCATTTTTCCTATCACATGTCTATTTTACCATACCTTCCCCATCAACCGAGTTCATCTCTCCCTCCCTAATCAGCCTTGTGACCTTGGTTCTATTTTATTTGGTTCCACCACTGCTTTTAGTAAGAGCATTTAGATTTAGTTTTAGCAATTGTTTCACACATTCTAGATAGAGGCAGTATTTTAGAGAATTAAGATAGATGTTTGGTAGTTTTATCCTTTATTTCTTATTCATTCTCTCTCATTGTCTTGATCTTAATTATAACCACCTATGGTAAAATTAGTCTCAATGACCTATGCCATTGTATCCTAGTTATAACTGCCTATGGGCAAACTAGGGGCAACACTTGTTTATTATGTCTTGACTATACCAACTAGTCATTCTCTATGTGGTATTGTGCCATCATACCAACTTTGCCTATTTTGTTTGAATTGACTACTACACTAGTCATATTTATTCACTATAAGGTGAAATTATAGTGACTTGAGGTCCTACTTTGGGATTATATAGGCAATGCTTGATGCTTGTTGAGGTTAGCTCAGTCACCCTTTCCACCATGCTCTCGTTATTTCTCAAACATCTTAAGCAATGCTCTTTTTATTTTGTGAGCTTGAACCATATAGTGTCTCGTCATTCTCGATCAAGTTGAGTTACTCCAAAAATTCCAAAAACATTTGTAAAATCATTAGAAAAAACCAAAAACATTGACCACTTCTTTGTCTTAAGGATTATGGGAACCCTTACCAAGTTACAATCAAAATCACTTGTCACTTAGTTTCCCCATCCTTTTTGGCCTTTTCTCCCACAAACTTGCCATTTTTCAAGACCACTCCTTTTCTTTTATCTCATCCATCGTGTTTGTTTTCATCAGTTATCATTTTCTTCCCATTCCATGGGAGAACTACATTCAGCCTAAAGTTTTTATTGGATATTACATCCATGGAACTATGTAGGTAGCGTCTACTTCCTAGTGCATATGGAGGCAACTCGACCACCTCCTTCCTTTTCTTCTATTCCCCCTATCATGTTTATTTGCTAAGTTATCACTTATTTTCTATGGGTAATGTTCATCGTGTTGTTTCTACTAACATTAGGATTAACTATTATTTATTTCTTTACTTATTTGTTTATTGTTTGTGTGCTTGTTTGTTTGCTTTTAGCACTCTTGCCTTGATTCGGTCTATATGCATTCATTAGTTGATTCCTTGCACATTTATACCTAAATCCATCCATATTCATATGTTTACAATGTCATCATGGTTTTTATCATTGGTTCATTATTTTCTATTGAGTATTGGATCTTGGGAGTCAATCCCTATGCACATTTTGGCCTAGTCCTCATGGTGTTCTATCATGATGCTTACCGTCAAGTACTACAACAAAAAATAGCTTCAATAAATCTACTCAACAAGGGCAGCATCAACATCTCCTCAGCACCAATATCCCAAATAGAGTAATTAACCATGAAAGAATGTCAACCTTTGTTAGTTTGGATGAGCATCTCCCTACTAATAGGTTATTCCAATTCATCTTTACCTTATGTGTCAAATTACCATCATCATCATCCAATCAATCATGTCTTCCATAATCGAGGTCCACTGATTATAACTACCTATGGTCAAATCATTACACACCATCCCACTTGCATTTCTCAATGATTATAATTACCTTTGGGAAAATCATTTTATTCTCACCAATTTACTTTATTTTACATAAATAGGGGCATGTTGTTATCTTGTTTATCTATCCTAACTAGGGCAATTCCATCTTCTCAATGATTATAACCACCTTTGGTCAAATCATTGTGTTATCATACCACGTTGCCATTATCAGGGTATAATGCTTATAACCACCTTTGGGCAAACCATTTTACACCATCCCACTTGTATTCTCAGTGATTTTGGAATAATTTTTCCAAATCATTTTGTTCTCACCCCATCATCTTCCTTCCTTTGGTCCCCTCATTTTGCTTTTTTCTTTTCGAGGGATCGTTTACTGACATACTTGTGCCAACCATTCCCTCGAGGGGGCATCATATAGTTAGTTCATCATGATTGTAGTTATAGGCATACATGAACTTTTCATTCTTTGAGAATAATTTATTGTGCCTATAGATTGCAATGCCTTCCAAAATAGGGGTAAATTATAGACACCTAAAACTGGCCATCGATGACCTTCAACTAAGCTTTTGCCCAATTCTTACCAAAATGCACAATTTGGCCTAAAAACACTAAAATGCATTAAATGAGTTGAAATTGATATATTCAAGTGCTAATTTTGTCCAAGGTATCATTAAATGAGGAAATGTAATTTATGAGACATCTAACTTTGATCATATCATTTCAAGTCAAAATGACATTTTCACACATGGGTACTCTGGATTGCTTTTTTCTACCAAATTTCTTGCACAAAACATGTGCATTTTTTATTTTGTGTTGGTATCATCCTAAATGGGACAATGAATCCAACACATCTTAAATTACATCCTAATCCAAATCCAGTCAAATTTTGAGCTAATAATACGACATTCTGACTAATTTGATTAATTTGTGCACAAAGGGCCAAAATTTGCACCAAAGTGACGAATCATGCTGAAAGATAATTAATTAAAATCATGAGCCTAATTAATAATTCCATGGAAATTTCTAAATATTTATTTTTATAAATGAATATTGAATATCTGCATCATCAAATGACATCATTTCTTGGGAAGGCATCCCTACGCCATAAATGCATAAAATATTAGGATTAAGCCACCCCATGCCTCATTAAGACCCTCCATGCCTCTTTAATGTCCCTCTATCCCAAATATTTATGAGTGCATTTATTTAATTTGGCCTCCAAATTTGAACAGATTCTTAGCCACACATCTTCATCTTGAGACAGACGGTTCAGGTTCATTCTGGTCATTTTGCAAAATCTATAAATACAAGAGCCATGAATATCATTTTTAAGCTTGGATAATGCAAATTTATAATACACAAATAATTTTATAAGCCATTATAATTAGTGTTATAATGCCAAATTATTGAGTCAAATCCAAATCCATCACAAAGGTGCTAAGGAGAAGAAGAGATAGCCAAGCCTCCTTTGATAAAGACTCATTGAGCACAAGTCGAGCAAGCCACGTCAACAAGCTATTTGGAGAATCCATGGAGGGTGAAGGATTTCTTTGTCTTTGCATTGTAGTTGTTTTTCTCATTTGGTTTTGTTAATATGCTCCCCCCTTGAGATAGGCTTTGTGTGTTCTTTGTTTGGATTTGATTTCATTCACTAACACCATACTAATATCCCCCTATTGCAATCCTATGTTCACACCATCTAGATGCACATTTACAGCCATGTAACTATTTAAGAAATGTTTAAATGAGTATATAACCATAATAACACAAGCACTTTCCATTTAGACATTTCATCAAACAAATCACAAGTACCCTCCCTTGATATATTTATCAAATAATATCATGCATCTTCCATTGAGGCATTTTGTCAAACAAATCTCATGCTTCCTCCATTGAGGTACTTTGTCAAACAATAATGCCATGAATAATATTTACTATTTTAATACCCACAACTATGAAAAAATATGGGGGATAACATCTCTTACAATTGGGTGATTAAAATAAATAGTTGAATAGAAATTATTTAGCAATTGTATTGATTTATTTGATCAAACATGCAACTCATATCCCAATTAATGCACAATAATTTAAGCTAGAGGGCATATGGTAATAAAATCCAATATTCAAGTTTGTTAACCCTAATTAAGCATGGGCTCTCATATAAACAGAGCTAAATATAAAACATAATGAATATAAGCTTAAAAAATGGGAAAAGAACATCCTTGTGAGGAGGAAAACCACACTTTTATTTGCTTCATTCTACCATAAGCCCTAAGGAATGAATTTTTGTGCCCTATTATCCACGGCTACTGCCAGAAAAAATCCCTAATCTCTTATACATTGTATCCCCAAAAAAATGTTGGATTTAACTCTCAAACCCTCTATTTAACATTTTATTCCTTCATTTCTATCTATTTTATTTGTAGGCCTAAATTACCATGAATTAAAATATGGGAACTATTTGTTCTACCTAAGGAAAATGTGTAGGGATTTTCCATGGAGCACCCTCTAACTCACCTCCTTTATTTTCCCAAAAATAATGTTATTATTAAGTAATGTTTTATGAATTCTAACCTTAATGATTCTTTTTTTTAAAACCAAGACAAAATCAAAATCTATGTAGCAACCACATTCCTTTCTCTATGCAACTTTCTTTAAAAAACAAACCAATCTTTTGGATGCATCATGATACAACCTAAGGGTATAAGTTCCCTTATTTATCATGCATGATATGACCATGCTAAGATATTTATATGCATTTAGTTGACAAATTTCAAACATGTACAAGATTAGATTAATAAGATATCAAAGGCACAATTGGCCTAGTGCCAATTACGACCTCCCGTAGATCATAAAACATCCTATCTAACTCAACAACAAATATGTCTCAACCATAATTATAGGAGAATCAATATAATTATCAAAGTGACCTTAACATTGGTTTAAAAAAATATTAAGTTTAAAAATTACGTTAACTATCAGGTTACACCCTATATGTTAATGCAATCACCATAGGATATAAATATTAACATGAATCGAAACACATCCCTCATCCAAGAATCCACATGCTAAAGCAAGGATAATAACTGCAAAATGAATATCTAAGTATTAAAAACACTAATAACAATTGATGTCACCATTCAATAAAATAATCCCAATCTAAATTAGATTAACACCCTTTTGCCTCTCCCTTGGTTTTAGCTTCTCCTGCTTGAAGCTTAGCCATAACACATTCTCCATAGATTGATCCTTGATCATAGAAGAACTAGTATTATTTATCTTTTATGGTGCCAATCACCAGTATGTGTCATTATTCTGGTAAAAGTCAAAATAGGATGTAACATAGTCCCCCTTAGTGATATGTCATGTGTAATTCATTGTATAGTTGTTTATTATGATTTAAATGATGTAACAACTTGGAGGGGTAGAGTATGTTATGCCTCTATCCCTCATATTTCCTCTCAACCACAAGGTGGGGTTAACCAAAATAATTCTCTTAACCTTCCTTAAGCTCCTTGACTTAGAGTGCATACCAATAAGGATTATGATATTATAGATCAACTTTAGAATACTCATGCAAAAATACATATATCTTAGAATTTATCATGAGTTGTAATGTTTATAAGGACAAACTCTATGAGGTGTGTGATTATACTTTACAACATGATACTAAACCTAAACATTTTACTTCTATTGTTAAAACCTTAAGGGATAGTGAAAACCTCATCTCTTTTTCAAGTTAGGGTACTTACCTTCCTAAGGATATCAAGGACTAATATTTACCCACACACACACACACTTTTAATAAATGGATTAGATGTGTTCTTATAAATGAGAATTCATGATTAAATAATTGTAGTGAGACATTTCTTAATGCACTTGGACTTGGAAGACAAGATCTTTCACCCTCTGATATAATTATAAAAGGCTTTAACAATTAACTAAGAAAGGCTTTAAGAAAAATCACATTGAACATAATTTTTGGATTGCAAACTATAGCTATGGAATTTTAAGTGATACCTAATGATGTGAGATATTAATGTTTATTTATTAGTCCATGGGTTCATTTCATGCATGTGGTCCCATATACATTACATAGATGCTTAAATTTTGTTAATGAAGGATTCAAAAATACTTGTCATGTGGATGATCTTCCTTGCTAGTTTTGTAAGATGATTGAACCTGTGGAGAAAGTCATTTTGCATATTCATTCAATGCAACCATTTATTGTGGCACCTAAATAATTCATTCTAGTAGAATAGTTTAATGCTTTTGAATTAGGTGAAAGTAGAAAAACCAAAGAGAATAGAGGCACTCAAAAACATAATGCATACAAACTTTTTTCTAAGCTCAAATTTACATCATTTTGTCCTAGGGAATATAGAGACAACATTCATACTTTTGATATTGATTATCTATATCTTACTCCTCAATACTATGGAAAACATACTAAATCATTTGTGCCTAGTGATACACCATCTCATAAAGATAGGGGTAAAGAGCCTCTACTAGACACTTATTTCAATACGAATAATTTAAAATAACCTCCTAGCCTAGTTTAAACTTCTTTAGAAAAATATGTATTTGTATTGAAATGTATATAAAAAAAATGAGACATAAAAGTCAATGTTCAACTTGATCTTTGTTTCATGGCCTCTTTCAACCTTAACCATTTTTGGCACCACTGAAAGTGGTGTGGCCACTTTTAGCCCTATCGAAAATGGGATAGTTGACTTTGTGGATCTTTTGTGCCTCATGTTGATTTATTGTGCCTTCATTTTTGGTTCTCACTCTTTTACATGGTTGACCTACACATAAATGTGTCCGAAATTGATTTCAAATGAGACTATATACATATACATGTAACCTAAGCCATTTCACAATAAGCCCTCTTCACTAGATCTCTTACAAGCTAAGTCTCCATGTGCAATGATCAAATATTTTCAAGGGGCATGCACATTGAACCTATTTTACCCTCATTGTATCTTAAAACCTTGTGGATACATACTTGTACTAAAATAAGGTTATATTAAAGAGCATACATATTTACCATTAATTATCTTAAGGCGATAAGGTGAACTCATTTCTCTCACTTGGTTTGGATAACTCACACATGCATAAAACTATATGAGCCTTGATTATGAGAGTGTGGGATGTGTAGTTGCAACCCTCAAAGGGGCTCAAGCCACTAATTTTTTATATTTTATATACTACCATTATAATGTGAAAAATTAGGGTTACATCAAAGGAGAAAAGATTTAGATGACTACACACTCATTCTACCAAGTGAAGATAGATTCACAAACCTTTGTTTTTGACAGATCATTCTAACATTTTCAAGACCCCTAGATCAACATGGCCATATTCATTACTAGTTTCCACATTTGATCATATGAAATTGGTATGATTGTTATAGACAGTAGTGAAAGTGGTCATCATTAAAAATGTAATATTTTTCCTAAGAAACCTTTTGTACCTATTCTAGAGTTTGTTTTCTAACATCTTGTTCACTTCCAAAACTCATGTAACTTATATTAAGGTGTATATATCTCTTTATCCATCTCTTTCCATTTTACCAAAAGTTTAATTTGTTCAATTCTCAATTTTGACATTAAGATATTTTAGAGGTGTGATTTATTGTATTTATCTTAAATCTCCCTAGTGCCCCTATTTAACTTAATTGGAGCAGTGTTTTGAAAACTTATGTGCCCTTTTTTTAAAATAATCGGTATACTTAGAATGGCCTTTCCCACACCTAAATAGTCTTGTGTAAGTTTTTATTATTTCAACACCAAATGTTTTAGAATTCCCCACTTTAACAAAGGGAAATTGAAATATTTCTATTTTTTCTTAGTCATGGTATCATCCAAGTATTCTAAAATGTTATGCCCTTAGCATTTAGCATGTATTAGGTTATGTGTGGCCAACCCGTGGCTAGCATAGCTTTTTAATTAAGTCATATGATAATTTATATAACTTCATATGGTAGTAGGGTCAATTTAGGTAGTCTCCATAGCATAAGAAAGGTATATATATGAGGTGGTGGGGGGTAATTGATCATTATATTTCAAATTTTATCTTAATTTAGGGTTATAAAGGTTGCCCCTTCGAAGTGACCTAGTCATATACTTCATTATTCTACTCTTATTTCAATCACATTGTTATCCATTGTTGTGATTCTATTTTATGGTATAGTGATTTCATTTCATAAAAGGTCAAGGAGATAATCAAAAATTTCATCCAAAGAACTATTAAAGATAGGGAGACAAGAGTAGTTTGGAGGATTTTAATACCCTAAAGGTTATTAAGATTATCTTTCACTTCCACAACAATAGGCATGGCAGGCACAAAGGAAGTCATCAAAGAAGAGGAAGGCAAATTTACTATCAACTTTTCCATTTTTTTAAATTTACTTTCAAAAGAAAATATTTTTGACAATAACTTACTCACCAATCTAACATGTGTATCTTAAACATGTTATTTATACAATTTTTTAAAAATTGAAAAATACACTTATATTACTAAAACAAAATATAATACAAGTTTCTGAAATTCCTTTGTGATCAACTCTTCACCTACAAATTAAAGTTTTCCACACCTTAACTTCATGTCTAAACTTTTCATACGATTAAAATTTCATTTATAAAGGATTGACAAAGGATTGTATTAAATCATTGAAAGTGAGCGAATATAATAAAGGACTACCATTTTTAATGTGAAGATAATATAATTTATATTGAATTTTATTCATAAGTTTTTTTTAATATAAATATTTTAATAATTGTTGGACCCTTTCCAATTCACACGCAGTTAAATGTTCACTTAAGTCCAACCAATCAAACTAACTCTTCACTATTTTTAAGGAATTAGTTAACTTCTAATACACTAAATATCATATTAGTAATGAAATAAAATTAAAATTTATAGTTTATCATTTTTATTTTTTATTATTATCTTGATAAATATTTATTTTATTAATTAATTAGATTTTATTATTGTATTTTATATTTGGTATGGTGATTAGTTAAATATAATTTATTTATTAGAAGATATTTTAATGGATTTGTATTTTTTTACAATTTTTTGTTTAAATTATATATTAATATTTATCAAAAAATATTATTAATAATGAAATTAATAGAAAATATTACGTAAAGAAAATAGGGAGAATGCAATAACATATCTGAAAAAATATATAATAAAAAACTAAATATATACATAAATAAATAGAAAACAACAATCCAACATAATAATATATTATACAATATAATCGTAATTAAGAATATTAATAAAAAAATAATTTAAACCACATAATCCAACCAAAAAAATACAATTAAAAACTAAGTGCATCATCAAACACTTGCAATCATGTTATGGATGTTACAAACAAATGCAATCACCAATCTAGCATTTGCATCTTAAACGATGATTTTAAATTTCTTGCATCAGAATTTCCTTTGTGATCGGCTCTTGCACCTACTAAACAAGATTTTGCCTTCAGATCTTTTGCTCTCCACACATTGACTTCATGTCTGACTTTTCATACCTTCACCTATCTTTTCCATAATAGTGGTGTGGTGTCTCCATATGCCTTTCCTCTTTTCATTCATTCTTTCACACCCCTTTGCCATGCGGACCTCATCTATCTACGATCATTTTTAATTGTACGTCCACATATTTATTAACTTATATTTTATCTCTTATTTCGCTTGTAATTTTTTAATCGAAATGTAATTTTCTCTTAGTGTAATTTTTTAAACCATGTTATCGTTAGTATTGGAAAATAGCATATATATTAAAATCGCTGCTACACGTGTGATTCATCACGCAAATTTTAATCAAATACAACTAGCAGTTTCTTTAATGTGCAAAGAATATCAGAAGAGATTTAATTTTTTCTTTTCAAGGAGAAATATATTGGGAAGAGATTTAATTTTTTAAGGAGAAATATATTGGTAACATTTATAAATGGAAGCAATAAGATAGAATGAAGGATTTCAACGTCTTTTTTCCATATTAAGAATATTAAATATCTTGTTATCGCCACTCATTCTCCTTGCTAAATGTATATTGAAATATTTCATGATTTATATGTTCTTTATTACTTTACCCTTTCTTCTAAGGGTCCGAGATTGGTGTTTCCTTATGTTGTTGACTCTGATTTAATTGTTTTAGATATTCATAACATGCAAATGGTGAAATATTTTAATGTGACTTGAGTGGTAATGGCAAGCACCAATGATAGGGCATTTAAAGTGATACACTAGAGGGTCCATATCATACACTAAATCTAGATTCAAGGTAGCTAGTGGATTTACATGACATGTATCCATTGTAGAGGGGTTTATAACTTACATGGTATCAACGTATTTGATTGGTTATTTTCTATTGTCAAGTGTAGATGAAGATGTCATGAGTGTTGATTTTATTGTGGTAGGCTCAACATATGATGTGTTGATCAAAACATCACTATAATGTCACTGACAGGGGACAAGATATTGAGTTTACGAAATCTATATGTATATATACTAATTTTAAAAATATATACAATAGTATATATAACTCTATTATATAAATTAATATAACTCTAAAAAATATATAATATTTTTATAAGATATAAAATAATCTTAATAATTATAGAATAATATAATATTATAAATAAAATTCTATTTATATAGCGTAAGGGATGTAAATTTTTGTTTTGGTAAAGCAAAGGTAAATAGTAAATTATTTTTATTATATATTTGGATTTTATACAATGATAAAACTCATAAGTGAGACATAATATTTTAAAGTTACATAGGTCAAAAAAAAATGTATTAATAAATTATATATTATATTTATTATTAATATATCAATTAGTTTCTTTGAGTTTCTCATTGAAATACTTTATCAGTGTCCCTCACCGTCACTATCTAGCTCACTTTGATATCTTTCGTCATTTGCATTTTTGTATAGGTTTTACCTTCCCTACCAATTTACCATTGTTCAATTTCATCGTAAAATAAAATGTCTCCTCCTTTCATAAGGCATTGCCACACCATATGAAGAAACACACATCCTCATTATTCATTGTCAACTTCATAAAAATATTAAATTTTTGTTCATAAACACTCTATAAATAAAATGCAAGATGGAATTAGAGATCATAAAATTTAAATGTGATACGACTACTAATATATACCATTTCACTTTAAAAATACCCACTTTACTATTATATTATTGTTATATTATTATATAATACTATATTCTAATATGGATTACCAAATCTTAAACCATAATAAGTTGAAAAAATGACTAACTAATTAAAAAATGCATAGAGCTATTTTTTAAAGCAACTAATATTACAATGTTAATATTTTGTCTCGAAACCAAAGTGATTATGAATAATCTGATGCCTACCCACAAGATAATTAAATAATAATAATAAAGTTTAAACACTACAAGCCATCATATATCATGATAGTGCCATGCAAACAAATTGAAATTGAAATATAATATTAATAGATTACCTTTTTTACCTCTTACTTGTGCTCTGTATGCAAACTGTAAACATACTACATTTTAAACCTTTTTAATGGATTGTTAATCACAATCAGTTTCATGTGCATAGAATATTTCTTTTAATGAAGATGAAGATGCTAGCGAGGATGGTGCCATATTGATTTATTACGTTAGAAAGGATGGCATAAATTTTGCTTTTAGTAAAGTAGGATTTTGTAAATGAAAATAATGTAAATGGGTTGTTGTACTTCACTTGAAACTTATGACTATTGATTCTGTCTCATTTTTTGTGTATGATGTGGTTTGTAATAATAATCTAATATTTTTGGCAGATGTAACAGTGCCAAATGAAGTTGTGTGTTCCTTCATACAGTATAACAATGTGTTATGCAGGAAGGAGTTTTTATAAAACAAGATTTTGTAAAGTTAAAGAGTGTAAAGTGATTGTGTGTGTTTCTTCATACAACATGGAAATGGGTTATGCAAGAAGGAGATATTTCATTTCACAGTGAGCTTGAACATTGTTGCAGTGATGAAATATTTCAAGGTGAAATAAGCGATGACGATGATGAAGGGAAATGAAAAGGTATTTTTGGTGATATTATATACTAAAGTGGCCATATCAAACACTAGACCCAGATTCAGGGCAACGTTTGGATTTACATGACCATCACCTATTACAAAAGGGTTTGTAGCAGGTAATATGGCGACATCTTTAAATAGTCATTTTTTACTATCAATGGTGGATGAGGATGTCATGGGAGTTGATTTGATTGTGACAGGGATCAATGTCTGATGTGTAGCTTGAATCAATGATACATTGTTGCTGATGTGGGGACAAGACATTAAGTTCTCAGAGTCTATCTTGTAGCTTCAATTTGTCCACACTACATATTACATTGATAGATGTCACATGTCATTATAAGTTGATCAGTATCATGTAGAATTCAAATAATTTTAATCATATTAAAAATAAGATTTGACATTCAATGTTTTTTTGAAGAAGACAATAGTATTATACAGGCCACGTATAAGTGTACTTCGTGATGTGAGAACCTTATTATCAAATGTTTTTATTAGTTTGGTGTGATTTCTGAAAAAAATGAATTATTTTTCAAATGTTTTTATTAGTTTGGTGTGATTTCTAAAAAAAATGAATTATATTTCAAATGTTTAATGTGGATGTTTTGAGAAAGTGGGAAAAGAGTTGTCAAGAGCAAGGTGGATGAATGTTATTTAAGGACACAAGCCTCTAATAAAGACCTGAGATGTGCGTATGCAAATTACAGATGTCCTCCACCATCCTAAATATTATAAAGTGTAAGTTATGTCAGAAGGGATGTAATATTTTGTTTTCATAAATTAGGGTTTTGTAAAGTGAGGAAGTGTAAATCAGTGGGATTATGGATGTCATCTTAACTTTTGTGTATGAAGGGTTAAACAATATTACTTTTATATTTTTAGTAGAGGCAATGGAAGAAAATGAGGTTGCTTGTTTCTTCATATAGCATGGCAATACATTGTGTGGGAAGGATACGCTTCATTTCACAGTGAGTTTGAGCAATTATGAAATAGTGGTAAAGGGAAAATCCATACATAACATGCAAGTGGTGAAATATTCTAAGGTGAGTTGAGTGGTGATGGTGAGAAGAAATAACAGAGTACTTCAAGTAGTGTTATACACCAAAGGGTCCATATCATGCACCAAACCTAGATTCAAGGAAACTATTAAATTTACATTAGTACAATATATTAATAATATATATTAGTAATAATAAATGTAATACAATATATGATAAAAATATTTTTGTTATTTTAATTTTAATATATTATATATACCTATATATTATGTTTTTATTATAATAATTAAATATACAATTAATATTTTAATATATATTTATAATTATAATTATAATAAATTATATATTATATAATATTAATAATTAATTGTTATTATTATTTATTATTTATAAAATATCACTAATCATAACATACATGTAAGTATAATACTGTGTTACTAAATATATAATTTAATATATAAACTATATTAACGAACCAAGTGACACATGTGATTAGTATTTAGACATATCAAGCTCTACGAAATACTCAACTCCCATGTCATACATGCATAATTTTCTTTAAAGAAAAAGGAGTGGGATGAAATCGAAGTGTTAGAAAAGAAGAGGGTTGAAAGAGGAGAACAATATGGTGTTTATGTATGATTACATACTAGACAATGGAGAAAATCTAAGGTGATGTACTATCATCATTTATCTTTAGGAATCCGATATCTATGGAGGTGTTCTAAAGGTGAGCACAATATTCTTTTTTATGGGAATGGGTTCCCCTCAAGATCCTTCCTCCTCTTTGATCCCTCCTTCCTTCGAGGTTATATAGCATTAGGTGGATTTGGATCATCTTTAAAATATTGATAAGAGTAGGGCTTTGCCTAATATCGGGTTAATCTAACAAAAATCAATATAATGTCTTAAGAGATTTATATTTTTACATTTAATTTTCAATATTTTTGAAAATTATTGAGGCGCACCTAACTTCACGGTTGAATGGTGGGAATGATGGGTCTTTGTGGATTCCACAGTTACAGATGTCGCTCTATTTTATTGAGGAGGAGGTGGGATAAACCTCCTCCTTGGCATCCATCTTATTCCTAATTCTTTTTCCATCTCTAACGTCTCATTCTTAATTTCATATAAAAGATAATAAATAAAACATATTTTAATGAAACTTAATATTTGTAGAGTCCATAAAATAGAAATTAGTTTTTTTTTAAGGATAAAATATTATATAGAATGTAAGGGATTTATTATCAGCGATGATAATGGATAAAAGAGTTTAATTGGAAACATCCAACGTAAAATTCTAAACATATTTTTCTCTAAAAGTTGTCCTCTATATAATCAAAATTATGTGCTTGAATATATCACCACATAAATTTATATGATAAAATAAAAGAAATTGCTATCAAAATCAAAAGAAAAAAATAAAAGAAAGAAATGGATCCACCAACATATATATTAATATTTAGTAAGCTACTAATGCCCGCCCAAATTGGCCATAAGGCTTGAGAGTGGGTAAGTTTAACCAACACTCACAAACTAGTTGACTTTATTTGGGCAACTGATCATTTATTTTAATATTTAACACTTTTTAATATGGATATATGTGATTGGTTGAGAGTGTGGACCACACCAATTTATGAGTGATGGTTAAGATCAGTGCCTGAGAGTATGGTGGAGCTATGTAGGGTAGTTAAAACTCTAAATTCCCAAAAATCAATTAAAAAAACAAGTAGCAATTGTACCATTTGTAAAAATTACAAGCCTAAAGAAAATGAGATCTAACAGACTCTTAAGTTGTAGAGTTGTTTCGCCACATCATTTACACATTGACATCCTTCATTTTCCTCACCCATCAAATATCTTAGTCTTGAACAAATCTCCCATTTTTTCAGCTTTGAACCTCACATGTTTGCGGTCTTAGTCAACCATAACCATCTTCACAAATTTGCAAACATTAGAGGAAATTCATCCACAATAAGTTGAGCAATTCCTCTATTCACCCCTCCAAAGTCAAACTCCTCGAGTAATGAAACTAACACCCTATTTTGAACATCATTTATGTCTTCATCCTAGTAGCTTGGAAAACATAATATCCATAGAGAAGGCTACAGGAAAGCCATCAATCCTTCAACTATTTCCTCTCATAATATAGATAGTAAAAAAAATGAGGTGGTTAGCATGCTTCATATCATCTTGCAGAATTTTCTTTTATATCTATTACTATTTTCCTAATGATTTTATTAATGGTAAAAGTGGGTTGATAAAGATACCCACCCCATTACAAACTACAAACAAGTAAGGTCTAAAAACTAGAAATAAACATAAAACCATGTTGAAAGACCAAAAAAGAAATAAATACCACTTATAGTAAAATGACAACGAACACACAATAGAAAAAGCGCAGTACAACAACACTAATAACTTATGCACTTCCACCCTTCTATTACATCATTCCAATTTTTCTTCATGTTAGTAATCATTTATCGATGATCTGAAGTGTTTGTGGATCTTGAGTATCCTCTACCACTCCCTTCTTATTCTTATTTGTTATACCATGCTCCATACCCTCATTCTTAATTTTAGCAACCAATCTTAAACATTCCATGTTTTGAATACAATTCTATGTAGAAACAATACTAAAGTCTATTATCATTCTTAGATTATCCTTGAGCTCTTAATTTTCACGCTAAATCCTTGAAGCCTTATCATTCATTCTTTCCATATACATACTAATTTCCTTTAACTCAACCCTCGTATAATAAAAGCCATAATTCTTATTCATGTTATTCATAGTTTCCTTGATCCTAGCATGATCCCTCATAAACCAACACAAGAAAGCATTATGCAACTCTATTTCAACACCCATTTACTCTAATTTATTTTATCTCTTAATGGTTGCTATAACATCATCAAAATCCTTGTCCATTTTCTCTTTATCATAGGTTCCTTCTTGCCTATTTCTAACTGTCACATTTTCCACACACCCCTCCTTAAGCTATTGCAAACCTTCAACAACCTCATTCAATCTATTCTCTTTTGCCTCTATATCATAGTCTTCAAAATTACCTTTTAGAGGCTACTCATTTACCATCTCCAAATCAACTGATCTATCCCACCCTTCAAACACATTATCAGTATCCTAAGTAATAGTATCCTCGTTATCAAGATCAATAGGATTTATACTCTCACCTCCCTAATGATCCTTCCTCTATTTTTTCCTTGTTGAGCTCTTGAGAACTATTTTGGATGTTGGGGTCGACTTATAATAATTCTTCTTAGGACAAGGGGTTATAGTGGAAGGATTAATCCCTTTAAAAAACTTGTATATTAGAAAAATAATAGCATGATGTAAAGGGTATTGTTTCTTCCCTTTCTTAACATCCATAACAGAGATTTCTAATGAATGCAAAATGTAGAATGGAATACTAATAGGGATTTGATGTCTAAAGTAATTCAAGATTGGAAAATGATAAAAATGAACTACCATGAATCTACCTTCAAGCTTCACATACCTCATAATTTGTTTTACCACTTCATCATAGGGTTGAGGAAAATCTTCCCTGAGAAATCCCCCTTCATATTCAGTAAGTTCCTCTTCCTCACTTAGGAATTTTTCCTTCTCCTCTTTATAATATTTACTGGACTTTACACACTTTATGTCCTCAACCTGAAGACCCATAACTTGAGCAATTAACCCCTCAGAGATTTCATCATTCACATTGTTGATTTCAACTTTGTGTTCATTCCAATTGTCTGCAAATTTCTCAAAAAGGTATTGGTCATAGTTGTCTATGTTTTCAATGAAAGTCGTTATCCCCCTTGTCTAAAGAATCTCCCATACCTCCACATTATAATTGATTCTCCTATAATTTTTATGTGTATGTTCACATATTTATTAACTTATATTTTATCTCTTATTTCTCTTGTAATTTTTTAATCGAAATGTAATTTTCTTAATATCCTATTGCCATGTTATGGTTAGTATTTGAAAATAACATATAGATTAAAATCGTTGCTACATGTGTGATTCCTCATGTAAATTTTAATGAAATACAATTAGCAGTTTCTCCAATTATGCAAAAAATGTTAGAATAGATGTAAATTTGTTTTCAAGTAAAAATATATTGATAACATGTATAAATGGAAGAAACAAGATAGATTATGGGATTTTAATGTCTTTTTCCACATTAGGAATATTAAATACCCTCTTATCACCACTCACTATCACCGCTAAAGGTATATTGAAGTCTTTCATGATTTGTATGTTCTTTATTACCTTGCCTTTTCTTCCAAGGGTCCAAGTTTGGTGTTTCCATATGTTGTTAACTCTGATTTAATTGTTCTAAATGTTAATAATATGCAAGTGGTGAAATATTTTAATGTAAATTGAGTCGTGATGGCAAGCACCAATGACAGGGCATTTCAATTGATATACTAGAGGGTCCATATCATATACTAGATCCAAATTGAAGGTAGCTAATAGATTTACATGACATGCACCCATTGCAAAGGGGTTTGTAACTTACAAGTTGTCAACAAATTTGATTGGTCATTTTCTATTGTCAAGTGTAGATGAGTTTGTCACGAGTGTTGATTTAATTGTGGTAGGTTCAACAAATTGTGTTGATCAAAACATTACTATAATATCGCCGACAAGGGACAAGATATTGAGTTTACGAAATCTATATTTATATATATATATTTAAAAAATATATATAATAATTTATATAACTCTATTATATAAATTAATATAACTCTAAAAATATATAATATTTTTATAAGATATAAAATAATATAATACATATAAAATTATATTATAATATTATTAAATATGGTTATATTATATAATTATTTATAATATATATTAATATTATAAATATAATTCTATTTATACAATGTAACCAATGTAATTTTTTTTTGGTTAAAACAAAGGTATATAGTAACTTAGTTTTATTATATATTTTGATTTGATACAATGGTAAAGGTCATGAGTGAGACACAATATTTTGAAGTTACATAGGTCACAAAAAGTATGTATTAATAAATTATATATTATCATTATTATTAATATATCAATTAGTTTCTTTGAGTTTTTCATTGAAATACTTTATCATTGCTCTTCATTAATTTATCTTGATATTTTTTGTCATTTGCATATTCTGTATAGGTTTGGTCTTCCCCACGAATTTGACATTACTCAAGTTCATCGTAAAACAAAATATCTACTTGTCGCATAAAACATTGACATATAATATAAATAAACATATATCCTCATTTTTCATTGTCAATTTTATAAAAATATTAATTTTTTGTTTATTCATACTTTATAAATAAAATGTTAGATGGAATCAGAAATCATGAAATTTAAATGTGATACAACTATCAATTTATACTATTTCATTTTAAAAATACCTACTATACTATTATACAATATTATATACTATTTTATTCTATTATACCATTTTGAACTACAAAATCGTAAACTATAATAGACTAAAAAATGACTAACTAATTAAAAAAGGCATAGAGTTATTTATTAAAGCGACTAATATTACAATGTTAATATTTTGTCTCGAAGCCAAAGTAATCCGATGCCTAGCCACAAGATAATTAGATAATAATAATAAAGTTTAAACGCTACAGGCCATCATATATCATGACAGTGCCATGCAAACAAAGTGAAATTGAAATATAATGTTAATAGACTACATTTTTTTTAGTATGCAAACTATAAACATACTACATTTTAAACCTTTTTAATGGATTGCTAATCACAATCAGTTTCATGTGCATAGAATATTTTTTTTTATCGAAGACAAAGCTGCTAGCGACGATGGTGCCACACTGATTTATTATGCTAGAAATGATGACCTAAATTTTTATATTTTTATTTTAGTAAAGTAGGATTTTGTAAATGAAAATAATGTAAATGGGCAGTTGTATTTTACTTGTAATTTATGAATATTGATTTTGGTTCCTTTTTGTATATGAAATAGTTTGTAATAATAATTTAATATTTTTAATGGAGATAACAATGTTAAATGAAATTGTGTGTTCTTTCATATGATATAACAATGTATTATGCGTAAAATTTTGTAAAGTGAAAGAGTGTAAAATGATTATATATGTTTTTTTATACAACGTGGAAATGGGTTATGCAAGGAGGAAACATTTCATTTTGTAGTGAGCTTGAGCATTATTGTAGTGATGAAATCTTTCAAGGTGAGATGAGCGATGATGATGATGAGGGGAAATGATAAGGTATTTTTGGTGATGTCATACACCAAGGGGCCCATATCAAACACTACACCCAAATTCAGGGAAAATTTTGGATTTATATGACCATCGTTCATAATAAAAAAGTTTGTAGTTTACAAGATGGCGACATCTTTGAATGGTCATTTTTTACTATCAAGTGTGGACGAGGATGTCATGAGCATTTATTTGATTGTGACAAGGATCCATGTCTAATGTGTGGCTAGAATACACAATGCAATGCCATTGATGTTGGAACAAGACATTGAAGTCTCAAAGCCTACCTTCTAGCTTCAATTTGTCCATGCTACATATTGCATTGATAGATGTCACATGTCATTGTAAGTTGATCAGTGTCGTGTAGAATTCAAATAATTTTAATCATTTTAAAAATAAGATTTGACATTCAATCTTTTTTTAAGAAGATAATACTATTATACATGGCATGTACAAGTATACTTCCCGATGTGAGAACCTTATTATTGAATATGTTTATTAGTTTGGTGTGATTTCTAGAAAAAAAAGAATTGCATTTCAAATGTTTAATGTGGATGTTTCGATAAACTGGGAGGGGGTTATCATAAGCAAGGTGGAAGCATGCTATTTGAGGACACAAGCCCCTAATAAGGCCCTGAGACATGGGTATGCAAATTACAGATTTCATCCACCATTCTAAATATTATTCCTAAATATTATAAATTACAAGTTATGTCAGAAGGGATGTAATATTTTGTTTTCATAAATCAGGGTTTTCCAAAGTGAGGGAGTGTAAATCATTGTGATTTTTGATGCCATCTTAACTTTTGTGTATGAAGGGTTAAGCAACAATACTTTTATATTTTTAGTGGAGATGATGGAAGAAAATGAGATTGCTTATTTCTTCATATAGCATGGCACCAATACATTGTGTGGGGAGGAGATGCTTCATTTTACAGTGAGTTTGAGTAATGATGAAATAGTGGTAAAGGGAAAATTTATACATAATATGCAAGTGATGAAATATTCTAAAATAGACTGAACGATGATGGTTAGGGACAATGATAAAGTATTTCCAGTAGTATCGTACACCAAAGAGTTCATATCATACACCAAACCTAGATTCAAGGAAAATATTAAATTTACATTAATACTCTATATATAATAATATATGTAATACAATATATGATAAAAATATTTTTGTTATTTTAATATTAATATAATATTTATAAAATATCACTAATCATAACATATAAATAAGTATAAACAATATTACTAAATATATAATTTTATATAAAAACTATATTAACGAACCAAGTGAGACATCTAATTAGTATTTAGACATGTCTCGCTCTAAGAAATGGTTTTTGACGTGTCGAAACTCAACTCCCATGTAATACATGCACGATGTTCTACAAAGAATGATGAGTGGGATGAAATCAAAGTGCAGAAAAGAAGAGGGTTGAAAGAGGTGAACATTGTGGTGTTTATATATGATTACATAGGAGATAATGGAGAAAACCCCATGTGGGGTACTATTATCATTTATCCTCAAGAATCTGATATCTATGCAGGTGTTCCAAAGGTGAGCACAATATTCTTTTTTATGGGAATGGATTCCCTTCAAGATCCTTCCTCCTCTTTGATCCCTCCTTCCTTCAAGGTTATATAACATTAGTTGGCTTTGGATCATCCCTAAAAGATTTATGAGAGTAGGGCTTTGCCAAATATTGGGTTAATTTTGCACAAATCGATATAATGTTTTAACAAATTTATATTTTTCTACTTAATTTTTTTTTTTTTAATTATTTAGGCACACCCAACTTCACGATTGAATAGTGGGAATGATGGGTCTTTCTGGATCACTAGTTATAAATGTCACTCTGTTTGATTGAGGAGGAGGTGGGATAAACCTCCTCGGCATCCATCTTATTCCTAATTCTTTTTTCATTTCTAGCATTTCATTCCTAATTTCATTTGAAAGCTCATAAACAAAACATTTTTTTAATGAAATCTAATATTTTTAGAATCTATAAAATAGAAATTAGAGTTTTTTTTAAAAGAGAAAACATTGTATCGAATGTAATGGCTTTTTTTATCAGCGATGATAATAGATGGAGGAGATTAATTGGAAACATCCAACATAAAATTCTAAACATATTTTTCTCTAAAAGTTATCCCCCATATGATCGAAATTATGTGCATATCACCACATATTTTTATAAGATAAAACAAAAGAAATTACTATAAAAAAACAAAAGAAAAAAAAAAATGGATCCACCAACACATGTATTCATATATAGTAAGCTACTAATGCCCGCCCAAATCGGCCATAAGGCTTGAGAATAGGTAAGTTTAACCAACACTCACAAACTAGTTGATTTTAGTTGGACAACCGATCAAATGTTTTTAATATTTAACACTTTTTAGTATGGATTTATATATTTGGTTAAGAGTGTAGACCCCACTATTTTGTGAGTGTTGATTAAGATCAGTCCCCGAGAACAGGGTAGAGCTATGTAGGATAGTTAAAAATCCAAATGCCCAAAAACCAATTTAAAAAAATAAGTAGCAATTGTACCATTTGTAACAATTACAAGCCTAAATAAAATAAGCTCTAGTAGACATTTAAGTTGTAGAGTAGTTTCATCGCATCATTTACACATTGACATCTTTTATTTTCCTCACCTATCAAATATTATAGCCTTGAACAAATTTCCCATTTTTTCAACTTTGGACCTCATATTTTTGCGCTCTTCTTCAATTATAACCATCTTCACATCTTTGAAAAAATCAGAGTAAATTTATCCACAATAAGTTGAGCAATTCCTCTATTCTCCCCTCTAAATTCAAACTCCTCAAGTAATGAAACTAACACCCTCTTTTGAACATCATTTGTGTCTTCATCCTAGTAGCTTAGAAAACACAACATCTATAGAAATGGCTATAGGCAAGCCTCCAATCCTTCGAATTTTTTCCTCTCATAATATAGATAGTAAAAAAATGAAGCAGTTAATATGCTTTGTATCATCTTGCATAATTTTTTTGATATCTATTACTATTTTCCTAATGTTTTTATTAATGGTAAAAGTGGGTTGATAAGGGGGACCCACCCCATTACAAATTGAAAACATGCAAGGTCTAAAAACTAGAAATAAACATAAAACCATGTTGAAAGACCAGAAAAGGACACAAATACCACTTATAACGAAATGAAAGCCAAAACACAACAGAAAAATAGCATCACAACACTAACAACCTAGGCACTTCCACCTTTCCATTACATCATTCCAATTTTTTTCCATGTTAGTAATCATTATATATATTATCTGAAGTGTTTGTGGATCTTGAGTATCCTCTGGCACTCTCTTCTTATTATTATCTGTTCTACTATGCTCCGTACCTTCATTCTTACTTTTAGCAACCAATCTTAAACCTTCCATGTTTTGAAGACAATTCTGCATAGAAATAATACTAAAGTCCATTATCATTCTTAGATTATCCTTGAATGCTAAATTTTCATGCTAAATCCTTGAAAAATTATCATTCATTCTTTCCATCTACATACTGAATTCCATTAACTTAGCCCTCGTACAATAAATGCCATTATTCTTAATTATGTTATTTACAGTTTCCTTGAGCCTAGCATGATCCCTCATAAACCAACGCAAGAAAGCCTTATGAAACTCTATTTCAACACCCATTTACTCTAATTTATTTTGGATCTTAAGGGTTTTTATAAAACATCATAATCCTTATCCATTTTCTCTTTATCAAAGGTTCCTTTTTGATGGTTTGTAATCATCATATTTTCCACACACCCCTCCTTAAGTTGTTGCAAACCTTCAACAACCTTACTTAATATATTCTCTTTTACGGATGTAGCATAGTCTTCAACATTACCTTTCAGAGGCTACTCATTTACCATCTCCAAATCACCTGATCTATCCCACCCTTCAACCATATTATTAGTATCTCAAGTAACAAGATCTTCATTATCAAGGTCAATAGGATTTATACTCTCACCTCCTTGATGATCCTTCCTCTATTTTTCCCTGTTGAGCTCTTGAGAACACTTTTGGATGCCAGAGTCGACTTACAAGATTTCTTCTTAGGACAAGGGGTTATAGTGGAAGGATTAATCCCTTTAAAAAACTTGTATATTATGAAAATAATAGCCTAATGTAAAGGGTATTGCTTCTTCACTTTCTTAACATCCATAACAGATCTTTATAATGAAATCAAAATGTACAATGGAAGACTAATAGGGATTTTATTTCTAAATTAGTTTAAGATTGGAAAATTATAAAAATGAACTACCATGAATCTACCTTCAACCTTCACATACCTCATAATTTGTTCTACCACTTCATCATAGGGTTGAGGAAAATCTTCACTGAGAAATCCCCCTTGATATTTAATAAGTTCCTCTCCCTCACTCAGGAATTTTTCCTTCTCCTCTTTATAATTTTTACTAGACTTTATATACTTTGTATCCTCAACCTGAAGACCCGTAACTTGATCAATTAATCCCTCAAAGATGTCCACGGTCACATTGTTGATTTCAACCTTGTGTTCATTCCAACTGTCTAAAAAATTATTGGAAAGGTATTGGTTGTAGTTGACTATGTTTTCCATGAAAGTCGATAAACCCCTTGTTTGAAGAATCTCTCATACCTCTGCATTATGTTTGATTCTCTCAACAAACATTGGCTCCACATGATGTGAATGACCACCCATTTTGATAACCACCAAGCTATAACTTTCATGAATAAAAAACCACAATAAATACCTTTTGAAATGCAGAAACCAATCCTTATCAATAGGGTTTTTGAAAATTCTCTCATACACCTTTTTTGATGACTTGATGAAATCATTACAATATAGTGCATTACTTTCCACACATAATTTATGATTAAAATCAATCATGACAGCAAACTTCTTAATATATATTTTACTATATGCCTTACATCCATCCTTCAAAACATACAAAGCATCAAAATCAACATGAATATTCAATATAAATTTAATAACATTGATGAGCTTCTCTCTATCCATAATAACTTTGATTTCATTAGAAAAACTATCTACTTTAGACCAAATCTTAAGGAACGGAGACATAACAGCCCTATTAGCCAAATAGTCTCCCAATTGGTTACCTTCTCTATACATATGTTGGAATCCAATTGATTTAAACAATTTTCCCAAGCTTAAACTTTTTTCAATAATGTGACTTATACTACAACTAACCTTATTCATCTTATTAAGGCAATTGGCAATGTTCACAGAGTCACCCTCAACAATCAATTTTTCACACCCCAAATCCCTTGCCATTTGAAATCCCCATAATGCATCAAGAGCTTTAACTAGATGAATCATTTGATACCACATACTACCTTCATAAGCACCTATAACCTAACCATACTCATCCCTTAGAATGCCACCACCACCAGACAAACCTAAATTACCTTTAGAAGAGCCATCAAAGTTTAACTTAATCCAAATTGATAGAGGATTCATCCACTTAACATGTTTTATAAGCTCAATTCTAGGATCCATTGGTATCTCACCCTCAACATTAATGATCCAATTCTTAGCAATCAATTCTTCGTGAGAGAAAAATTTATGCTTCTTACTCCATTTTATGATTTTCTAGTTTTTCATGAAGATTTATAATTTTGAAAGTAATAATTTGAGGAGATGGCTTTATATCCCTAAAAATTATGTTATTGACTTCCATATACCCCATAAACCATGGGGAAACACCATTATCCATAGTTTCTTTAATTCTTGACTCAAAAATGGTGAATTCCAAGTCAACCAAGAATTTTGAAGAGAAACATTATGAACCCAATTCAACTCGATTTTACACAAAATATCACCCCATAAATTAAAAACATAAGGGTATTCCAACATAATATGTTGAATGGATTCATTATCCAATTTAGAAAGCAAACAGTGATTGACTAGCATCAGACCTTTTTTGCAAATGTTATCAAATGTAAGGTTCTTTTTTTATCAATTTTAGGGCTTTTGGATCCCCTTCCTGATAACATAATAACATTATAAAACCAAATGGTCTAGCTTGGTAACATAATTATCAAGGCATATAACCAACCAAAAACCATCCAAACTTTTAAACCAAAGTTTTTATTTACAAGACTTACAATATACCAGCTACTACTATCAAAAAAACCATCAATGGCCATTAGACCAACAAAATAGCAAAAAAGATCCAACTACAAAGAAAACCTACATTTAGTTGATTAGTATAAATTATATTTCCTTTTACACTTCATCATCCAAAATACCTAATCTCTGAACAGTAGCCTTCTTCTATGCCTGAGAAACTTGAACCAACTGATGCTGAGAAGATTTACCTAATTTCATGCCACCTAGCTTCTTCTCTTTTTCTAACATGGAGGCCTCAAAACCAGTAGACTTTTGAAAATTAAATTTTTTCTTATGGTTCCCCTACACTTTTGAATCTTATTGCTTCTCAAGCCACCAAAGAGGCACCCAAAATTGACCACGGGCTAAACCACGTGCTAACCATTTTATTACCTTCAATCTGCGCAAGGTCCTCTTTTTAACATGATATTCCTCTAGATTCAAAATGGGAATAAGAAAATCTTACAAGAAGGGAATTGCCACACCCCTGTCTTCCTCCTTCTCGCCTTCAGCTGAGCACGCTTCTTCCACATCACGAGAAAAGTTAGCCAAGGAAACGAATCTCTCTTCCAACATTCTAAACACAAACAGAGGGACAAAACTAAGGTTGTCTTTCTCAAAAAATGGAAGGTCCTGAAAAGGGCCTAGAGGAAGACTATTCATAGTTGGGAGCAAATCCACCCTATGCTCGGTCAAGATAAAAACCGTAATCATCTCTTTAATTTGTTCTCAATCAAACACCACAAAACATAAATTGCTCACAAAAAGGGCTACCAAATCTAAATTCACTTACTCTTCTACTCTCTACTAGCATTTTTGCACCAAGAATAACCTCCAATGCTTCAACCACTTCCAAAACTAGCACCCAAAAAATATTCTTGAGATGCATTCTAGATACACTACTAGTAAAACCCATTTATATGGTTTTATCCCCACCAAAATGCAACAGCCAAACCAACGACTTAATGAATTCTATCTCCATCCATAAAATACAAGCCAAGCCAACACCCAAAACCATAATGCCAAAAAGTGATGGCCACAATTGAGATAAATTTTCTCCCATTTAATTCACATGAATCGTAATAAAAGCCCATCAAATCCACATCCATACCATTATTACTATCATCAACACCTCCACTATTACCTTTCATAAGGCCAATGATAGACCTCCAAAATACACCCCCATCACCTTTTAACTCACTTATGATATAGATTAAACTTCTCAAAGAGCCACCAGTTCTACCCCAACACAATCTTACCATCTATCCTTGGTATTTTCGACCCTAGCCTCCTCCTCTTAGTCTATACCCACATTATCTAGGAAGTCTGCCTCTTTATTGTTTTTTCAAAAATAATGTGAACACCTCCAAATTTGAAATTAACTCAACTCAGACCAAATTAGAGAGGATTTTTTCTAATTTCCAAGATTTAGATTTTTGGCCTGACAAGGCCTAAATTACGACTTGAGATTCACCTTCAATTTCCAGATATGATATTCCTTAATCTAAGGCCAGCTCAATCCCAGATACTAGAGCTTGATCTTCTACCTCATTATTTATTCCATAAAGAATCTTAAGTGACATAACTCTTATTAAAGAGCCACTTTAATATTTAATTACATAACTTACACCTAAAGCTCATGGATTTCCCCGACAGGGCCCATCAAAATTTAGCTTAAACTAACCTGGTTGCGGAGGAATCTAGACTACCCCATCTCTACTTTTATTTTTCTTCTTATCTACTATTGACCTTTTAACGGGGATCTAACATAAGAATCTTATTGTGAACACATAACCAAAATAAAATGTTGATTTTTGGAATAAGTTATTTATCCTAAAATTTCAACTAAGGAATAATCTTAGTATAAGGAGGAGATAAAAAAGAATAACCAGATTTGACATTATATTTCCTATCCTCTAAATCAGACCAAACTAATTCATCTTCCTTATTCAAATTTTTTATATGAACACCTCTTAAAATAATATTAAAATAAATTACAACATTCCTAATTTCCACATCAACATTCTCTATTTAAAGATGCTTCCATTGTTTTCTACCATTTTGAGTATGAATATAGTCAACCACTTTAACTCCAAACAATATTTGCAATTAGAGACTAATACATTGCCATGGTTTGACCTTTATCAACGGTTGATCTAACAACCAAGAATCAACCTGAAATCTAATATTGAAACCATTCCCTATCTTCCACCTATAGTCATTAATAGTAATCTTTGTTTTTCACAATTAAATTTCAAATGGTAAACCTTCTTATGATATATTCCTCGTAAAGGAAAGCATCAGCACTTTTATTATTTAAATATTTATCCTAAAAGATATTAATCCATAAATTTGACTCCTTAATAAATCTCCAACATAGATTAGCGACCATCACTTTCTTCATCCATTTTAATCTATGAAAACCAAGCCCACCATTCTATTTGGGAAGACAAACCTTATCCCAAACCACCAAAGGAAATATTTGTTTGTCCTCAACCCCAATTCATAAAAATATTTTTTAAATCCTTTCTAATTTATCTTGAACAATTTTTGGCATTTTGAAAAGAGACATTTAAATAAGTAAGAAGGCTTTGAAGAACACTTTTTATTAACAAAACTATTTGAGAAGAACCAGAAAGTTTGTTTTGAAACCTTTCACTCAGAGTATTCCACAAGTGAATAAACAACATATCAACAAACAAAGGCAGTCCCAAATACTTTGAAGGAAGATGTTTAATTTAACACCCAAGTATCCAAGTTATTTTATATTGTCTAGCCATAGAAGTATTGACAAATAATAAATAACTTTTAACAAAATTTACGACTTGTTTTGAAACTTTTTTATAGGTCACTAAAATTCTTTTCAACTCCTTAGATTATTTAAAAGAGGAAATATCAAGAGCAATAGTATCATCAACAAATTGTTGATGGAGAGTAGGTTCCACTTCATTGGTAACCTTATAACCCTTCAAACTCCCATTTACAACAGTAACCAACATGTTTATGGTCAAGGAATCTGCCATAATGATAAACAAGAATGGAGACAAAGGATCCCCCTGTCTAATTCCACTTTTGCTTCTAAAAAATCAGCATGTGTTGCATTTATAAGAATTGAAAATATAACAGTAGAAACACAAGTCTAAATCAAACAATGGATATGAGAATAAAAACCAAATTTATTCAAAACCACATCCAAAAAATTATAGTCCACTCTATCATTTGTCTTACTTATATCTAATTTGAGAATCATACTGGTTTTATTGTCATTATCCATGGAATGAATGGTTTCATGCACTGCAATGATCCCATCTTAAAGTTGCCTCCCTGGAATAAAAACCTCCTGATTTTTGGATATAATCTTTTCCATCAAAGGTTGTATTCTCAAAGTAAGGATTTTAATGAATATGTTATATATCATGGTAGAATCTAAGGTCTTTAGATAGAGCAGATGTACCACTTGATTGATCACACAAGCCAAATAAATGTACAACACAATGTAGTTGAGAGCAAATGAAAATAATGCAAAAGAGATTAGATCCTAAAATAAAACTTCCTTAACAAAACTCACAAATGTGAGAAGTAAAAATAAGAGAGTGTTGAGTAACTCCTCCACAAAAGGTGGTCAATATGGATAAGAAAAGAGAAGTAACTCCCATATCCAAAATAACAGGTCAAAGGAGTTACTTCCTAGTCACTCGATCAACCTACACACATAAGCAAGATTCTCCATGAACGTAGAAAAATTCCAAGTGAGGAAAAAATACCATAATAAATAAATATGAGAAAAAATAAAACCCTTACTCTAACATCCTCCCCATAATCAAACTTAGGTGGGCATTGTAAAAAAAAAAAGGTCCTAATAGATAGGCCTGATGAGGTACTCATGTACAAATCAATCTCTCATAAAGTAGATAAAATGATAAAACCCATAGGAAAAACTCCTTCCCAAAAGAGAGACATAAAAAGAAGAGACCAGAATTCCCCCCTCTGAAGATGATGTTGTAGTGTCTTGAACCTTAATAAAGGCTTGCAAGTGAAAATACTTACTCTCCGTGAAAGGTTTGGTGAAGATGTCTACAATATACTTTATCATATAGAAATATCTTAGATCAATGATGTCCCCATAAATGAGATCTATGATCAAATGCATGTGAATCTCTATGTTTGGTCTGTTGATGTTAGATTGGATTCTAACAAATATAAATGGTACTTTGGTTGTCACAAAAGATGATGGTAGATCGTTTGAACTAGATATCAAACTCTATGAGAATCCTCTGAAGCTAGATGGACTTAGTGGTAGCATTAACAACCTGCATATAATCTACCTTAGTAGATGATAAAGCAATAGCATTCTATTTTCTAGCTTGACCAACTAATCAGCCCTGAACCAATAGAGAAATTATAACCTGAAGTGGACTTGTGATTTTGAATATCACTAGCCCTGTCTAAGTCAGTATATCCAATCAAGTCGATGTCAGTGCCAACTCTATAATGAATCTTGAATCTATGTGTGCCCTAAATGTAGTGCAAGTTCCTCTTAGTTGCTTTCTAATGCATCTCATGGGGTTCCTGCATGAATCTAGAAACTAAGCCCACTGTATATGATATATTAGGTCTCGTATGTGTTAAGTAGATAAGGCTACGCACAAGTTTTCGATATAAGGTAACAACAACTAAAGGTGAAGTAAAATCTACCTCAAGCTTGACTCTAGATAGAAAATGAGTCAATGTTGGCTTACAATTAACCATGTGAAACTAAGCAATTAGATCGAGAGCATAATTATGCTGTGAAAGAGTAATCCTTTAGTTGGACTAATAAATATGAATCCTAAGGAAGTATTGTAACAATCCCAAATTTATCATGGAAAATTTATCCTGAAGAGCCATTTTCACTATTGTAATGGATGAAGAAGAGTTAACAGTGATCAAAAGATCATCAACATAAAGAACCAGAATTAAAAGTGAATCATTTTATCACAAGAGATAGATGTGTGGATCTGAATGGCATCTAGTGAATATTATTAAAATAAGTAAGGAATCCATCTTGGCATACTAAGCTGAAGGGGCTTATTTGAGGTCATAGATGGATTTCCAGAGTCTGCATATACCGAAAGAATCCTCAACAAATCTGAGAGATTGATCTATGTAAATATCCTTCTCAAGATCACTATGACTAAAGGCATTTTTCACATCCATTTGATGAACATCTTAATGATTGGCTACAACAATAACAAGTGTGAGTCTGATGAAGTTTATATTGGTGACTAGTGCAATTGATGTCAAGCCCCTAAGAGAAACTTTTGGTGACCAACTATGCCTCAAACTTATCAACAGACCCATCTGCTATATACTTAGTCTGATATATCTATCTACATCAAATTGTCTTTATTCCCTTATGAAAAAATGTCAAATCCCAAGTGTGATTCATTATTAAGGAGTTATACTCCTCATACATGGGAAAATCCCACTTAGGAATACCTAACGCCTCCTGAAACGTTTATGGATATAAGATAGAGGCATAAAAGGTCTGTGGCCCACTCTAAAACTCTGAACATGTATGTTTATCATATGAAGGATCCCCAACCCATGTACTTGTACTCTATAGTGTCTACCTAGCATAAAGAGGATCAAAAGTGGATGAGTTAGGTAGATAAACATCATCCTCTGACGTGTGGCCAGATGTGGATTAAGATGTGTCCCCATCACTACTCTCACTATAAGAACTAGAAGTGTCATCAACCTTTAGAATGTGCTCTTGCTAATTTGAATCATCTGATTCAAATCCAAGTGAGTCCAATGACGTGGGAGAAGTGTCAAGTTTTGAGTCTGTGGGACTCTCCTGAAAGTGAAAACTTCTCTCGATGAATAACTCATGTGTGGTTAGATGAAGAAGGTGGTACCCATTAACACCATATGGATAATATATGAATAAGTAAGGCTTACTCTAAGGTTTAATAGCCTTGTGTTTCATCTTCAATGTCAGGATCCTACTCCTTAAGAGTACACTTGATTACCTTTGTATAAGCAACTAAACATGGAATTAAACTAGAAGTAATATGTAACTAGAATTCAGAAACAACACAGAATATGAGAGACAATACAATCTTGTATTAACACTCTTCCAGAAGGAAATACAATGAAGAAATCACACTCTTCCCACACCTCTTGGGTGTATAGTAATTCTCCCTCAAGAGTTCTCTCTCTCAATCAATTACAACCACAACTCAAACACAGAGTTGTTCCCTCCACCAGTAAGTGACAATCAACTCAACCATTGTTGCCTACTTCCAGTCCACCAAGTACTCCAAGTACTCCAAGTAGATCTCCTTGATCTTGCACACCTGTAGATCTAACTGATCTTACTTACCATGTAGATCTCCCTGATCTTGCTACCTGCAGATCAACTGATCTTACACTCAGAAGGATCTCTTCCTTGTCCTTGATCCTTGATCCTTCGATCCTTAATTACAATATAGCCCCATGGGTCTCTTAAATAGATCCCATACAAACAATAATTAGACTTCCCAATTACAATAATTAGAAACACAGACTCAAGACTAAAATTAGTCTTTACATGCAAACTGACTGTCTGTCTAAAATTAGACCAATTCTAGAATGCACAGACGATCGACGTCGGTCTTTGTTTGTCTGGAAATGACCGATGTCGGTTCCTGTCTGACTGATGCTAGCTGACCCCTAATTGATGCCAATTTCTTTATACACTGAATATGACAGACGTCGATTGGCCTGACCGACGTCAGTTACTGTGACACTCAGCAACCTCCTCCATTTGCATAACAATGAAGCTTTTAGCTCCACAACCTAACAATCTCCCACTTAGAGATAAATAGTTGCACCTATACCTGTACTTGTACATCCTCTAATTTTGTTTCTGGCTTGTATCCCTCTTCAAGTTTAATCTTGAAGACCAACAGAAGTTGAATGAAGATTCAACTTCTCTTTTGTTCCTGACTTTGTTAACATATCTATAGGGTTCCTATCCGTATGGATCCATTTTAACTTCAACTCACCATCCTCCAATACATGTCTAATGAAGTGGTACCTATGCTGTATATACCTGGTTCTTGAATGAAAGGCTGAATCCTTTGTAAAATCAATTACTCTTTGACTATCACTATACAATCTACAACTCTCTTGCTCCTTTTCCAACTCTTCCATGAACCAAGTCATCCATATCATTTCCTTGCTAGCCTCTGTGACTGCAACAACCTTTTGCATCTCTAAAATCTAGCTAATTGTTGTTCCACCAATAGTGAACACATATCATGTGGTGCTTCTCCTGTCATCCAAGTAACCTGCCATATCCGAATCTACATACCCATGTAGAGAAGTGCTTGACCCTGCATAGCATGAATACCTGTTGTTGGTCCCTCTCAGATACCTGAGAATCCACTAAATTGCTTTTCAGTGCTCCTTTCCTAGATTGGCCATAAACTTGTTGACAACTCTCACTGCTTGGGTAATATCAGGTCTAGTACATACCATGTACTTAACCTCATCATGTGATTTAGGACACTGTTCATAACTCAACTTGAACTATCCAACCATAGGTGTGCTTATCGATTTTGCATCTTGCATATTAGACCTCTCCACTACTTTATTCACATAATCCTCTGGAGACAAAATTAACTTGTGACTTTCCCTGTCTCTAGAAATACTCATGCCAAAGATTTTCTTTGCTACACCTAAATCCTTCATGGGAAACATGTGAGCTAATTTTACTTTTACCTCAGCAATTCCCTACATGTGTGACCCTGCAACAAGTATATACACTACATACACTAACAGGATAATGTAGCTAATATTATCCAACCTGGTAAAATAAACACAATGGTCACATTGACATTGACTAAAGCCATGCTTTGTCATACATCTGTCAAACCTTAAACACCATTGTCCTGCAGCTTGCTCAAGACCATATAACTTGGCCTTCTGTCTCACCTATCTATTCTCTCCTTTCTTTAACCTGTAAATCCATTCGTCTTTCAGTGCTTTCATCCCATCTGACAACTCTACCAAATCCCACGTTTGGTTCTCTTCCAAGGAATCAATTTCCTCATTCATGCCATGCTCCCATTGTTTTCTAGATTTTACCTATATTGCCCCTTTAAAACTTCCTGGTTCTCAACTATCAGTGAGCAACAAGTAGTATAAAGAAGGGGAATAATGAATTTGAGGCTTACTTACCCTTTCAGACCTCCACATGGGCATTTAAGACTCCTTGACAGCTTGCTGTCTGCCCAAAATTTATTCTAACAGTGATCGATCTTGATCATCTCTCAGTCTGCATTCGATCGACGTCAGTTCCATGCGATTGACCTGACCGACGTCAGTTCTTACCTGATAGACGTCAGTTTCCACATGATTGTCAACGTCAGTTCCCTGATCGATGTCAGTGTCCACCTGCCTGACATCACCAACTTTGGTCTCCACCAGACTGACATCAATTCCTATCTGATCGACCTCGATTCTCACCTGATCTACGTCGATAACTGTGTTTTCTTGTGAGTGATGATTTTTACCCACGAGCTCATTTTGGATCATAACCTTGTCTAAATCAACTTTGCCCTGCTTAGAATTATTCAACCTCTTGAGTTGATCTCTGTCCATCATCTTCTACTTGAAAACCAAGGCTTTCCATGTCTTGAAAGTATCAAGAACATCCATTCCCTTCTCACTCATGTGACCAAGCCTACAAAGCCACATCTTTGCATCTACATCTGAAGTAGATAAAACAAAAAGAGAATTAGTAATATAAGTAGATAGATAAAGTTTACCTACTTTCTTACCTCTTGCTAATACAAGTGCACCCTTGGAAACTTTCCAAGATTCCGCTGTGAGAGTTACTGTACAACCCTCATCACCCAACTTTCCTATAGAAATCAAATTCCTCTTCAGGATGGGTACATGCATGACATACTTCAACACCCATGTGTTGCCAGTCTGCAACTTTAGTTGCACTTCCCCTTTGCCAACCATTTGACAAGGCTCACCATCCCCTAAATAAACTTTTTTAAAGTCTCCATGGACATAATCATGAAAAAATTCTCTATTTGGGGTTGCATGGAAAGAGGCACCATAATCTAAAACCCAAGATTCTACTTTATCTAAGGAACATATAAGAGCATCCTGTGCAACAATACCTGCAACATCTGCTTCTTTATTTTCTTCATGTTGATCTTCTACCAACCAACAATCTTTCTTTGCATGTCTTTTTTTTCCACAATTCCAGCAGGTTATACTACCATACCTGGATTTGGATCCACAATCTATTTTTGACCTTGATTTCCCTTGCTCGACCTTCTCTCTTTGCTTTCCTTTGCTTTCAACACTTAAAGCATTCCCTGGTGATTTTCCTGTGAATTTCTTCATTCAAGATTACACTAGCAACTCATCAACTTTCAAGATATTTGAAGCAGACAGTATTACTACTGCCATTACTAAGCTATGCCAACTTTCTGATAAAGAGCATAAGATTAAGAGAGCCTTAATTTCATCATCAAAAACTATTTTGACTAAATTTAACTGGTTTACCAAACCATAGAAATCACTAAGATGACTATATACTGATCCACCTTCCAGCATTTGCAAATTAAATAATTGCTTCGTAAGAAATACCTTATTTGAAGTTGAGGGTTTTTTATATAAATTTGCCAAAGATTCTATTAACTCTACCGTTGTCCTTGCCTGAGATAAGTTAGAAACCACAGAAGCTACCAAGGTTAGCCTTATAGCTCTTAGAGCCTTTCTGTCAAGAACCTTCCATTATTCATTTTGCATACATGTGGGCTTACATGAAACCCCACCCAACGGTAAGTACAGATCTTTCTGATACAAATAATCTTCTATCTACATCTTTCATAATTGATAATACTTGCCATTAAATTTCTCAATTTTTAGCATACTTTTTTCTGCCATTGCTTTACTCCCACTCAAACAAAAACCCCTGTGAGTTACCTATAATCAACAAACACTTAACACACTCTAAAACCAAGGTGTTAGTGAACCAAGCTCTGATGAACCTGTAGCCTTGATACCAGTTGTCTGGATCCTACTCCTTAAGAGTATACTTGATTACTTTTGTATAAGCAACTAAACACGAAATTAAACCAAAAGTAATATGTAACTAGAATTCAAAAACAACATAGAATATGAGAGACAATACAATCTTGTATTAACACTCTCACAGAAGGAAATACAATGAAGAAATCACAGTCTTCCCACACCTCTTGGGTGTACAGTAATTCTCCCTCAAGAGTTATCTCTCTCAATCAATTACAACCACAACTCAAATACAGAGTTGTTCCCTCCACCAGTAAGTGACAATCAACTCAACCATTGTTGCCTACTTCCAGTCCACCAAGTACTCCAAGTACTCCAAGTAGATCTCCTTGATCTTGCACACCTGCAGATCTAACTGACCTTACTTACCATGTATATCTCCCTGATCTTGCTACCTGTAGATCAACTGATCTTACACTCAGAAGGATCTCTTCCTTGTCCTTGATCTTTGATCCTTTGATCCTTAATTACAATACAACCCCATGGGTCTCTTAAATAGATCTCATACAAACAATAATTAGACTTCCCAATTACAATAATCAGAAACACAGACTCAAGACTAAAATTAGTCTTTACATGCAAACTAACTGTCCATCTAAAATTAGACCAGTTCTGGAACGCACAGACGATCGACGTCAGTCTCTGTCTGTCTGGAGATGACCGACGTCGGTTCTTGTCTGACTAATGCCGGCTGACCCCTAACCGATGCCGGTTGTTCTGTACACTGAATATAACCAACGTCGGTTGGCCTGACCGACATCGGTTACTGTGACACTCAGCAACCTCCTCCATTTGCATAATAGTGAAGCTTTTAGCTGCACAACCTAACATTCAATATGCATGCCATAGATGGAGATCTAAAAACCCTTAAGTTATCAAGTGCAGGTTTGCTATTGTGATAAGATTCAAAGGGAGTTATACCTTTTAAATCTTTGTGAGGAACCCTATTCTGAATGTAATATGCACAATTAATGGTTTTGACCCAATAGTAAGGTGTTATGTACTTAGAGTGAATCATACAGTTAGCCATATCTTTCAAATATGTGTTCTTACATTCTACAACTCCATTCTAATGAGGACTATAACAAAATGTCTACTATAAAACAATCCCCTCTTCTATGCAAAACTGCTCAAACATATTATTGACATACTCACCCCCATTATCAGTTCGAAGAATCTTCATGCATTTATCATATTGTTTCTCTATAAAAACTTTGAAATCTCAAAACTTGTTGAAAACTTTAGATTTTCACCTAAAAAAGTGAACCCATGTGTATCTTGAGAAATCATCAATGAAGGTAAGGACATACTTATCCCTTGTGAAAGATAGAATGGAAAAATATCACTGTGTACTAACTCAAATGCCTATGAAGTCCTCCAAGATTTTCCTTTGTCAAATTTCTCTTCGAGATGCTTCCCAAGGGTGCAACCCTCACAAACACCCTTAGAGAAATAGACTCGAGGTAAGCCCATGACCATGTCATTTTTGTTGAGTTGTTGTAGGTAGTGGTACTTAAGGTGGTCAAACCTCTCATGCCAAACTTTACTAACTCCATCTAAATGAGTCAGTAATATAGCTAGAAAATAATCAGGTGTAAAATATGAAAAGGTGTATAACTTAGCTTAGTGATCTACCCTATCCATTGCCATTGTAGAATCATTATGCAACTCTCTGATTGTGATTAAATTCGATGAAAACTCTACCCTCATGTCTTTGCTTCAATGTGATTGATTTATTACACTGATAGGAGATTAGTTGAAAGTGATTCAACACTTAGAACATTATTGAATGTTCCTCCATCCATTTCAACAGATCCTCTCCCTATAACTTATACTGAAGTATCATCACCCAAAGTGATAGAAGATATGCTACAAGGCTCTAAAGAAGAAAAGTCAACTTGTGAAGAGCCCATGTGGTGAGAAGCACCTGAGTCAATAACCCATGAAGAGGTTGGATCTACAACTGCTATAAGAGCCTTTCCCTTTTCTTTCTCTTTACCTTTTCATTTTGCCTTAGAAGAATCTTGAGTTGATGGATTTTGCTTGATAGACTCAAGAACACCTATGTTATTTTCCTCTAGAAGATGAGTTACGTGATCAATTTATTTCTTCATGCACTTGTAATCATCATGCCCATTTTTATTGTAATAAGCACACTTAACCTTCTCTTTTTTAGGTTTGTCATTGGAAGAGGAGGTTTTAGTGGTTATTTTGGCAAGGATTGATTCTTTCTTTTTCTCTTATTCCTTATTCTTCTTCTTCTTCTATTTGTTTGAATTCTTTGCTTTTCCATTCCTAACAATTAGGGCTTAAAGTTTTGTTGACTTTAATGTGCCCATTTGTAGTAACTTGTCTTGTTCTCGAGTCAAGTCAGCAACAAAGACATCTAAAGAGGGAATTTTTCATGTAGTGCCTAGAGCACTTTTAGTGGCATAGAAAGTAGAGACAAAGATAGAGTAATCAAGACCTAACTTAGAAAGTATAGAAATAATAAGTTGGTCATCTTTTTTCTCTATTCCACATTTTTTCAATTACAATCTTAAAGGCTTTAACTTGGTGAATAAATCTTGAAGGGTGTCAAAATTGCTAGGACTTAGGCTTATATGCTCATTTTCAAGTTTGTGGCCTCTCATCACATCTAAATTCGTAAAAAAAAAAATCAAAATGGTCCACACCTCATTGGGAGATTTAGTAGGTTTTAAGTGAAAGAGAAGATCAGAAGACACAGAAAGACATAGCAACCCATAGGCTTCATCACAACAGTTGTACCACTTAACTTTTTCTGCTTTTGTACAAAGTTTAGTTTCATTTTACATTGTAATACGATGTAAACCCTTTCTCCTTAATATAATGTGCATTTTGATTTTCCATTCATATTAGTTAAATGGTGTTAGTGGATTAATTGAACTTGTAGCCATTTTGTGCGAAAATAAAGTGCAGACTTGGTTGTAGTTATTATTGTATAAATGAAAGTGCAAGTAGAAAGAAAGAGTGACTCAAAACATAATACACCCCCCTAAATTATAAAATGGTAAACCCCCACCTGAATGTTGTAAAAAATGCATGCTCAAAAGATGTCAAGCACAACTAAGAATGCATCTTGAACAACCAATACAAGTGTCAGAGAAGACGTGATTTATAAAACAAGGCGAGGACATTGAGCTCAGTTGAAAATGTGTCCAAGATTATTATAGTGGAAAAGAAGGAAGAAGATAAATGTATGTTTTATATGCGAGGATATTTTTTCACCTGCTAAATTGGTCCTCACCCATCGATCTTCGACAAACAAAAAAATGAAAAATTACAAAATAATGACAATTTCCCTTTATATCTCCTTTTACAAAATAACCAACAATAAAAACGTGTTTATGAAAAAAATAATAAAAAATAATAATTTTACAATATTATTATTATCATTAAATAAAAAATCAATCAAAAAATAGCTCCATGTCTTTAATAATATCAATCCTTCCAAAATACTCTTATCTTTTTTTTTTTAATAAATGACTATCCCCCCTTTTAACATGAAATGCTCATAAAAGAAACGTTACAATATAACGTCATTTTGAATGATATTAAATAAAGTAAATTTTGACTTGCCCCAAGCAAAGAATTTAAACTTGGAAAAAGTGGGAGTCATGTAAAGACCACGGTTTTTGAAGGTGGTATGTTAAAAACACCAGTTTCCAAAATGAAGGGTTTCGAGATCTTTAGAAAGACAACGATGTTACCAGTTTGGTTGGCCGGTTAAGGGCACTTCCAAAGGATGATAGACCTTAGGGTTCACGTTGGATGTCGTGAGCAAGGAACAACGAATGGAGGGCGGACCTGAGGGTTCACGTTAAACGCCAAGTGCAAAGACCAGGTATGACTATGAATGGAGCTTATAAGGGTTTCGAACCAGAGAAATAACCAGGCCAATGAACCCTTAATCTCCCAACGTAGCTCAGTGATGCTAAAAAAAACTTGTTCACGGATTCTAAAAAGAGTTTAAGTACCTGCACAGGTCATGTGGATGATCTAAATCACCAACAAGCTATATACTTCCCAAACCATTTCATTAACTCCACCGTGAGCCGTTAGAGGTCAGTCCACCAAGAAGGAAGGCTGGGGGGTGTTCTACAGTGTAGAGGATGATGTTGACAGTTCTTTCCGACAGAATGAAGAAAGGTCATGTGGATCAGCAAATAAAAGGAGCCTACATAATCACACAAGAACCGAGCCAAGAGAAATCTAGATCCCACACAGCTACATGCAAAAAAAACATCTTATGATTTTTATTTTCAAACCCTCTAAAAACTTGCCTCATAATATATGCAAATAATATTTCAAAAAATAGTTTAATAGCAATAAAACCCAGACACAATTATCGGGGTGGCTTTGATATCATATCAGGGCAGAATACAAGGTCTATGGATAGAGCAGATGCATCAGTGGATTAATCACACAAGCTAAGTGATTGCACAACACAATGTAGCTAAAAGCAAATGAAACCAATACGAGATTAATGCAAAAGAGACTAGAGCCAAAACCAAAACTTCTATTAACAAAGCTCACAAATGTGAGAAGCACAAATAGAAGCGTGCTGAGTAACTCTTCCACAAAAGGTGGTCAACAGAGCTCCAAAATAGAATAATAACTCCTCCACAAAAGGTGATCAATAAGGCCAAGAATAGAGCAGTAACTCCCATACCCAAAATAGCCAATCAAGGTAGTTACTTCCTAGTCACCTAGTCAACCTGCACACATAAACAAGCTTCTCCATGAAAGTAGGAAAACTCCAAGTGAGGGAAAAAAATGTAGAATAAATAAATGTGGGAAAAAAGAAAACCCCTATTCTAACATTATAGATCAAATTGTATAAACTACTATGATGGTAGTTTGAAAACATAGTTACGACACCTTTCTTGGGGATCATGGCAATGAAAGTATTAATAAATTCTCTTAGAATTTTTCTTGATGTGAAAAACTCATCAGTAGTTGCAACCACATCAAATATAATAATTTTACAAATTTTTTGAAAGAAGGCCATAGGAAACCCATCAGGGCTAGGGTCGTTATCTTTATTTAACATGAAAACCGCAGCCTTAACTTCTTCAACTGTTAACAATTTTAACAAACTGACATTATCTTGATTTGAGATCGATAAATGGATGTAATCAATAAACACCTGAGTTAACTCAACGCCAAGACTACCATTAGCATCAAACATATTCTGAAAATTATAACTTCCTCCTTAATTAACAAATTATTAGAACATATTAAACCATCATCCTTTAGAATTTTTGAAATTCTATTGTGACTTCTATGTTTAAGCGTAGACATATAAAAGTATTTCGTATTCTGGTCACCTTCTTTCAACAAAATATCCTTAGATTTTTGTCTAAAAAAAATTCTTCACAAGAATGATATTCATTCAACAAATTTTTTTCTCTCAATAAATTTTTCCTCTGTAAGACCATTCACGTCAAAATGCTCTACCAAAATTGTAAGAGCAACTCTAACATTCTTTTTCAATATGTTACCAAGACATCCTTATTCTATATTCGAACATTTCTTGTCACATTTTTAAGTTTTTTTTCCAATCTAAACATAGCAATCCTTAAGATTTCAATGTTCCACCATTCTTTAATCCTTTCCAACCAATTACGGATGAGAAAACCACATGCTCAAACTTGAAAGGCATTCTCTCCTCCTTAATTATTTGTTACTATCACCTATCACCTTGTCCTTTGTGTGAATGTTTCTGCGCCTTGGATTCACACCTTTTAGAAGCTATCCATCGTCATCTCCTCTCACCTTTTCTGAATATTTTTTTAAAATTTCTCCTCATATGCAATTTCGTCACTCCACCATCACTAAATCCCCGCAATTGTCATTAGTCACTTTTAACCTTTCCATCATGTATTTTGTCAAAGATCTTACTATTTTCTTAATGTTATCATGCATCATTACAATTAATATTTTGAGATCTATTAAAATTTGTAGACATTTACTTTCAATATTAATAATAAGGCAGTGTCAATGATATTATATACAGTAAATTGTCAACCATTCAATAGACATGTTGACTTATAACGATATTTCTTCACTAATATTTTAGCAATCAATTATTTTATAACATTAAATATATTTTAAAAATAAAAATAGTATGTTTAAATCACAGACGAATCTAAAGTGTCTACCTACAATAACAAATCTCCAATGTAAATATATCGAAATATGTTTCCCTCCACCCAAAAAATAATTATTGCAATCTACCAAACATTATGACTTGTAGTCAAAGATTCATCTTCCTAATTATTTGCCTTTGGCAACTACAAAGATACTTCCGAATCAGATGTAGGATTTTCTATAACCCAAAACAATAAAATAACAGCCTAACTTATGCTAAGAAATAAAATAAAATAAGTGGTCACTTAAAATATTGGATTTGATTTGTAAGGGTTTGGTAGAGTGGTAAATTAGGTATTCATTGGAATATACATTTTAATTGTATGATTTAAATTTTTTAAGTTTTGTAAGTTTTATAATTATATAAATATTTGAGTGGTTATAAAACAATTTATTATTTAATATGATTATAAAAATAGAATAGAAATAATTAAATTTTTAATGTTAAAAAATAGATTTATTATATGTATTTATTTTATTTTTATTTTTTAAAGGTATATATAAAGATGAGGGTTTTGAAGGGAATTCATAATCTAATATAATGTTTAGAAGATAAATTATTGGGGAAAAGAAAGTAAAAAGTAATCATCACATCATTTAACGAAATAAAATAAGGCGTAAACTTAAAAAACAAAATCAGTATTATCGGTAAAAAGACCATCAATAGTCAATAACAAATTAGTCAACAGTGAATTAAGAAAAATATGAAACGACTAAAAAACTATATAAAACAGTAAAAATCGATCAACCACCACACTATCAATACAGAAGTTAACCAATCATAAAACAAATTGGTCCAAACCACAACAAAAAAACACTGACAAATGACAAAATTAACTGTTGATCCAAATCAATCTTGAAACAAAATGTTTGCAATAATATTTTAACATTGAAATAGAAATCGGTGGACAAGGGCCTATCTTACGTCAACAATATAATCTTATCTTATACATATAATCTTTATTATTAGTACCTGCGCGATACTATATGTTTCGCCTTAGTGCATTAATCAGTCTTGCCTAGAGTTGACTCCCAATCAGCAAATCTTGTTCATTGAAAACATAATTATTTTCCAATGTTTGATGGATGCTGCTAATTTTTATTATTTTCACTAGTTACAGTTAACCAGTGATTAAATTTTCAGACCGGCATCAAATAACATCATTTCAAACCCATAATATGTTCTTTGTTGTTCTCTGAGTAGCCAGGAAAGGAAGCAGGTTATTATAGAGGGCAGGGATAATTGTCATGTGTTAGGCAGCACCAAATGCCCATTTCACCTGCAGCTTTGTGGCAATGAATGGCTAGTGCAAGTGCTTATTTATTCCTCTTGGGAGGCTTCTATAAGACGAGTTTGTTTGTTTTCCATTTTCTGTTTACAAAAATGATGATTACTAGTTTATAGACCCTGGGTTAGCAATTGGATCTGAAATGGCATTCAATGCTAGATCAAGATTGGGTTTTGCCAGAAAAAAATTCATTTTTCAATTTCTATTTTAGGGAGTTTTTTCTTTAACCTAGCATGGCAAAATCCCTCTTCCCTATAAAAGAAACAGGGGCCTTAATTGTCGTAGCTTTGCCTTCTGGAATTCGAATGTCAAGGTAGAAATTAGACGGGTTGTGGGAGGTGAATCGTGCGGCATTTCACCAAGGGAAAGGCCTCGTCAGTCAGGGTGCCGCCAATGGCAATAGGTGCGTTGAACTTGTTGCATTTGTGAAGATAAAAACCTCACCCGGTTGTTCAGGCGTTTAGTGTTTGTCGCCCAATAATTTAACCCCGATTGCCTCCATTTTATCAAGCAACCAAGAATTTCCAAAATCGAAGTACCTATGCAGGGAAGATCCAGGTCTACCCCTATGCTTTGAGAAGTACTTTGTGTTTGCAACCAAAATGTGCTGGAAAATGATGATGGTGTGCTTGCTGCATATCATCGTCAGCTTACGATCGTTTCTTCATCTTCATACAATTTGTGACATTCAAAAGCTGTAAAGGAGGTCATGTTGGCATATTCACAGCACTAGGAGATTATGGACCTGGTGGACGAGTCGGACCTCGATTTCATATACTTTCAAAATCCATCAACAAAGTTTATCGAAACTTACAAGCCGACCTCAAATTCTGCTATTCACAAAATTCTACATCTCCAATTCTGAAAACAAGCTCTACCATTACTAATTCTTTGGAGGAAATGATCTCCAGGGTTGCCAAACAAGGCAATGCGAATGTCAACATCGAAAAACTTGGCTACAATTCTATGAACTAGAAGGATGTGGTAGTGGGTAATTATCTATACAAGTTGTGCATGAGTATCAACTGTAGCGATAACGATGTTAGGAAAATATTGGAAGAGGCGTAGAGTTGTGACTACCCACTAACAATTAATTTGGCAATTAATTTTCCATATAAAAGCTCTGCAAATTCAAGTTTTTACAAAGAATGTATTGTAGAATGTGACCTCACAGAGTTTGAAATGATTGTAATTTCCTAAATCCCTTTTATTGTGAAATGTGACCTCAAAGAATTTAAAATGATTGTAATTTCCTAAATCCCTTTTACCATTATTTATTATTTTGATCAAACATCTTCTCTATCTCCTACCATGATACTAGAAATACATACTTCCAATTTGATTATAGTAATTAACAATGCATTCTACAAAATTCAATACAAGAGCATGTACTAAAACTATCCACGACACTTATTTTAAAGTTGTTAAAAAAAATAAAAAAATATTTAGACGATATGACATTAGATGCATTATTGTACGAGAGAGAAATAATAATCACCCTCTCCAACATCTCTCTCTAAATGTCTACTCAAGACAACTATGGGTGTCTAAAAGTCTTGAAATGACCCTTCGCTGAGAGCATTCTTGTCTCAAGTATTAAAAGATAGTAAAGTTATGCAACACAAAATTATTTGGCAGTGTCATCTTGCTGTAAGCACGCTCGTTGGTTTGCGTAGATTTTTCCAAAGTAAACAAAATAATGATGATGATAAGGATGGGAGCATCATTCATTCTTAAAATTAGAAGAACCAAAGTAGTAGTTTATTTTATTTTTTGAAATGGTCATAGCATCTTTTTGGCATAGACAATCAATAAACTCTAGTTCATGGCGTATTGACACTTGGCAATTGTTATACCACACATATTTTGCACAAATATTATTTAAGCGATGTAAAATTATAGTATAGGAATAAATTGATAATTTGTCTTAAGGGCATGTCTAAAGACACTCGAAGTAATGTTTAAAAATATACACACTAACCAATGTTTAAAAATATATTTTATTAATTTGAAACCTCCATCATTCTCCTTTTAATTTTTCTTTTGATGATATTTGGTTAATATTATTATTTTTTATTTTTTTTAAATATATATTTATTTCTTTTAAATAATTGTTGTTGGTGCATCAAATTTATTGAATATAAAGGTGTGTTTGTAAAGATTGAACCACAGAGTTTTTTATTATTGATACAAAGTTTTATTATTATTTTTCGTCTTAATTATTAATTGAAACATCTTATTATTGTTATATAAAGTGTAATTAGCGCTATTAACAGGGTCAAATTTATAACATGGGTTGGAGCATAATATTGTATCTCGCTTTTTGGTACTAAGGGGACAACAAAAGATGAAAATCTGAATATTTCTCAATTTATGTAGACAATAGTGATTTAATCGTATAAAATATGAAAACGGTGTAAATTAATGAAATGTTTCATTTAAAGTGTAGATTACATTTATTATTTTTTTGAAAAAATAAAAAAATAGATTTTTTAATACCTAAATACACTGTGTATGTTTCATGTACAAAAAGTTTTATTGAGTACTTGATTTCTCCAAGTAATTTTCTCAATATTTTTTGCAAAGAGGACTTAAAAACATAGACGTAGTGCAAGATTATTTTTTTATAATTTTTTGATTAAAAAATGATTTTTTATTAATTTTTTAATGATCAAGGCAAAGAATATCCATGCTTATTATGTCTTTTCCTCGTAATATATATATATATATATATATATATATATATATATATATATATATATATATATATGTTGAAATAGACTATTTTTTTCACCATTAGAACAAGGACATTAAAGTTGAGTGTATTGATATTTTTTTAAAAAAAATGGGCCATAGTCTCCTCTTTTTCCCAATGTCTCAAACGTATGGTACTTTATTTTATAAATAAATATATTTTACTAAATAAATCAAAATAAATATTAAATATTATTAAAAAATTTAAAAAATCATATTATTAGAAAGCTTGTAAAAATACTAATTTATATATAGAGCCACATGTTTTTATTTTATTTTTTCATCCTAATACATGGCATCCGAAGTGGTAATTTTAGGCCAATAGTAGCTTTCCACTTCAATGGTTGAGTATTTCAAGCCACATGAGGTTCGAATGAAGGGGGTTCAAATGAAGTGGGTTAGAACGAAGGGGGTTCAAACAAACCCCCTTCGCTCTAACCCCCTTGGTTTGAACCTCCCCAAATATCATTCAAATTAATAAAAAATTAAGCAAATGCTAAAGTAAACCTTTGACCCCCTTCGTTCGAAGGGGGTTCATTCGAACCTCCTTCGTTCAAACCCCCTTCAAAAAGTACACGTGGGGATTCGAACAAACCCCTTTTGAACAAAGGGGGTTTGTTCGAACCCCAATTTTTTTTCGGGTTTGGATGCACTTGGCCGCCAAGTGGGACTTACTTATGTACCATAGCTCACACAAATTTTTAAAAATATGTTTTTGATAGTGAAAATTTAAGAAATTTACATCATTTTTGTAGTGAAAAAGTGAAGCAACTAAACAAATTTTTATTTACGTTGCTTTTGTGCCATATTTGCATGATCTTGGCACCACTTTTGTGTGACATGTATGCCATCCATAAACGACAAAAAGATGATGCACATACCACATTAGCATGGCATGTTTGCCACCCATAAACGACTCAAAGATGACACAAATATAATTCCAATTTTTGTGTTTGTGTGTTTGCATAAATGTATATATGTATATAAATTTTATAGTTATTGTATAGGTGTTCGGTCGACATCTCTTCCTGAAATCTCATATTTTTTAGGGTCTACGGCATTGTGGATATCTCTGCTCCACTCTTAACCTACTCTCTTCACGCAACGTGTGGACCCAATTCCTGAATTATGAAGGACTTCCCTTCCATTATTTTCACTATAATCTTTTTGGACATTGACTCACTGATTGTCCTTCCAAGTCAAGATGTCACTTTGCTCCCCAGTCCTCTCAAAGTTGGTCGGGGAAAGATGGAACTCCTGGTCAAGACTTTACATGGCATAATCACGACAAGTTTTTCTTTCCTCCATTTTCGAGGGATCTTCTTGTAGAGGATCGTTTGCAAGAGGTGCCTTCTTCCATCCCTTAGCTTCCTTTATCTTCGCTCGATGTGAAAGTCCCTTCCTCTAGGCTTGTTGGTGATTTGGAAGCGACACGCTCTTGCAAAGTTAATGCAACCTTGCCCTCACCCCCCTTTTTCCCCTTTCTCCTTTCCCCTATTCATGACTCTCAAACCTTTTCTAGGGATCACCCCCTTGGTTCCCTCTCCCCACCCTATTCTTCTCTCCTTTTATGTCGTTGTTAACCCTCATCACATGCATCCCGATAAACTTAAAGTTGATGTCGATACCATTGCCAAGAAGAAGGGCAGGTGCTCGGAGGTAGAAAGGCTGAGGGATGAGGCTAAAGCTTTGGTGAGAGAAGGATCTCAATGGACAATGAAAGACCTTATGTCAAGATGCAAAAGAAGACTTGCCCTTACCTGCAATTAAGGATCGCATCGCATTTGTTCTATATATTTTAACCGGCTCCCCGACGAATGCCGGCCAAAATGGTTGTACTCTTGATGAAGGACATTTGGTTCAAGTGTGACGTTATCTTTTGTCTAGTGTTTGGCAACTTGTTGTTTTGCTCTAGTGTGCCTCTTTGTTAGTTTAAGGTGGCTGATTTTGGTTCTCATTGTTTAATAGTTTAGCACTTTTTATCATCAAGGACTGGGCCTCTTTCGTGTCCCAGCACCGATTCATAGCTTCGACCTTAAAAACATTTACTTGATCAAATAAAAAAAATTAAATATTAATTAGAATTTACATTTTAATTATATAATTTAAATTTTGTAAATTTTATAATTATATAAATTAGTGATTATAAAACAATCTATTATGTTATATGATTATGAAAATAAGATATTTTAAATTTTTTTAAAATATAGGTAAAAGCGAGGGTTTTGAAGACAATCCACAATCTAATAATATAATGTTTAGAAGACAAACTACTACGGGAGAAACTAAAAGCAATCGCCCTATCAGCTAACAAAACAAAACAAGGCGTAAACTTATAAAGAAACCAACATTAGTATCATCAGCGAAAAGACCACTAATAATCAGTAACAAATTAACCAACAGTCAACTTAAAAAAAGGTGAAATGACCAAAGAACTACACAAAGGAACAAAAAGCTACCAATAGAATACCCGACCAATCAAAAAACAAATTGACCCAAACTTTTACGAAATTAAGTATTAGCCCAGACCAATCTCAGGATAAAAAAATGTGTGCAATAATATTTTAACATTGAAATATAAAACGGTGGCTAGCGACCTATCTTACACGTCAATAATATAATCTTATCGTACCTTTTTAATTGAAATTTATTTTTATAGATACATATAATCTTTATTATTTTAAAGTTGTTGAAAGAAGATTTAAAAAGTTTTTGGGCGATATGACACAAGATGCATTTTTGTACGGGAAAAAAATAATAATCACCCTCTCTAAATGTCTACTCCGGACAACTAAGTGTATAAAAGTCTTGAAATACCTCCTTGGCATAGAGCATACTTGATAGAGCATTCTTGTCTCAAGTATCAAAAGATAGTAAAGTTATGCGACATAAAATTATTTGGCGTTGTCATCTCGCTGTAAGCACGCACGTTGGTTTGCGTAGAATTTTTCAAAGTGAAAAAATAATGATGATGATAAGGATGGGGTAGTATCATTCATTCTTAAAATTAGAAGCAATAAAGTTGTATTCTTAGATTCGTTTTACAAGAGATAAAATAAAACATATATCGTTTAAGTTTATTCAAATGTTGATACGTTGTTTTTTAGATTGTTGGTTGGTTGAGGTAGTGTATGTATTGTTATAATAGAGTTTTGACGGTCAGTTGTATATGTTTCCTTCGATAGTTTTGTCCCTGTGTCGAGACTTCAGATATGGAAAATAGCCTTGGTCATTTGAAGAGTAGTTACTATTTTACATACACTCTTCGTCTTGATAAAGAGCCTCTCATAGGTCAGAGATGCTAAGCGATTTTGTCCACGGTGTATGGATTTTCACAAACTGCGGTTCCTAGGTTTTCGTGAAACAATCTGGAATGGGGAATCGTAAGCCTTCATCATTTTTTATCATGTCATAGCTTGATCAAAAAAGTTTGAAATGGAATAGGGATTATGGCATGTTGGATAACGAGGTTCCAAGTCACTGTAATGTGCGCAAGGGAAGGAAATGCATTTTCTATTCTGATGTATCACATAGATCTCGATGAGGGAGAAGTTACACCACTTATCCTAGAGGTAATAGGGGTATCTTTGTTGTGTCCTTCCAAATGGTCTACTACCATTATCAATGGTTAAAAACCAACGGTTCAATTCTATAGTTTGTCACCTGCAAAATAGTGTCGCTGACATGAAACCAAGCCTCTCAGCGCATTGGTTGAAGGTTTCATGTTCGGATCCTATGGGCAAAACCCAACCATTCTCACTTCCAATTATAAACTCATTCACCACAATAATCCAAAACACGAACTAAAAACAAGCCATTGACATGTAGAGCCTTCGGCCAAAGAAAGCTATTGTTAGAGTCCACTTCATAAGGCAGATTCATTGTACTAGTATTCAAAGTTATGTGGGATGTCTCACTTGTTGAGCTTCAACTAAAATTAAAGCTGAATTATTAGTGATGAAGTGTTGAGAGATCAAACTTCTTCCTAGCATATCATCAAATGCGATCGACGTGATCTATTGGCACTAAGACAAGAAGCTTGTGTCAATACAATACCATAAATTCTTTGTTCTTTAACTCCATAGATTCATAAATTCATCACTCGAAGACAACACCAATTACTCTTAAAATATTGAAATAAAAACTATGTTACCCCTTGATCAGATTCTTACAAATCTAAATGGTACTCTGGTTGTCACAGTAGATGATGGTAAGTCATTTGAACTGGATATCAGACTATGTGAGAATCTCTTGAAGCTAGATGGCCTTAGTGGAAAAATTGACAGCGCCCTTGTACTCTACCTTAGTATATGATAAAGCAATAACATTTTGTTTATTGCTTAACCAACTAATCAAACTTGAACCAATGGAAAAATTGTAACCTAAAGTGGACTTGTAATTTTGAATATCATTATCCCTATCTGAGTTAGTATAGCCAATCAAGTCGATGTCAGTGCCAACTCTGTAATGATTTCCGAATCTATGTGTGCCATAAATATACTGCAAGATCCTCTTAGCTTCTTTCTAATACATCTCATGGGGTTCCTGCATGAATCTAGAGATTAGGCCCACTACATATGATATGTTAGGTATGGTATGTGTCCAGTAGATACTTGCCCACAAGTTATTCATACAAGGTAGCATCGACCAAAGGTGAAGTAAAATTTACCTCAAGTTGGACTCTAGATAGAAAGGGAATCAAAGTTGGCTTACAATCAACCATGTAAAACCAAACAAGTCGATCAAGAGCATAGTTATGTTGTGCAAGAGTAATCCCTGATTCAGATTGAGAAAATTTAATCCCAAGGAAGTATTGCAACAAGCCCAAGTCTGTCATGGAAAATTTATCCTGAAGAGCCCTTTTCACCGTTGCAATGGATGAAGAAGAGCTACTAGTGATCAAAAGATCATCATCATAAAGAACTAGAATTAAGAGCGAATTATTTTAGCACAAGAAATAGGTGTTTAATTTTGAATGGCATCTAGTGAATCCTATTAAACTAAGGAAAGAATCCATCTTGGTATATTAAGCTTCAGCGGCCTGTTTGAGGCCAAAGATGGATTTATAGAATCTGCATATAAGGTAAGAATCCTCAAGAAATCCTAGAGGTTGCTCCATGTAAATATTCTTCTCAAGCTCACCATGAAGAAAGGCACTCTTCATGTCTATTTGATGAATATCTCAATGATTGGCTATGATAATAGCAAGTGTGAGTCTGGTAGAGTTAATTTTGGTGATTAGTGCAAAGGAATTTGTGTAGTCAATGCTAGGCACCCGAGAGAAACTTTTGGTGACTTACTGTGCCTTGAACTTGTCAATAGACACATCTGCCACATACTTAGTTTGATATATCCATTTACATCAAACTATATTTCCTCCCTTAGAAAGAAGTGGCAAATCCTAATTATGATAACTCTTTAAGGAGTTATTCTCCTCATGCATGTTAAAATCCCACTTAGGAATATCTGATGACTCTTGAAAAGTTTGTGGATATGAGGCAGAGGCATAAAATATATGTGGCCCACCTTGAAACTCTGAACATACTCGCATATCATCTGAAGGATCCCCAACCTATGTACTTGTGCTCTACAACATTTCCCTAGCCCAAAGAGGACTAGAAGTGGATGAGTTAGGTAGAGAAACATCATCTTCCAAAGTGTGGCTAGATGTGGATGAAGATGAGACCCCATCACTACTATCACTATCAAAACTAGAAGAAGTGTCCTCAACCTCTAGAATGTGCTCAGGTTGATTTGAATCATCTGAATCAAATCTAATTGAGTCCAATGAAGTGGAAGAAGTGCCAAGTGTTGAGTCTATAGGACTCTCTTGAAAGTGAAAACTTCTCTCAATAAACATCTCATGTGTGGTTGAATTAAGAAAGTGGTACCTGTTGACACCATCTATATAATCTATGAAGATGCAAGGCTTACTTTGAGGTTTCATAGCCTTGTGTTTCTTCTTTGATATGTGTGCCATAGATGGAGATACAAAAACCCTAAAGTGCTCAAATGTAGGCTTTTTGGTGTGCCAAGCTGCAAAGAGAGTTATACCTTATAAAGCTTTGTGAGAAACCCTATTTTGAATGTAACAGGCGCAATTAATGGCTTTGGCCCAATACTGAGGTAGCAATGACTTAGAGTGAGTCATACAGTTATCCATGTCTTTCAAAGACATGTTTTTGCATTTTGAAACTCTGTCCTGATGAGGACTGTAAAGAACTATCTACTACAAATCAATCCCCTCTGCTATGCAGAACTGCTCCAATCTATTGTTGACATATCCCCATTATCAGTTTGAGAAACCTTGATGCATTTGTCAGATTATTTCTTTGTAAAAACTTTGAAATCTTGAAACTTGTGAAAAACTTTAGATTTTTACATAGGAAAGTGAACCCATGTGTATCTTAGAAATCATCGATAAAGGTTAGAACATACTTAGCCCTTGTGAAAGATAGACTAGAAAAATGCCCAAATACATCACTGTGTACTAACTCCAATGCTTGTGAAGCTCTCCAAGCTTTTCCTTTGTCAAATTTCTCTTCAAGATGTTTCCCAAGGGTGCAACCCTCACAAAAACCCTTAGAGAAATGGACTTAAGGTAAGCCCATGATCGTGTCATTTTTGTTAAGTTATTGTAGGTAGTGGTAGTTGAGGTGGCCAAACCATTCATGCCAAAGTTTTCTAACTCCATCTTAATGAGTCAGCAATGCAGCTGGAGAAGAGTCAGGTGAAAATGTGAAAAGGTGTATAAACTCGCTTGGTGATCTACCCTACCCACTACCATTTTAGAATCATAATGCAACTCTCTGATTGTGACTGAATCTGGTGAAAACTCTAGCCTCATGCCTTTGTTAATGTGAGTTATTTGGTACACTGATAGGAGGTTAGTTGAAAGTGATGGAACACTTAGAACATTATTGAATTTTTTTCCCATCCATTTTAACTAACCCTCTCCCTACAACTTCTACTAAAGTGTCATCACCTAAAGTGATAAAAGATATGCTATAAGTCTTTAAGGACGAAAACTCAACTTATGATGAGCCCATGTGGTGAGAAGCATCTGAGTCAATAACCCATGAAGAGGTTGGTGTTGCAACTACTATAAGAGCCTTGCCCTTTTCTTTATCTTTACTGATCTGTAAACTGAAAATACAAGTGTAGTAAATTTGAAAATCACTTGTTCACGTTTAAGAGATCATTCAATTTCTCACTTTTTTGCTTAATTTTGTACAAAGAAATTAAAACCAGATATAAAATGAAGATCATAACTAAATAAAAATTAGATAAAATTTAAAGAATTTGCCAGCAAATTGATAACGGAGTTCGGCTTCAATAGCCTACGTCTCTAGGTCCGTTCGAAGTGAGGACCGTTCTCATTAATTTTGTGCAACAAATGGCTTCCGAAATCAATACAAGTCTTCAATTCACCTTCTCTGACCTTTGTTTGCCTGTAAAAATATCTCTCAGACCTGAAAATAATGGCCTAAGGCCGTACAAAGCAATAACAAGTCTCTAACCTTCTTAAATCTATTTACACAGTCTGCTTTTCGTGTCTATTCAAGTATAAATTAGTCCCTTTTATAACACTTTGACCCCCATGGATGAAGTGGTCAAGGCATTAATCTTTTAGATGATAGGTCAGGAGTTCAAAACCTCCTCCCACCTTTCTAGGTGCCTTGGCATGAGGAAGGGCGCGCTCAACATGAAAATTGAAATGAATTCCCTCCTTATTTGGCACCTATAGACTTGGTTTAGTCCCACATTTGCTGGGAATTCAATTTCCAATGCCTTAAATGGAAATTTTTGACCCCTCTTCAAATGCCTAAGATAATGGCGCCCATTTAGGCCGTTGATTAAGCTTGGTCAAAGCATGTTTAGTGGGATGGGTGATGTGGCAGTTTTCTTGGCGCCTTTGTTTCAAGGTTTAAAATTTTCAAATAATATGTGAATAAAAACAACAAACCAACATTTTTTTGCACTGAATTATCTTTCCACGTGTCAAGTGGCTATTGGTCCACTTGGAATGTTTTCAACAGTGCCACGTCACTTTCGACACCCCTTGTCGCAAGATTTCTTCAACTAGCCATATCTTGAGCATCAGGACTCTGTTTTTCGAACCGTGAAAAGTGCTAGAAAGCTCTCGATGAGTGCTACAATGTGAAAATGATTCGAATAGAATTTTAAGACTTTTTAAAAATAGAATGGTACATGGATCCACCTGGATCATTCCTCCCCACTAGGAACTTTTGGACCTCCGAAAGTTGAAATTAATTGGTAATGAGGTGAGGGTATTTTTCCCTCACCTTTCCAACTTCCATCAATCTGGCCTTGCTTGGGTGCATCCCTTTGAGACCAACATGAAGATATTCAACATTACCTCTTCGCAAAGTCTGCATATTCATGTCAAGTATAGTATATTCTTGCAATTCTGTTAGATATTCAGGAGAAAAATCAACGAAAGGAATGGATACACTTTCATCATGATCAATTATCATTGGAGGCTCATAAAATTTCAAATTTTCCACATTTACAACTGAATAAATATATATGTAAGATGGTAAATCTAATCGAAAAGCATTTGTGCCAATTTTTTCTGTTATACGAAAAGGACCATACCGGATTGGTTTCAACTTTTTACCTTCACCTGTCAGTCTTTCCTTACTAATGTGAAGCCATACCATATCACCTACAACAAATTGGTGGTCAATAAGATGTTTGTCATGCCTGGCTTTGTACTTGGCTTGACTTTTCTCCAATTGAGTACGAACAGTTTGATGAATGAGTTGTATTTGTTCAATGAACTTCTTGGCTCGAATGGCTTCTTTTGGTTCACCAACAGCTGTATCCTGTCTATAGCAAACATCTAGAGGAGATTTAGGCAATTATCCATAACAAACTTCAAATGGAGATTTCATAGTAGAAGAATGAAGTGCCCGGTTATATGCATGTTGTATGTAACACAATTGTTCATCCCATAACTTTGGATGTTTATTGCTATAACCCCTAAGCAAATGTACCACAGTGCGGTTCACAACCTCTATTTGTCCGTCGATTTGTGGATGAAATGCAGTGCTTTTTTTTTTTTTAGTGTCCATTAGTCCCCACAAAGTTGACCAAAACTCCCCAATGAATCGAGAATCCCAATCAGAAATAATTGAAGTAGGCAATCCAAAATGAACCCATACATGTTTAAAGAACAAGTGTGTAGTACCTTCCCCAGTAATTTGCTTAGTGCAAGGAATCAAAACACACATCTTGCTAAATCTATCCACAACCACATATAAATAGTCATGTTTTCTTTGTGTCATAGGCAAACCCCCCACAAAATCCATGGAGATACTTTCCCATGGGCGAGTAGGAACAGGCAGAGGAGTGTAAAGTCCTAGTTTCCTATTACTAGGTTTGCTTGTGGCACAAAGAATACATCCCTTAATATATTTAGCAACATTTTCCTACATACGAGGCCAATAACAATACATCTTCAAATGTGCAACTATTTTAGCAACTCTAAAATGACCAGAAATAAGAGAAGTATGTGCTTCTCTAATCATGTGCACCCTCTCATTTTGAGGAATACATAGTTTACCCAAATGATACAAAAGATCATTCACATATTATTCTTTATAACTTTCATGAGACAAAGAACCATGTTGTAAAAGAATAAATGCAACAACCATAGGAGGGCTATATAGCATATCTTCAACCTTATTCTGAATTCCTTTTTTATACTTGATCACAAGATGAAATTGTTGTAAGAAACCCATCCAACGAAAATGTCTAGACTGTTGTAGCTTAGTTTGTGATTGGAGATACTGTAAGGGCTAATGATCTATATGTATTATTGTTTCTTTTCCCGTTAAGTAATGTTTCCATTTTTTAACTCTTTGAACAAATGCATACAATTCCTTATCGTAAGTTGGATATTTTCTTACTGCACTTGTAAAGGTTTCAGAATGATAACAAAGTAGTTTCTTACCTTGCATTAAAATAACTCCCATAGCATACTCACTTGCATCTGTCTTGATCTCAAATGGTTGTTGTATATCAGGAAGTGCCAAGACTGGAGCTGTACTTATCTTTTCTTTCAAAGTGTCGAAGGCTTTTTGATGTTTGCCTCCCCACTGAAAGACCTGTTTTACACTTGTCAAAGAATGCAAAGGTGATGCAATATATGAAAATTGAGCAATAAACTTTTTCCAAAACTGTATTGCACCAAGAAAACTTCTAACCTCAGTTGTGTTAGTGGGTGTAGGCCAATTAACAATGACTACCACTTTTGCAGGATTAATTTTCAATATACCATGTCTTACAATGTAACCCAAGTATATCAAAGAGGTCTTTCAAAATTCACATTTTGACATTTTTAGAAAAAAAATTTCCCTTCGTAATGCATCCATGACTTTCTTAATGTGGATCACATGCTCTTCCCATGACTTGCTAAAAATCAATATATCATCTAAGTAAACTATAACAAAATCATCAAGGAACTATCTAAAAACATCATTCATCAATCTCATGAATGTAGCTGGGGCATTACATGTTAGGTTGTGGAGCTAAAAGCTTCACTGATGCAGACACGGAGGAGGTTGCAGGAGAGTTGCTGAGTGTCAGAGACACCGGCGTCGGTCAGGCCAACCGACGTCGGCAGGATAGGGCAGGAAGGCAACCGACGTCGGTCAGAGATCGGCCGGCGTCGGCGACCCCCAGGCGGACAGGGACCGACGTCGATCGCCTGTGTGGTTCGGACTGCGCTTATTACGGGCAGTTAGCTAACGAACCAAGTGTTTGCATGAAGAGAGCTAATTTTAGACTCATAGCTGCGGATCTAATTATTGTAATTAGATGTCTAATTATTGTTTGGATGAGATCTATATAATAGACTCATGGTTGTATTGGAAAAGTGGGCTAGTTTGAGTTGAGCAAAGTTTGCTCCTTCTGTGTGTGAGGTGAGCAAGGGTGTTCCTCCTAGTTCCACAGCAGTACAGGCGTGTTGGTGCTGGTTTGGAGAGTCAGCTGGATTCTTCAGGAGTGTAGGATCTTGGTCACAGTTGCATGGCCTATATAGGAGATCTACATGGTAAGTAAGATCGTTGATCTGCAGGTGTATGTGTGTGCAAGGTCAAGGTTCACAGGTGAGCAGAACCGTTGTTTGATTTGCAGGTGTGCAAGATCATATAGACAGCAACACAACAGGGAGCAGTATCAGGCAGGATCTACTTGGAGTACAGGTGTGTACTCGGATAGAGCAAAGAGGAAGGCAAGGGAGTTCCTTCCATAAGTATGGTCTGTTGAATTGCAGGTTGTTGCAGATTCATGGGAGATCTACTTAAAGTACCTTGAGTACTTGTGGAGCACGTGGAGTGCTTGTGGAGTGCGTGGAGCACTTGTGGTGTGCGTGGAGCACGGGAGGTGAACACCAACTCTGTATTTGAGTTGTGTGTTGGGACCTGTGAGAGGGAGAGCTTTGGGGAGAAGATTTACTGTTCACTTGAGGTGTGGGAAACCTCTGTAAGGTGGTGGAGAAGATGTGGGATATTCTCTATTGTATTCTTTTCTGTATAAAGTGTTAATACAAGTTGTGTATTGTCTCTCATATGCTGTGTTATTCTGAATTCTAGTTACTTGTTGATTCTGGTTATTTTCGCATATTAAGTTGCTTGAAGTTGGTAATCAATTGTATGCTTTCGGTGTTTCGCATCCCTGACATTACACAACTCGAAAGGCATAACAAGCCATTCAAACAATCCCTGTTTTGTTTTGAAGGTGGTTTTCCAAACATCACCTTCATTAATTCTTACTTGATGATATCCACTTCTCAAATCTAACTTAGTGAAATAAATAACATGTTTTAATTGATCCAACAAATCATCAATACGAGGAAGAGGGTAACGATTCTTAATAGTAATTTTATTTAAGGCACAAAAATCAACACACATTTGCCAAGTGCCATCTTTCTTTGGCACCAAAATAATTGGCGAACCAACATGAGATGAACTTGGATGAATAACACCTCTATCTAATAGATCCATTACCTATTTTTTGATTTCCTCATTTTCCACCACTGATAACCTGTACATGCCAATGTTAGGGAGAGGAGAATCTTGCAATAGCTAAATTTCATGTTGAACTCACCTTTTAGGGGGTAAGCCCTTAGGATCCTGAAATACATCATCGTAAGTAGAAATGATTTCAACCAATTCATTCTTGTGTCTAGGATCACACTTTTCCAAAGCTTGAGAATATTCTTTTTCCTTAGACTTAATCAACATGAGACGAAAAGTCTTGCTTGAATTAACTAGTCTTTTCATTTGCCCTGCTGTAACCAAGGAAAGACTTGTTCTAATGTGATGTGCTCTAACTATATATTCAATGCCATCCTTAACAAGCAAGTACTTATTCTCCTTTCTATAGAAGATTGCTTTTCTATCATATAGATATGGACTTTTCAAAACAATCCCACATATGTCCAATGGAACAACATCCAACTCAACCTCATCTATGAACTTGGATGTGATGGCAAACCTTAGTCTACAAGTTTGTGAGACTTGTAGCTTCGCATTGTCACACACCCAACCTAGTGGATAAGGCTTCGGATGGGGATTGGTTTGTAAGCCTAGCTTCTTAACACCCTCTTCATAAATTAAATTTGCTTGTGAACCACTATCAAATAGACTGTCAATATTAGTATGCTTTGAAACAACTCTAATGTGGAACAATTCATTTCTTTTTTATCAACATGCACAAAATTTTGTTTAGAAGAAAATGCAGCATTAGTGCTAGAAACTGAAAGAGAAAAATCATTATGTAATCCCATATCTGTAATCTTAGTTTCATCACTTGAATTTGAACCTAAGTCCTAAACCATAGCATTATCCTTCTTTTCTTTCTTTTGATACCTCTTAGGCCTTAACTCAGGATGTAATTTCCAACACTTAGACTCATCATGATTTTTCTTGCAATGATTACAAAATGGTTTTCCTTCTTCTTCTTTTTTAACATTATAAATGGATTTTTGTTTACCCTTTCCTAATGAACTTTCCCCTTTGGATTGCTTAAGATTAGATTGCTTACTTTTTACTTTAGAAAAAGAGTCTTTTGATTGCTTTCCTCTAGCCTCTAAATGAGTGACTTGAACACATACTGCATCTAAATTAGTGGAATTGAACATAAGAATCATATGTCTTAAGTAACTATGCAACCCACCTATATATTTTAGCAGTGTTTCTTGTGTGTATAGAGGAACATTCAAAAGTAAAGATTTTTTCCTAAAATCTTGTGTATAATCTTGAACACTTTGGCCTTTTCCTTGTCTAAAACTTTGCCAATCCATCATGGCTTGTTGCATATAGCCTAAAGGATAGAATTGGTTTCTGAGTTCTTTAATAAATTTATTCCAAGTAGAAATCCAGTTACCTTTTTGAAGCTCGATTTTCTTCAACTTACTCTCCCACCAGATGAGAGCTGTGCCTCCCATACGAAGAGTAGCCAAATGAATTTTTGACTCATCCCCTGCAATCTTTTGGACCCTGCAATAAACGTCAATTTGCTTGACCCAATTATCCAAATTTTCGACATTAACTTCACCATTAAACATTGGTAATTCAAACTTAATATCCAATTTTAGTGAAGGGAGAGATTCCACAATTTTTTTTACTATCATCTGATGGAGAAGGTTTTTCGGTTTCTTTACCTTTTGATTCTCGTGAATCACCTTCTTTTTTATTCTCAGATTTCCTTTGTTTGTCATGGTATAGTTCCTCAACCATGCTTCTCATGTCTATGAAGGCTCGGCGGAAAGCTTGTTCGGATTCCATCTCTTCTTCGGCCATCCTTGAAGCATGCCTTGAACCAATCTCTGGATTATACTCAACGAGTTTTCATTCACCCTTTTGGGATTTAGACCTTGTCAACATACACTAGCAATCATTGTTAAATAATAACCGCTCTGATACCAAAAATCTGATCTGTAAACTGAAAATACAAGTGTAGTATATTCAAAAATCACTTGTTCACGTTTAAGAGATCCTTCAATTTTTCATTTTTTTGCTTAATTTTGTATAAAAAATTAAAAATAGATATAAAATGAAGATTAGAACTAAATAAAAATTAGAGAAAATTCAAAGAATTCACCAGCAAATTGATAACAGAGTTCGGCTTCAATAGCCTACGTCTCTGAATCCGTTCGAAGTGATGACCATTCTCATTAATTTTGTGCAACAAATGGCTTCCAAAATCAATACAAGTCTTCAATTCACCTTCTCTGACCTTTGTTTGCCTGTAAAAATATCTCTCAAACCTGAAAATAATGGCCCAAGGCCGTACAAAGCAATAGCAAGTCTCTAACCTTCTTAAATCTCTTTACACAATCTGCTTTTCGTGTCTATTCAAGTATAAATTAGTCCCTTTTATAACACTTCGACCCCCGTGGCTGAAGTGGTCAAGGCATTAATCTTTTAGATGATAGGTCAGGGGTTCAAAACCTCCTCCCACCTTTCTAGGCGCCTTGGCATGAGCAAGGGCGCACTTAACATGAAATTTGAAATGAATTCCCTCCTTATTTGGTGCCTATGGACTTGGTTTAGTCCCACATTTGCTGAGAATTTAGTTTCCAATGTCTTAAATAGAAATGTTTTACCCCTCTTCAAATGCCTAAGACAATGGCACCCATTTAGGCCATTGATTAAACCTGGTCAAAGCATGTTTAGTGGGATGGGTGATGTGGCAGTTTTCTTAGCGCCTTTGTTTCAAGCTTTGAATATTTCAAATAATATGTGAATAAAAACAACAAACCAACATTTTTTTTGCATTGAATTATCTTTCCACGTGTCAAGTGGCTATTGGTCCACTTGGCATGTTTTCAACAGTGCCTCGTCACTTTCGACACCCCCTGTCGCAAGATTTTTTCAACTAGCCATATCTTGAGCATCGGGACTCCATTTTTTGAACTGCAAAAAGCGCTAGAAAGCTCTAGATGAGTACTACAATGTGAAAATGATTTGAATAGAATTTAAAGATTTTTTAAAAATAGAACGGTACATGGATCCACCTGGATCATTTACCTTTGCCTATTGCCTTAGAAGAATCTTGAGTTGATGAATTCTTTTTGATAGACTCAAGAACACCTATGTTGTTTTTCTCTAGAAGATGAGTTAGGTGATCAATTTGTTTTTTCATGCATTTATAATTATCATGTCCATTTGTTTTGTAATAGGCACACTTAACCTTCTCTTTCGTAGGTTTGTCATTAGAAGATGAGGTTTCAGTGGTTGTTTTTACAGAGGTTGATTCTATATTCTTCTCTTAATCCTTATTATTCTCCTTTTATTTGTTTGAAGTCTTTGCTTTCCCATTCCCAACAATTAGAGATTGAGGTTTAGTTAACTCAATGTGCCCATTTGTATTAACTTGTCTTGCTCTTGAGTCAAGTCAGCAACAAAGGCATCTAAAAAAGGCATTTTTCATGTAGTGCCTAGAGCACTTTTAGTGGCATGAAAAGTAGAGACAAAGATAGAGTAATCAAGACCTTGTTTAGAGCATATAGAAAGAATAAGTTGGTCATCTTTCTTCTATAATCCACATTATTTTAACTGTAATCTCAAAGACTTGAACTTGGTGAATAAATTTGGAAGGGTGTCAAAGTTTCTAGGACCTAGGCTAATAAGCTCATTTTCAAGTTCGTGACCTCTCATCGCATCTAGATTCTCAAAAAGTCTTTCCAAGAGGGTCCACACTTCATTGAGAGATCTAACAGGTTCTAAGTGAAAGATAAGATCAAGAGATACATAAAACTTTTTATGCTTCTATACTAGGTTCAGTTTCATTTCTCATTGTAAATACGATGTAAACCCTTTGTCCTTAATATAATCTGCATTTTGATTTTCTATTCATAATAGTTAAATGGTATTAGTGGATTAATTGAACTTGTATCCATTTTGTGCAAAAATAAAGTGCAATGGTTCTATTTATTGTTACAAAAATGAAAGTGCAAGCAAAAAGAAAGAGTGACTCAAAACATAGTACACCCCCCTAAACTATGAAATGGTAAACCCCCACTCGAATGCCGCAAAAAATGCATGCTCAAAAGACGTCAGACACAGTCAAGAATGCATCTTGAGCAACCAGTGCAAGTGTGAGAGAAGACATGATTTATAAAACAAGACAAGGATGTCGAACTCAGCTGAAAATGCGTCCAAGAGGAGTATAGTGGGCAAGAGGGAAGAAAAGAAATGTATATTTTATATGTGAAGGAGGTTTTCCCATGTAAAACCAGACCTCACCGTTTAATCTTCGACAAACGAAAAAATGAAAAATTAGAAAACAATGACAATTTCTCTTTATATCTCCTTTTACAAAATAACTCACAATAAAAATGTATTTATGAAAAAAACAACACAAAAAAATCCTTTTACTATATATATATAAAATCAATAAAAAAATAGCTCCATGTCTTTAATAATATCAACCCTTCCAAAATACTCATCTTTTTTTAATAACAAATAAATAACCGTCCCCCCTTTAACATGAAATCCTCATAAAAGAAACGTTACATTATAACATCATTTTGAATGATATTAAATACAGTTGGTTTTGAATTTTGCTTAGCAAAGAATTCAAACTTGGAAAAAGTGGGAGGCATGCAAAGACCACGGTTTTCGAAGGTGGTATGTAAAAACCACGAGTTTCCAAAATGAAGGGTTTTGAGTTATTTAGAAAGACAACGATGTTACCAGTTTGGTTGGCGGTTAAGGGCACTTCCACATGATGATAGACCTGAGGGTTCACGTTGAATGTCATGAGCAAGGACCAACGAATGGAGGGCAAACCTGAGGGTTCATGTTAAACGCCAAATGCAAAGACCAAGTATGGCTATGAATGGAGCTTGGAAGGGTTTCGAACCAGAGAAATAACCAAGCCAATGAACCCTTAGTCTCCCAACGTAGCTCAGTGATGCTAAAAAACTTGTTCATGGATTATAATAAGCGGTTAATGCCCTGCACAAGTCGTGTGGATGGTCTAAATCACCAACAAGCTATATACGCCCCAAACCAATTCATTAACTCCACCGTGAGCCGTCAGAGGTCAGTCCACCAAGAATGAACGCTGGGGGGGGGAGGTGTTCTACAGTGTAGAGGATGATGTTGACAGTTATTTTTGACAGAATGAAGAAAGGTCATGTGGATTAAGAAAAAAATAACCCTGTATAATCACACAAGAATAGAGTCGAGAGAAACCCAGATTCACATAGCTACATGCGAAAAAAACAGCTTACAATTTTTTTTTTCAAACCCTCTAAAAACTTCCCTCATAATATATGCAAATAATCTCAAGATTTCAAAAATTAGTTTACTAGCAATAAAAAACTAGACAAACAATTATCGGGATAGCTTTGATACCATATCAGGGTAGAATCTAAGGTTTTCAAATAGAGCAGATGCATCAGTTGAGTGATCACACAAGCTAAGTGAGTGCACAACACAATGTAGATGAAAACAAATGAAACCAATATGAGAATAATGCAAAAGATATTAGAGCCGGAACTAAAACTTCCATTAACAAAGCTCACAAATGTGAGAAGTACAAATAGGAGCGTGATGAGTAACTCCTCCATAAAATGTGGTCAACATACCCCCATAATAGAATAATAACTTCTCTATAAAAGATGGTCAAAAGGGCCAAGAATAGAGGAGTAACTCCCATAGTTGTAATAGCCAGTCAAGGGAGTTACTTCTTGGTCACTTGGGCACCCTGCATACATAAGTAAGCTTCTCCATGAAAGTAGGAAAACTCTAAGTGAGAGAAAAAAGACCGGAATAAATAAATATAAGTAAAAACCCTATTCTAACATTATAGATCGAATTGTATAAATTAGTATGATGGTGGTTTGAAAATTTAGTTAGGCCACCTTTTTTGGGGATTATGGCAATGACAGTATTATTAAATTCTCTTAGAATTTTTCTTGAGGCAAAAAACTCATCAATAGTTGCAACCACATCGAATATAATAATTTCTTATTTTTTTTGAAAGAAGGCCATAAGAAACCCATCAGGGCTCGAGGCCTTATCTTTATTCAACATGAAAACCGCAACCTTAATATCTTCAACTATTAACAAATTTAACAAACTGACATTATCTTGATTTGAGATCAATGAAGGGATGTAATCAATAAACTCTTGAGTCAACTCAGCACCAAGACTATCATTAGCATCAAACATCATCTGAAAATAACAACATCCTCCTTAATAACAAATAATCAAAGCATATTGAACCATCATCCTTTAGAATTTTTGAAATTCTATTGTGACTTATATGCTTAAGCATAGACATATGAAAGTACTTCATATTCCGGTCATCTTCTTTCAACCAAATATCCCTAGATTTTTGTCTCCAAAAGGATTCCTCACAAGCCATAATGGATTGATATTCACTCAATAGAGCTTTGTCCTCAATATGTTTTTCCTCTGTAAGACCATTCACGTCATAATGCTCTACCAAAATTGTAAGAGCAACTCGAAGATTCTTCTTTTTTAGAAATATGTTACCAAAACATCCATATTCCATATTCAAACATTTCTTTTCATATTCTTAAGTTTCTTTTCCAATCTAAACATAGCAGTCCTTGAGATTTCAATGCTCCACCATTCTTTAATCCTTTCAACCAATTACAAGTGAGAAAACCACATGCTCAAACTTGAAAGGCGTTCTCTCCTCCTTAATTCTTTGCTACTGTCACCTATCACCTTGTTCTTTCTGTGAATATTTCTACCCCCTAAGTTCACCCTTGTTAGAAGCTGTCCATTGTCATCTCCTCTCATCCTTTCTAAATCTTTTTTCAAAGTTTCTCCTCACGGAGTTCCATCACTCCTCCATCGTTAAATCCCCTTAATTGTCATTGGTCACTTTTACCCTTTCCATCATATATTTTTGTCAAACATCTACTATTTTCCTAATATTGTCATGCATCATTACAATTAATATTTTGGGATCTATTAAGATTTGTAGGCATTTACTTTCAATATTAATAATGAGGCAGTCCCAGTTGTATTATATGTGATGCAGTCTGAACTTTTCAATAGGCATGATGACTTATTATAATAGTGTTTCTTCACTAATGTCTCAGCCACTAACTATTTTATAGTATTAAATACATTCTAAAAATAGAATAGTATCTTTAAATGTCTTCCTACCATTAACACATTTTTAACACACACACATATAGTATTGTATTATGCAATTTAGAAATTTGGGAAACGACTTTGACAAGGAAAAGAGCTCGAACCCAGAGTATCTGGGTAGTAGGCCACTAACCTTACCATTGCACTTGGACTCGTGACCTCACATCTCCAACGTAATTATCCAAAAATATGCTTCCCTTCACCCAAAAAAAATAATTATTGCAATCTTCCAAACATTATGACTTGTAGTCAAAGATTCATCTTCGTAACTATTTGTCTTTGGCAACCACAAAGATACCTCCTAATCATAGATAGGATTTTCTATAATTCAAAATAATAAAAGAACAGCCTAACTTATGTTAAGAAATAAAATAAGTGATCACTTAAAATATTAGATTTAATTTTTAGAAGTTTGGTAGAGTGGTAAATTAGGTATTAATTGGAATGTACATTTTAATTGTATGATTTAAATTTTGTAACTTTTACAATTATATAAATAATGAAATGATTATAAAATAATTTATTGTTTTACATGATTATGAAAATAGGATGAAAATAATTAGATTTTTAATATTAAAAAATAGATTTATTACATATGTTTATTTTTTATTTTATTTTTTAAGGTATAAATAAAGGTGAGGGTTTTGAAGGGAGCCCACTATTCAATATAATGTTTAGAAGATAAACTATTGGAGAGAAGAAAGTAAAAAACAATCATCCCATCATTTAACAAAACAAAACAAGGAGTAAACTTAAAAAAGAAAGTAAAAAGCAATCATCCCATCATTTAACAAAACAAAACAAGACGTAAATATAAAAAACAACAACATCAATATCATAAATAAAAAGACCACCAATAATTACTAATAAATTAGCCAAAAACTAAAAAAATTGTGAAACAACAAAAAAATTACATGAAACAATAAAAGCGATCAACTACAACAATACCAATAAAATATCCAATCAATTGAAAAACAAAATAATCTAAACCACAACCCAAAAAAAAAAAATTTAGAAAAAATGACAAAATTAACTATTGGCCGAAACCGATCTCAAGATAAAATGTCCCAATAATATTTTAACGTTGTACGTCAACAATTAATCTTATCTTTTTAATTGAAATTTATTTTGATAGATACATATAATCTTTATTATTTTAAAGTTGTTGCAAGAAAACTTAAAAAGTGCTTGGGCGATATGACATAGGATGCATTATTGTACGGGAAAAAATTCCCCTCTCGAACACCTCTCTCTCTCTCTAAATGTCTACTCAAGACAACTAAGAGTGTATAAAAGTCTTGAAATGCCCCTTTGCCAATGTGTATTCTTGTCTAAAGTATTAAAAGATAGTAAAGTTATGCAACACAAAATTATTTGGCGGTGTCATTGGTTTGCATAGAATTTTCCAAAGTAAACAAAATAATGAAACGCCAAAGTCGTATTTTATATATTTTTGAAATGGTCATAGTTTATCTTTTTTTGGCATAGACAATCAATAAACTCTAGTTATACCCCACATATTTTGCCACAAATATTATTTCTCACAAGCGGTGTAAAATTATAATATACGAATAAATTGATAATTTGGCTTAAGAATGTCTAAATATTTCTTTATTATTGATACAAAATTTTACTATTACATCTCATTTCAATCATCAATTGAAACATTTTATTAAATTATATATTTCTATTCTCAATGTAAATAGAAATATATATATGTGTTTGTTTTTTACAATAAAATTTTAAAAAATTTATATTATTTTTTATAGCATAAAAGTGAAACAACTAAACACTTTTAGTTATATAATTTTTGTATCACATTCATATGATTTTAGCACCACTTTTATATAAAATTTATACCATCCATAAATGATAAAAAGATGATGCAAATACCACTTTTGCATGGTATTTTTGCCACCCATAAACAATGCAAACATAATGCAAATATAATTTGAAATTTTGGGTGTATGTTTACATCAATATATGTATGCATATAAATTATATAATTATTTATAATTAAAATTTATTTTATCTTATTACTCATATATATATATATAAAAATTATTTACAAAAATATTTACATATAATCAATGTTTTTGTAAAATAAACTCAATTATTTATTATATTTTATATATTTAATATTTTGAAAAAATATAAATTTATAATATTAATAAAAAATATTTTTAAAAAGATAACCAAATGTTATAGTTGAATAATCAAAAAAGATAAGTTCAATTTTTTATATATACAATAACCTATAATACTACAATTATGAGGGAGTAATAAAAGGTCCCTTCTAAATTACAAAACAAATAAATATAGAGCTACATCCTAAATGACCTCATCATCTTACTCATCCTTGTCTTCTTCATCTTCATTTTCATCCCTTCCTCCTCATACAAGGAGCATTGATGATTGTAATTAGGATGTTTATCCTCCTCATTCTCCTCCCTAATATCAGGATCATAAATGATGACAAATAATCTTTCAACCTATAAATACATAATAATAAAATTATATAAGTGTTTTAATATATAATTTACAACTAATTAAATAATATATGTCTTAATGACACAAAATGATTATCATGGCCCACTTGTTGAATGAAGATGTATCACATCCCATAGTTTTTAACATCATGAGCATTTCCTTTTTTTTTGTGTATTGGTCATACAAGCTCCCTGCCAATATATATGATAAAATTAAAAGTTTTAATATAAATTGATAAATATTTTACAATAACTTATTATATATAATTTATAAATTTGTTAGTGAGCTCATCTATGTTTCATCGTCTTTTTGATGAGTCACTTACAACCTTTTTTGCACTCTCGCTTTGTAACCCTTTAACTTATTACCTTTTTTCCTTATATTAATTATAATATTTTAAAAATATATATTAATAAAATAAAATAAAAAATTCAACCTTTTCATTGTCATCTATTAATTTTATATCACATAATCTACATCAAACATATATATCTATTTTGTAAGTTTGAAGATTTATCCTGTTTATATTAATGTTTTCATAGTATTAAACTACAAATTGTAAAATTGAAAAAATATCTTCTATTTATTTTAAAAATATATATTTATACAATAATTTTGATTTCAAATGCCTCTTTATCCTCCTAAACTCTTCAATACATTTTGTTTAATTAAACTATTCCTTTAATGGCCGCTCCCAAACTAACCCTAAATTACAACAATCATCTCTGTGTATTTTCCACCTAGTAATATTTTATATCAATATACATGGAAATATGAATTAAATATTTTTTAAGCTTAATCAACTATTATTTTTTTAAATTACTTGAAGCCCAAAAATATTTATTATTAAATCTATTATAATTTAATCAATCACTATAAATGAAGCCCAAAAATCTTTATTATTAAATCTATTAAAATACTTAAACTATTGATGATTAGCGTAGTGATGTGAGGTGTCCACATTAATATAAAGCATGGGATTTTTCATTTCCTTTCACTATCAAATCTACACATTGGATGTTTTGCCTTGTAATGCAATATGTGTTGATCATCAATGAAGGAAGGAATGAGCTTTATGAAAAATCTATATTGTTTATTGTAACGATGGATTCAACACCTTCTTCTTTAGTAAAAATATGCTCGAGCAAATCCAACATTTTATCTCTATGGTCGATGATTATATTCCTAGGTGACGAATCTTTACTGTGCACCTTTCTAGATTCTATGTTTTTTTGGATATGATAAATGTATTAAATGATGCATTTATCTTTAATTTACCTAATTTTGTACAACACACATATTAAAAAATACAATGGATAGAATTAGTTGTGCTAAGAAACCTTAAGGGGAGTTGCAATTATATATCTCGTATCTTAGAATTAGATCCCATGTAGTTCTTGTATAATGTAAATAGAATTTAGATAAAGGGTTTAAACCTCCTCTTCCCTCTAAATGAAGATGCAACTACATAAACATTAACCTAACCTCATTTGGTATAATATGGAACCAACATTTGAAGATAAGTCCTTTAGAGCAGAAATGGATCTTTTGTAGAGTGTGCCTAGACTTAGGATGCTAAATGATTCTCTTTGATGTGCATCTTGACTAATTTCCCTTTTGTTTCTTACTTCTACCTAATAATTACTATGAATTATATATATATATATATATATATATATATATATATATATATATATATATATATATATATATATATATGACTCATTAGGATATGAATTGCACACTTGTCAATTATAGAAAATTGAATATGTGAAATAAAATGTACATGAAATTAAGTTAAGTAAAAAAGACCTAAAAAAATATAAAAGACAGATTTGGTTATGACAAATTCACAATAGGCAAATGTCCAGTCAAAATTTGACTAACAAATCCATTCGAAGAGAGACAAATGTTCAAGAAGGGTTGCAAACATCTTAAAAGATATGTAGATAAGGCTTAAAAGCTAAAATGGTAATATGTTGAAGACATATAGAAGGTATAAGGTCAGAGATAGACTAACGTGGGATATTAATTATCCTAAAAATAACAAAATATAAATGAGTGGACCAAGTCTATAACAATGGGTTAAAGATGATATGGCAAAGGGACTTATAACAAATTTGGGTGTCTGCACATGCATATAAAGAATAGAGAGTTTCAAATATGCCACAATTAATCTTAAAATAATTTAGAATTTCAAATCCAACATAATATAAATAACTACCAATCTTAAGAGGGGATGCAAGTGAATATGTGTCCACCAAAATATATTAGAGACAAATTAATTATAATTAAATTACAATACAAATGCTCATAAAAAATTAACTAGGCCAAATAACATACATAAAAAAATAATTAATTTAATTAATTAATTATTAAATTAGAGAAAGGAGGTAATATACAAGGTTTAGAGATGTACCTCGAATATCGTGAGATATGATAATAGTTATCAGGATTTTAAATAAAAAATACACATCCAAATGTGATAGAATTAACCTAGAAAATTGGTATCAAATAACGAAATTAAGTTATTCAAATCATTTTGTACTCTTTGGATAATGTCAAGAATGTATGGATGCTCTAAAAAAAATATAAACGAGCCCCAAAAAATAATGATGACTATTTTACCTAGTTTTAGTATTAAAAAACCTCGCTCATATTCTTGTGCCTCCTTTTTGATCACTTGTAAAACAAAAATTCTTATTCTTCCTATAAATGAGTAGCAATACTTAAACTACCAAGGAAAAAATGTGTTTTGAAATCTATGTTGAACTAGATAATAGCTAAACTATCTTGATATTTTTCAGGCCATCAATGGTAAAAATATTAAAAACAACACACTTCAATCATTGTAATAATTTATTAATGCAAACCAATGTTATGAAATAACTCTAATATAAACTTTAGTGTTCTAATGAATGCTTGTTATTCTCTAGAATACCATGATAAAATAGGTGACAAACAAGGTTTAGAGATGTATCTTAAATATCATGATATATGTTGACAATCGTCAGGATTTTAAAATAAAAATATGCACCCATATGTGATAGAGATAACCCATCAAATGTGTTTCGAATAGAGAACTTAAGTTTTCCAAAGTGTTTTTTACTCTCCGGATGATATCAAGTCTGTATGAATACTCTAAAAAAAAATTTCGAACGCGCCCAAACCTTTTACAACTATGTTTTCCTAATCCTGGTCTTCAAAAACGTCACACATATTCTTGTGCCTCAATGTCAATCACCTATAAAATAAAAAATCATCTTTTTCTTTTAATTGGGAAGCAATTATTGAAAAAACTAAATAAATAAATGTGTTTTTTTGCCTAAAATAGATCAAAAACTAGTTGAACAAGATTGATATTTGTTAGGGCTCTCAATGGTAATAATATAAAAAACAACATATTGAATTAATAATTTTAATAATTGAAGCATGATAATTAATATTGTGCAAGAGAGAGAGAGAGAGAGAGAGAGAGAGAGAGAGAGAGAGAGAGAGAGAGAGAGAGAGAGAGAGAGAGAGAGAGAGAGAGAGAGAGAGAGAGAGAGAGAGAGAGAGAGAGAGAGAGAGAGAGCGAGAGCTATAATGAACACTTTCTCTTCTCTAGAATGTTTGGAATTGCTTGATAAGTTCATGTGAATATTGAATTCTTTCGATTTCTTTTTCATGCCTAAATGAACTAGAATATATGTATATTTATAAATAAATTAAATTCAAATAAGGACTCTATTGGTTTCTAAATTGACCTCCAATAATAAAAAATACAAAAAAGAGGGATTAGCCTGAAAGAGTGCACTATATCTAAAAGGAGAAATAATAACCCATGTTAGGAGTGTACACATGCTTCAAATATGATTGAGAAGTGTATCAATGCTCTATGAAAAGAGGAAAAATAAGAGGGGAGCTTAAAGGAGAAAACAATCCAAAGTGTGCCAATAATTTCTAATGTAGAAAAATAATTCACAAGTGCAAAAACATACTAAAATCATGGAATTTTAGAACTAAAAAATGCCCAAGGGCAATTTTAAAGTGGACCTACAATGTTAAAGTGTCGAGGTTGGAGTTGGTATAGATATTTAAGCCATCATCATAATATTGAATTTGGAGGAAAATTTAATAAAATTATTTTAATTGGGACAAAAAAATATTATAAAGGTAATATTTTTTTATATTTATTAAGTTTTTTTAAAAATAAATAAGATATAACATAAAGTCACCAATTAATGTATGAAAAATTGTTAATGTAAAATTTTAATATATTCTTGATATATAATTTTTATTTAGTATGTTTTATTGAATTTGGAGAAAAATTTAAAATAAAATATTTTAATTAGGGTTTAAACAATATTAAAAAGGTAATATTTTTTATATTTATTAATTTTTTTAAAAATAAATAAGATTTAGCATATAATCACCCATTAATGTATGAAAAAATGTCAATGTGAAAGTTTAATATATTATTGATATATATATTTTATTTAGTATGTTTAATTAGGAAAAGTCACATTTAAAAAAAAAATATATATATATTAAAAATAGATTTATCTTAAATATTTATATTAGCTATGTTATTTTATTATTAGTTTGGTGGGTACTATAATAATTATTTGAGCGAATACTTTTTCTATTCTAGCCAATAAAAACTTACTACAAGACATATTCCTTTAAAAAGTCCAAAGTTTAGCACTGAAATATTCCTCTACATATTCTCATAGAATATTCTATTTAGATCAATGCAATAATTCAAATCTCATTTCGAAAGTGATAAATATGATAATGTTCATTTTCTCATTAAAATAATAATTAACTCATGCACGCGTGCACATACACATATAAGCCAATAAAAACTTTTGACAAGACATATTACTTAAAAATTCTAAAATTTGGCACTAAAATATTAAAGAATATTCCTTTACATGTTTCATGAAAATATTTTGTTTATATCAATACAATAATTTAAACTTCAATTTAAAAGTGACAACTATGACAAGATTCATTTACTTATTAAAATAACATTTAAAGCATAAGTTTATGTTTAAAATTTTATAATGCAAATACCATGCACAACCCTATATGTGTTAAAAAAATACTTTCATAATGTACTTCAACCCCTTTATCAATCCTCCTTCAACTAAATTATCTTTTAAGGTGCTTGGTTCCATGTGTGATATGCTAAAACAAGTTGCAACAATCTATCTTTATAGATTATATAGAGGAAAAAGAAGAAGATAAGTAATGATTTGTTATTGGAAGCTAATTATAGCCATATTTTCCACAATCTATTATTCCTTTGCTAAGTTCATCAATTCTACAGATGTCAAATAAAACCCAAAATATAAAGAATATTTCTAGAATGAAGAAGACTAAAAACAAACACCAACCAAAAAAATAATAAAAACAAAAAAATATAAGAGCTTTATTTTAAAAAAAAAGCACATTCTATGTTAGGTTGTGGAGCTAAAAGCTTCACTGATGCAAACATGGAGGAGGTTGCTAAGAGGTTTATGAGTTGTAGAGCAACCGACGTCGGTCTGATCAACCGACATCGGTCATATCTAGTGAGCAGAGCAACCGACATCAGTCAGGATCGGTCGACGTCGGTCATCTCCAGCCAGACAGAGACCGACGTCGGTCGCCTGTGAGGTTCCAGAACTGTTAGTTCACAAACAGTTTGTTAACGAACCGATTGTTTGCATGTTAAAAGGCTAATTTTAGTCTTGAGCTGCGGATCTAATTATTGTAATTAGATGTCTAATTATTGTTTGCATGAGATCTATATAATAGACTCATGGGCTGTATTGTAAGGTGTGAGGGATCAAAGCAGGGATTCCCCAGGTGCTAGATAGAGAGAGCAAGTTTGGCTCCTCATAGTGCCATAGTGCCAAGTGTGTATGATCAGGTAGATCTGCAGGACAACAAGATCTGGTAGAGATCCACAGGGGTGCTGGTATGGAGAATCATAAGGACTTGGTGAGGCAAGGACAATGGTTCTTCTGAGTAAGTAAGGTCAGTTGATCTGCAGATGTGTGTGTGTGCGAGATCTAGGTTTGCAAGTGTGCAGAACCAGGTTGATTTGTAGGTGTGCAAGATCAAAGGAGATCAGCAACACAACAGGTAGCAAGATCAGGTGAGATCTACTTGGAGTACATTGTGTACTTAGAGTACGGTGTGTACTCAGTCGTGGAGTACGTGGAGTACTTGTGTACTGGTAGTAGTGATACTGACTGGTGGTACTAACAGTAGTGATACTGACTGGTTGGAGGTGAACACCAACTCTGTGTTTGAGTTGTGTGTTGGGACCGTAATTGAGAGAGTGAGCTATTGAAGAGATTTACTGTTTATGACCTAGAGGTGTGGGAGCCCTAGAGGTGTGTAAGAAAGAAGACTGTGGCATCTTCTTTGTTGTATTTCCTTTTGGAAGAGTATTAATACAATTGGGTATTGTCTCTCATATTCTGTGTTGTTTCTGATTTCTAGTTACTTATTACTTCTGGTTAATTTCGCATTTAGTTGCTTCTACATGGTAATCAATTGTGCTTCCTAGATCCTATCAAGTGGTATCAGAGCTGGTTGTGGTTCTAGATTCCTGACAAAGTGGTATCAAAGCTAAGGTTGCAGGGAGCAGGTTTGTGTTTGATTACAGGTCACTCTCAGGGGTTTCTGATTGAGTGGGAGTATAACAATGGCAGAAGAAAGTAAGCTAAGAATGGAGGAATTCAAAGGCATAAATGGTCAATTACGGTGTTATGGAAAGAAAGAGCAGGAAAAAAAAATTGTTGGTTGATAGCGGATCAGCATAAAGGGAATGAAGAAGCATGTGTTACAGGTATTGTTGCATGGATTGCTCTTGTATGTTCCTTGGATAAAGTAGAATCTTGGTTTATAGATTCTGTTGCCTCTTTCCATGCAGGCCCAAATAGAGGGGTTGGTAAGCCTTGTCAAAGTATTGGCAAAGGGGAAGTGCGGCTGAAATTGTAGACAGCCAACACATGGGTGTTGAAAGATGTCATGTAGGTCCCAGTTCTGAAGATGAGGCTAATTTCTTCAAGAAAATTGGGTGATGAGAGATGCACATGAACTCATACAGCAGATGCACTTGAATTAGCTGGTGGTAAGAAAGTAGGTACTCTTTATCTACTTGCTTGTATTATTAATTCTTCTTCTGTTGCGAAGACGTGGCTTTGTAGGCTTGGTCACATGAGCAAGAATGAGATGCATGTTCTTAAGAGGAAGTCATATGTGTTTGACAGACTTAAGAACTGGAAAGCCTTGGTGTTTATGGAGGAGATGATGGATAGAGATCAGTGGATGGGACTGGATAACTCTGAGCAGGGCAGTTTGGATAAAGTTTTGATCTAAAGAGAGCTCACAGGTAAAAAGTCATCACTCACAGGAAAACACAGTTATCAGCGTCGGTCAAGAGGAACCGATGTCGATCAGACAGGTACCGACGTTGGTCATGTGCAGAAAAGCAAAGTTGGTAATGTCGGGCAGGTGGACACCGACGTCGGTCAGAGAACTGACGTCGGTAGTCAGGTTAGTCGCAGGGAACTGACGTTGGTCGGGTGCAGACTGGGAGGTGATCGACATCGGTCACTAACGGAACGGATTTTGGGCAGACAACAAGCTGTCAAGGAGTCTCAAATGCCCATGTGGAGGACTGAATGTGTAAGTAAGCCTCAAATTTTTTATTCCCCTTCTTTATACTTGTTGCTCACTGTAGAGAAGGTAGGATCCAGGAAACAGTGGGAGCATGATATAAATTCTTCAGAAGAGAACCAAACGGGAGATTTGGTAGAGTTGCCAGCGGGTATGAAAGCATTGAGAGATGAATGGATTCCTTGGTTAAAGAAGAGAGAGAATGGACACATGAGACGGAAGGCCAGGTCATATGGTCTTGAACAAGCTACAAGACAATGGTACAGGTTTGACAGGTGTATGACAAAGCAGGGCTTTAGTCAATGTTAGTGTAACCATTGTGTTTGTCTTACCAGATTGGATGATGGTTGCAACATTATCCTGTTACTGTATGTGGATGGTATGCTTGTTGCAGGTTTAGACATACAGGGTTTTGCTGAGCTAAAGGTAAGGTTAGTTCAGTGGTGTGCCATGAAGAATTTGGGAGCAGTGAAATTCTTTGGCATGAGTAATCCTAGAGACAGGGAAGATCACAAGTTGATGTTGTCATAGGATGATTGTGTGAAGGTAGTGCAGGATGCAGAACTGGGCAGCACACCTATGGATGGATAGTTCTTAGAACAGGGTCCCCAATCACATGATGAGGTTGAGTACATGTGTACTCCCTGATATTGCCCCAGTAGTGGGAGTTGTCAGCAGGTTTGTAGTCAATCCAGGAAGGAAGCACTGAAAAGTGGTTCAGTGGGTTCTTAGGTATCTGAGAGGGACCAGCAACAGGTATTCATGCTATGCAGGGTCAGGCACTTCGAATATGGCAGGTACTTGGATGACAGGTGTTGCACCACAGGATGTGTGGTGGTTGGTCTTCAAGATTGAGCTTGAAGAGGGATACAAGCCAAGAAATAGATTAGACGATGTACATGTACAGGTACAGTGCAACTGTTTATCTCCAAGTGGGAGATTGTTAGGTTGTGGAGCTAAAAGCTTCACTAATGCAAACATGGAGGAGGTTGCTGAGTTTCAGAGCAATCGACGTCGGTCTGATCAATCGACGTCAATCATATCCAGTGAGCAAAGCAACCGACATCGATCAAGATCGACCGACATCGGTCATCTCCAGCCAGACAGGGACCGACGTCGATTGCCTGTGCAGTTCCAGAACTATTAGTTCATGAATAGTTTGTTAACGAACTGGTTGTTTGCATGTTAAAAGGCTAATTTTAGTCTTGAGCTACGGATCTAATTATTTTAATTGGATGTCTAATTATTATTTGCATGAGATCTATATAATAGACTCATGGGCTGTATTGTAAGGTGTGAGGGATCAAAGCAGGGATTCCCCGGGTGCTAGATAAAGAGAGCAAGTTTGGCTCTTCATAGTGCCATAGTGCCAAGTGTGTATGATCAGGTAGATCTACGGGACAACAAGATCTGGTAGAGATCCACATGGGTGCTGATATGGAGAATCATAAGGACTTGTTGAGGCAAGGACAAGGGTTCTTCTGAGTAAGTAAGGTCGGTTGATCTACAGGTGTGTGTGTGTGTGTGTGTGTGTGTGTGTGTGTGTGTGTGTGTGTGTGTGTGTGTGTGTGTGTGTGTGTGTGTGCGAGATCTAGGTTTGAAAGTGTACAGAACCAGGTTGATTTGTAGGTGTGCAAGATCAAAGGAGATCAACAACACAATAGGTAGCAAGACCAGGCAAGATCTACTTGGAGTACGTTGTGTACTCGGTCGTGGAGTATGTGGAGTACTTGTGTACTGGCAGTAGTGATACTGACTGGTGGTACTGGCAGTAGTGATACTGACTGGTTGGAGGTGAACACCAACTCTGTGTTTGAGTTGTCTGTTGGGACCGTAATTGAGAGAGTGAGCTCTTGAAGAGATTTACTGTTTATGCCCTAGACGTGTGTAAGGAAGAAGACTGTGGCATCTTCTTTGTTGTATTTCCTTCTGGAAGAGTATTAATACATTGGGTATTATCTCTCATATTCTGTGTTGTTTCTGATTTCTAGTTACTTATTACTTCTGGTTAATTTCGCATTTAGTTGCTTGTACATGGTAATCAATTGTGCTTCCTAGATCTTATCAAGTGGTATTAGAGCTATTTGTGGTTCTAGATTCCTGACATTCTAGTCATTATTTCATAATATTGATACTTTTATATTTATTGCTTGCCTCCATCTTAACATTGTTGTAGCCAAATTACTACACTAGCCCTGACTAGCCTTCAAAGAATGAAGACAATTTATATTCTTTCAATATCCAATTTTAGATCAAACAAATAAGCATGACTCTAGAAGTGAGACATCCTATACACCATTCCAAACAACAGTCACAGTATATGTGAAATAAAATAATAGTCATAGTCAATGTTAAATAAAATAATAATCATAATCTGTGTTAAATAAAATGGTAATCACAGTGTATGTTATATAGAACACATATCACAAATTCAAAGATGTTAAGCTACTCTGAAGTTTCATTCCTTACTTGTTTGGTGGTTAATGTCTGTCCTTGAATTAGTTCTTTTGATGCACCATTTTTTGGTATTTTTATTGTTGTAAGTATGACTCTTTCACATTAAATTGAAGTTTGATAAAATGATTAAACTTCTATTTATATGAGTGTGTAACTTACTACTTTGAAGATTGTTTTGTTATGGTCAAGCTTTTCAAGATTTTTAAAATATGCATGTTTTTTCCATTTTAAATAAGCACACCATTTTCATTGATCTAAAACAAGGGTATTTATGCAAAGTGAAAAACTTCAAAAATAAGGGAAAAAAGATTGCTAGAAAGAAAGAGGAAATTTGTTGCAATAAGAATATATTTTATACTGAAAAAAATCATTGTTAAACATACAACACTCGTGTATAGATAACTTACATTATAAATATTGATTTCGTGGACCTCGTAGGCTCCTTAAACTTACACACATGCTTTAATTGTTCATCGTTTTAAGTTTTTTTTTTTTTTTTTTTTTTTTTTGGGTCAATTTAAAAATATTCATTTAAAAAAAAAGAGATTTAAAATTTTTAACCTTATTTCACTAAATTGTTGTGGGGGATTTTATTATTCAATTCCATGTAGTCTACATATTTATTATGTTAGGTTGTGGAGCTAAAAGCTTCAGCTACTTGCAAACAAGGTGGAACAAGATGGTTGCTGAGATCCAGGAGCACCGGCGTCGACAGCATGATCGACGTCAGTCGTGAGCAGTGCTGAAGGCCACCGGCAACGGTAGGGAGTCAGCCGACGTCGGCAGAACCAGACTAGTAGGGACCGACGTCGGTCGCCCGTGTGTTCCAGAACTGCTCGTTACATGGACAGTTAGTTAAGTGAACGAAGTGTTTGCATGTTAAGACCAGCTGGAGTCTTGGGCTGCGAAGATAATTGTCTAAATTAATAGTCTAAGTTATTTTTTAAGTGAGGGATCTATTTATAGACCCATTGGCATGTATTGTATAAGTATAAGTTAAGGAAGGCAAGATAGTTCCTTCTGTGTGTGTGTATGATCATTGAGTTGCAGGTTGTTGCAAGCTCATAGGAGATCCACATGTGAGTATGGTCTGTTGAATTGCAGGTTGCAGGTTCATGGGAGATCAGCTTGAAGTGCTATAGAGTGCTTGATGTACTGGCAGGGTTATTACTGACTAGTTGGAGAGGTGAACACCAATTCGGTTTGTGAGTTGGTTGTTGGGACCATTTTTTGTGTAGGAGAGTGTTGTGTGAGAAGAATTACTGAACACTTGAGGTGTGGCAAACCTCTGTAAGGTGAAAGAGTGTGGCGGCTCTTTGTTGTATTCTTTTCTGTATAGTGTTAATACAAGATAGTGTATTGTCTCTCATATTCTGTGCTATTGGTGAATTCTAGTTTTTTGTGCTTCTGGTTATTTCCGCATATTTAATTGCTTATATATTTGGTAATCATACTGTGCTCTTTCTGAGGAGCAAGATCCAACAAGAGGAATCAGAACAGGTGTGTTTGTTCTTGGACTTCCCTGACATATTATTATACCTATCGAAGGAATTCTAACTATTTAAGGACAAGACGTTATGCTTCCACATAACTTGTGAGTAGGATAGTTGTGAAGGCAATGAATAGCAACATTTCAGAGCTCATAATGTGAAAATGGAAGTAGAATCTTTTCAGAGGTGATATGGAAGTGGCATTTTCAAGAAGGGAGGTTGTGACGAGGAGTTCACAATGGTTGGGATCAATCTTGTAACCTTACCAACATACGTTCTGATGTCACTATCCTCGACTAATAGACACGTTTTTACTCGCTTATTTTGGCAAGGTAGTTAGACAAATATGTAGTGTATTAAAGAATTACTTCTATTTTAATTTTTCTATAATAATGAGCATTGCAACCACTTGAGCCAAGGTACGTTAAAAACACCTTTGTCATACAACCCAGAAATATGCATGGGATTTGTTATATGCACTTAGGAAGTTTTTGAATATATCATATGCTTTTGGGTCTCTTTAAATCTCTTATTTTATTTCTAGTCTCTTAAATTTAAAGATCCAATGGCACTCCTTTCCAAAAATATGGGTATCCCTTGGTGGTGGTTGTTTTATGGATCATGTGTTTAATACTATTATTTTTAAGTTTATGGACAAGATTTTATATTGGGGGTTTCTTCATTTATTTGATTTATAAATATTTTAATAGAAAAAGCTAAGGATTTTTTTTTTTAGTCGATTTCTCAAGATTTTAAATCTAAACAATCATTTTTCTTTGATATTGTATTGTTAAGAATTTTCACGAGTTTTTTTATTGAATTGATTTATAAAGATTATGAGTAAGAAAATATCTTTTTGATTTAGTTATTTTATGAATAATATTTACTTATTTTATTATAAAATATAAACAAATTTATTTCTGGAATCTATGAAATAAATGGTTTTTTTTGGCCAAAATGTCAATTTATTATTATACTAGATGTGTGTGCACATGTATGTGTATGCTTTAACTTATTTTGAATTAGTGTGCTCTAACAAGATAAAACTTAGGATAATTCAAATTGTCTAAGATATATTTAAATTGAGCAAATTTGAATCCTACAAGAAGATGTTCAATTACACTTTATTATTAATGTGCTCTAACAAGATAAAACTTAAGATAATTCAAATTGTCTAAGATATATTTAAATTGAGAAAATTTGAAGCCTACAAGAAGATGTTCAATTACACTTTACTATTAGTGTGCTTTAACAAGATAAAACTTAGGATAATTCAAATTGTCTAAGATATATTTAAATTGAACAAATTTGAATCCTACAAGATGTTCAATTATACTTTACTATTTATGGAAAGTGTCAAGATGATTAGGGTATTTAGTTTGTTACCGATATGTTATGGTATAATATTATGTACACATGGAAAAAATACTAAGAGTGGATCTAGAGTCGTTTAGATCTAAAAATTGATAGTCTTAACTTGCTTGGATAAGTCTAACAAAATTTGGATGCTTGCATAAGACGAACACATCTAAAAATTGATCAAACTATCTTGAAAACCCTTGCTTCAATGTTTTAGTAAAGATCATTGTGCTTATTTATAAACCATCTTCTTATACAATATCAAAGGCTTGTTGTGTGCACAAGTCATAAAAACCTATTTCCTTCACTTTGAAACCATAGCTCCACTTTTGACATTAGGTTTGTACCTGAAAAGAGAAGATTAATGGGTTGAGATGACCCCAACCACCCCTATTGAGTGGCTGAGTGATGTGTACATTTATAATACTCTAAAGAGGGCTCAAACCCATGTAGTTATCCTAGTTATGTGTATGTGTGAAATGGTTCTCCTTTTATGAATGCAAACTCTGATCGAGCTCTCAACACTTGACAATGGAAAACTTGACATGACTTAAGTGCTTGAGACTTGGCTAGGGCCTACTCCTTATGACCGATTTCTGATTTGGTAAATTTATGGTAGTCCCTCTCAATGTGCAAGTGATTAAATATGCTTGCTTAATACTTTATTGATATATGTTAGATAAGGAATACAATTAGAACTATTGTGTATAAATATATGACTCTTTAGATAAATTTTCATGCCACCAACATGTGGAGCATATGGTCTGACCCATAAAGATGATTTGAATTTCGAAAATGGTTGCATGTGGACAAGTCTGATGAAGGTGGATAGTTTCATAAATCTGAATACATCTGAGTATAGCTAGAGACGTCCAAAAAGAGAGGAACAATAATATGATGATTGAGATAGAGTTTGACTAAGGTAATAATCAGCTTCGGCATAGACTAGGGAGTTCATTTAGGTGAGTGATATAAAATTGGGAAGATTGAGACCATAATATGAAAGCAAATAAGAGATATGGTTATGAAATATACATATGTGTAAGCATAAATAATATAAGGTAAGGAAAGGTCAAGACTAACATTTACAAGTGTCTTATACCAGCTTTTAGTTTTTACAAATGGCCCTTTTTTATTGTAGTATTGAAAATAAAAACAATGCTAGAGTAAAAGGATAAAGAAACTATGTATCTTAGTGTGCAAATATACTTTGTCTTTGGGAGAAGGCATCAAGTGGGCATCTTACTCCATGCAAATATGTAATGAAACATGTAATGATTAATGTCTATATATGATATAAAATTTTAAATAAATTAGATGAATGAAACATTTAAAATTTGAAGAGCAAGGAAGGAATATACCTGTAAGTGGGTGAACCATGTTTCTAGTTAAAGCTAGGAGATTGGGGTGATTATAACCCAATAGAGAATGTCATGGGAATATGATTCCCCAAGGCAAGTACCTTTGTTCAAACCATGGGTTTGGAAGATAAATTCCCCAACCCTCATTAAGGATTAGTGCTAGGTCGTTAAGAAATACAAGACCTTAATTGCACCTTTCATTTAGCTAATCTTACACCTCAAGATTGAAGGATGAAGCCTTCATACTAAAGCTCATATGTATATTGAATCAATCGCTTTATAGATTCAAAATTTTACCATTTTTACCTTTGGTACTAATTCAAAAATATAAAAACTATAAAAATTATGCATATGCTCCAAAAATCTATCTCAATCTATAAATATTTATTCCATAATCTAAACCAAACTAATAATATGACCCAATATGAACCCTTTTAATCATGTAATATAACCCAAAATTTGAATTATTTGTGTATGGAGGCTTAAATCTCTGTGACAATCACAACAATATGCCCTCATTTTGAGGTGAGGATTGTAGCCTACAAATTATTCATCTAAAAAAAGAGAGTTAAAGGCATTGTGTTGTATATAAATATGTAAAAGTGTAAATCATGTGCTAAATTATGGAGAATATGTCATCATAGTATGAATGAATAATAAAATCATATATCAAACATGTATCCTTAGGCATAAAAGTGTCATGTCATGATAGATATAACAATCAGCCGCACATTAGTAATTATCATAGATATAAGTGATGAATAGTAACCTACATAATGTGCATGATATATATCATGGCACCTCACATAAGGATAAAGGTGTATGATATGGATCATGACACCATAAACTCAATTGATAATCCTATATATGTCCACTCATAAGCACATAATGTCATGGCCATGACACACATAATAAATTAAACAAAGTAACACTCAAAGTAATACAAGAAAAGGGCCACACATAATAGACAATAAAATGTCACAAAAGGCAAGATCCAACATGATGAAAAATCAATGCTACACTATTAAAAATCAATGTCACACATCAAGGCAAAAGCCATATAAAGAAAGAGTCATAAAATGACACATTCAATCAAGTAATGTCATACAATAGGGTAAAGACCATACAATAAATCTTCAAGGCATAACATGAGTAATATCGTACAATAGTACAAGATCCATACATAATAAAGAGTCCTACAATGATGCACTCGATCAAGCAATGTCACATAATAAGGCAAAAGCCACACAAAGAATAATAAATGATTAGACTATAGGAAAATTAAAAAAAAATAATGAAGCATATAACAATTCAAACTAGTCTACAACATCAATTTATACCAAATTGAAAACATAACAAAATATCATATCCATGAAAGTTAGCATGATAAAGAATATACTCAAGGCAAAATAATATGTAAGCAATCAATGCAGGTCAACATGATAAATTTAAAGGTCATATAAAGATATAATTTTTACCAAAGTAGCCTATAGAATGAGATTCCCCTAACATTTGCTTGGTCTTTGGGCATAGGAATTTCTTGCATTTGTACTTCCATATATCATGTATAACCTATATGTCCTACATCTCACTCTGATATACCTTTAAATGCATGTGCACATGGTAAAAAATATGTTCTCTAGCAAACATGTGATAAATAATATAAATCCATACAATAACAAGAAAAACATGTTTTACTTAGGGCCATTTTTTTTTGTATTTTTTATATTTATTGATTATGTTCTTGCTAACCAACAGTCTTATCAAGTGAATATTCATATGGGGGTCCTATATCAAATGTGGGAATGGTTTCCTATCATGAATGAGTAGTCTCATATGTATTTGTACTTAATTCTAAAATTTAATCTCATGTTGTAATATATTTTTCATTATCATCATGACTCATATGATATTTTGAATAATGACCGGCCCTTATAAATATAATATCACATGGAATTTATTGTATAGTAGAAACATGTCCTTATGTTCATTATGGAATGAGATAATTTGTCTATAACACTTAGCTTATGACTTGATGAAATAGATAATGGATGTCATGAATCCTAAATAAACATATGTTGTAATGGGCATCAAATAATTGGGGATATAGTAAATTAAAACTACCTTCCCTTGAGCTATCTATGTAGAATGGACCTAAATAGGTTGTATAACTAATTATAGTGGTAGTGTGGTTGGAGGAGGAAATACCTTTAGCTGAGTATAATACTCATATGGGATCCTAGGAAATTTAACTACCTTGTTAACATGTATATACTTCACACATATATGTGTTGAGGATGGTACTTCATGGAGTTTATATATTTAATGATTTCCTAACAAAATTTCAAATGTCCCTGTAATCGATAAAACTAAGAATGGAGTAGCAACTATAGTAAGACCCACCTTAAGTGGTAACACACTACTCCTCCGAGTGTTTTAAATCCTTTTATATAATCCTTTAACTATCTTAATTGTACACATCAAGTCCTTGTGCGTATATCCAAGACTACTAAAGAGTGTTAAGGTGAAAACATTTTCATGGGAACCATCATATACCATGACACTATATATAGGTTGTGAATCAATGTAGGCACATAAAAATACTGATGTGTAACTAGAATAATCTTCTTCTATTTCATTTTCATCAAATGTAATCGTAGGTCATTTAAAAAAATTATATACTTCCTTGATCAAGAAGGTATTGGGCCCCAGTGACTCCTAGAGAAGTGTTATTTATGTTTTAACACCTATCAAAAGTCTTGTTTCATAAGTAATTGTTGTATAATTTGGAGAGAATATGAACCATATTTGTTCATTCATATGATTTATTTTCAAAATTTAAATATTCAAAAATTAAAAATTTAAACTTTGAATATCTACCATGTGCGTTGACTACTTGTAGAGATTTGCAATTGCTTCATGAGCATCGAAAAACTATGTGATTAGAAACTTGGCTCAAGAAAATACATTAAAAAATACTTTATTATTTAGTAGGTAAGTGAAGTTATGTGTTTCAAATTATTTATATTTATAATTAGACATACACTTACATTCAATCATGCTCACATACCCATGCCAAAGTAGGGGAATTATGTAGACACCTAAATTTGGTAAAAGATCTTTTTTCTAGTGTCTTATCCTCTAATTACAATATTTGAAATACATGTGTATATTTGTGTGTTTCTATGACTTATATGACCTTACATTAATATTGATTTATCCCTTGAACCTTAAAATAACATCTAAACACTTATCAAAATCTATCAGTTAACATCCTTTGAATAAAACTCATACATTATCATGTTTTCATTGAGATTTGGGCCTATGTTTATCTTAGGTTAGTTCCATCCCTTACACGATTCCATCATGGGCATATTTGTGTCATGCGTAGGTCTGACCCATTTTATTTTGTGGGACATTTTCCCACTTTTCATTGATCTTTCACCTTTAATCTAGCCTATTACCATTTAAAAGTCATATAACACACACCATCTTGTCCTAGATTTCCCTATATATATAAGTCATCCTAAATCATTTAGAATAATAAGAATAGAAAGAATAATAAAAAAAATATCAATGTCTAGACCAAGATCAGAGCCAAGCATTAAGTTACTTCATTCCTCCTACTTCAAGGTATGCTTCATTGATTCACATCTTACACACAACAAAGTTTTATATATTGGTCTCTCATATACTGTTATATCAAATGAAGGTTTTAGCTTGTATGTATCTACATAATCACTTACAGGGAAGAGGAGGTTCAAAACCACTGCTTGATCTATTCCATTAAAACTCACCCAGAACTACATAGAGGTATTATTTCACTATGTGGTCAATGTAGTTTACAATATCGCTTTAAAAAATTCTTGACTCTATTACCCATTTTTTATTTTAAGTGCTAAGCTAGGTCAAAATAATGAATCTTCAATTTAGCACATTCACCCCTTAATTAAAGAAAGAGCAAGAATAGGAAGGTAAAAAATAAGAGGCAAAATAGTGATAGAAAAATCAAATTCTACAACCCTATATAGGGTGGATTCCGTAGAACAAAGACATGCCCAAAAATGTAGCTCTGACCAACATGAATATTTCCAAGTTAAGCTTGTGTAGTGAATGAAACTATCAAAGATAATATAGGGTTTATAGATTATGATTACAAGAGGGGTTAGTTCATTGTTAGTGATTCAAAATCAAACAAATTGATAAACATAACAGTTCAAGAATAATCCCTTGTATTTAATAAGGTCTAAGCGAGTGAAAAAAAATAAAAAAAACATAACCAAATGCTATACCTTTCCCATGGATTTATTGTCTAAGCTAGATTCAGGTTTATTTGTTCCTAGATTATAGAGCTAAGAGTCTTTATCAATGTCACTTTTTCATTTCAATGACATATCCCTTTGTCTATGAGTGGTTTTGTTTAAGAGTGGAAGAAATTTTGAAGATTTTTAATATATTTATGCAAAGTTTCTTTGCACAACAAATATTGCTTTGCCTAGGGGGGTCATCCTCTATTTATAGCTTGATCAGAGTGATTTTAACTGTTGGATGTTAATCTAGATGAGTGGCTAAAATTAAATTCAATTTGAGTACTTAATGAAGCATGGCTTCCAAATTCTAATATTTTATTGTATTTATGATAGTGCTTGATAACTTTCTAGGTGATGTCATGATGATTTCATAATTCAGATATTTATTAAATATTTGAATATTAAATAATTAGAAATTATCTAATTTTTGTGGATTTTTTGCTTAGTCATTTATTTTTGTTTGATAGGCTAATTAATCCATATTAGCTTATATGTGATTTATGCACTATTGAAATTTGACCATTTTTTCTAGTTGATTGCCCTAGAGCATTGCTTACAAAATAACTATTTGGATCAAAGTGAATTAGATGAAGCTAAAAGTTGGTTACATTTCATTTCACTAATTAGGGATTCCCTAATGTGATTTATAACACACACGTTAGGTGTGCATGTGACTTTGGGTATTTTGGTGATTTGTGCATTATTACAAGAAATCGATTCTGATTACAATTTTGACACAAAAATGATGAAAATTGAGTGTCTACATTTTAGCCATGTTTAAAAGGGTGTTATAAGACACAAACAAAGTAACATATTTTCAAAGAATGATAACATTGTTAAAATGATTGAATAATGATGTGTTTACATTTCAATGATTTCTTATTCAATTTAGTGAGAATGAGTTCACAACAATGTTCCAAACAATGTTTGGGATGCCCAAGATGCCCCCTTGAGGGATTGGTCAATTTTTTTTGATGAACTAGTCCTTGAAAATAAGAAAGCATGACATCTCATGGTAGAAGATATTGACAAATATAAAAATTAAAAGAAAATGGGACGAAAAATAGACCACAAAACCATTTATAGGCCTCTAGAGAATAAAAAATTCCATGATAGGCTTTATGGGGAATAAAAAATAAATTTTAGAGTTACATATTTACCCCTGGGGGGTGAAATGGTTCATTTTCACCCTCCCCTATTGATAATTTTCTATGGATTTAGACATGAGAGCTACGAAGAAATGATGAGTATTCCACACTAGAGGCATCTTGATGAATGAGTGCGAGAGTACCAATGACCATCAAGGAACAAAACATCGGTAGGTACATTTATTTTTTGTGAAATTTTACATTTAATACATTTAATTCCCACTATAAGTAGGAAATTAAGTGATATCTCCATTTTTGTAATGATGATATCATGCACACAAATGAAGATATTGCCAAAACAATGGTGAGATTATTGGTAGAAACGGTAATATCATGACAAAATTGACTGTATCACCGATAAGGCTGAAATGCAAAAATGGTGAGAATGCATAATCGGTAGGAAATGTTGAAGTGGTGGGAATATGATAAAAATGGTGAGATCAACCTGTCAAATAGTGATATCACAATGACAAACAGTGATATCACCCTGACAAACAATAAGATCACTAAAATGGACAAAGAGGCTAGAAATGATGAGAATGCTCTCAGGAACAATAAAATTGCACTTTAAAATGACAAGTTCACCCTAAGAAATAGTTATATTATGAAAATGGTTGGAGGATTGGAAATAGTGATAATTCCATGTTAAATGATGAGATTTCCTTGGTAAATAATGATAATGCCTTGCCAAATGATGGGGTCACCAAAATGGTAGAAAATGCCCAAATATAAAAATAGACTAAAATTAGAAGAAGCATTTGGTCTAATAAGAAGGGTGGATGTTTAGTTTAGGTAGTTATAATGATTTTTTGTGATGGGATATTATTATCATCTTGCCTAGATAGATCATGTTTGATATAGCGTGTTGACATTTTTGTGATTAGGAGTAAGTTTCAATGTTGATCACCCACAAGTGGTGCTTGTGTATCCTACACTAGCCCAAACCATGGATATATGAGATATGACATTCCTTGAGGTATTCAATTTGAGTTATATTTCACTAATGCTAATTATTTAATAAAATAGAGCATTCATGCTAGTGCTAGCACTAAGAGACTAGTACATTTTATTTTCCTACTAGAGAGGTGACAATGACTTTGGAGGATGTGTGGTATATAATATAAATTCCCATCTAGGGATATATGATCCATTAGATGAAACATAGGTAGTTGATTCTGCTTGAGGACTTGATTGACATCACTAATGTTAGCATTATGGATGGAGCATTTGCTATTGATGCCTTATAATACCTAACCTTTCCAGTAGATGGAACACAAACTTTGATTGATCAGGAAGTAGTGATTTTAATGGTCATTGTTAGTGGCATATTATAGCCTGAAAATAGTGGCCATTATCTTTGCATAATACTAATATGTGTGATATAAAACATAATGCACTCTACCACATGCTTTGTCTGGAGCCCAATAGTATTGGCCTAACTTTATATATATTTATACTTGATGACATATTGACTGGGGACAATCATTGGACCCTGCATATTGATCCAAATTTGGGTCTAGGAGCACATTAATATAAATTAACTAGTGGGTAATCGATGATAATGTCACCCTAAACATCCACTGGTATATGGTTGGTATGTGACAGGAGGGGGATGAAGGGGCCACTCAAAAGACATATACTATTATAGATGAGCCATTGATATGTGGTTGATGGGAACTTTATCTGGAGGTGTATATGCACATTAATTTTGGTTGGTGCAAGGATGTCATTATGACCAATATATAACCACACCCTAATACATTATTGGTCACCATAGTTTTATGTTTGAGTGGTATAAGCTTGACCACATATAGAGGTAGTTTGGGTGGTAGAAAAATGTGTCAGATTGGCCTCACTATTTTTACTATGTGACATGAGAAATTAGTGAGTGAGGGACCCTATTCTAAGAGTGGTGATAGTGGCAAGCTTTTTGATATTTCATCCAGTGGTTTGGGGATGTGAGGGTAGGTGGTAAGTGCAAGAATCATTAAGACCTTTGTGATATGGTGTATATAGTTCAAAATTATATGGCTTACCATATTGCGGCCTCTAAGAGGTGAGTAACTGAGGCCATGCTAGAGATAGTAGAGATAGGTGAGGCCAACACCTTGACAAGGATATGGATAGGGAGTGAGGCTAGTCTAGGCTACCATTCATATACAAGTGCCATTATAGCAAGTGGTGCCCATGGCTATAAATTATAGTTTAGAGACCATGGATAGTAGTATTAAGAGTAGTAGTGGAAATAAAAGCAGTAAAAACATTAGTGGTAGGTCCTTAGAGTAGGACATTAATGTGGGAGAGGGCCTTGGTCCAGACATAGAGGATGGGGACTCAAATGTTCAAGATATATAGGCAACCCTTGCTATTCCATGAGGGTCATGATAGGAAATAGGCTAGGCAGGGCCATCTCAACCAAGGATTTTAGATGATGTTCAAACCACTATAGGTAGGATTGAGAGGGAGATTGCATCCATAGTCATAGATATATTTGGGCTAAAGGGGGATGTGGATGAGCTATGGTGTTAGTTGTTAGGATCCCAAGGTGATGCTACTAGGTTACATGGCATGATTACTAAACAAGACATAAAGATTATTGCTTTGAGGGGTTTAAGTTTCACAAATGACAATTATATATGGAAAACTCACCTTGATAGATGAAAAGTTTTATACAATGATCATTGAGTAATATAGGGCTTAGGGAGAGGCATAGATACATCAAACAAATGCTCATAGGCTCTGTAGGGAGTGAGATACAACCAGTCATTTGGTTATTGATCATGGGTTATCTAGGGCATTGGTATATATGGTACAAGTCAAGGATGATGTGATATGGGCCAAAGATGAATCTAGATACTATTAGAGTCTATATGAGATAATGATACTAACAGGGGCCATGTCACCAATCTTTAGGGAGCATACCTAGTGTCAGAGGTCTAGCTACACATATAGGTCATGACACACTTTAGCATTAGATAGTTCAGTGGCACAACCTCCCCCATAGAAAAGAGTCATGGGGATACCACAATAGCCACTAGTAGCACTGACTACAAGACAAAGTTTTGATTAGACTCTTCTTAGAGATGATCAGAGTTAGAGTTGATATTTTTATTGTATCTCTACATTTTCTATTTTGGTGATGTATCTATATATCCTAATGTATATACATTGATGTTGAGATGCATACAAACATTAATTTTTTATCACCTAATGTATATGGACTATGGTATTATTTTGATATATATGATGTTGATTTTGATTTATGGATGTTAGCACTTGTTATAGATTAGATCTTAGATATTAATGTAGATCTATATTTGTTTGACATGATTCTATTGTATTTGAATTCCATGATGATTTTGTACTCGATCTAGATATAAAATGTTATTGATGTTAATATTTTTGTTTTTATCATTTGATAATGATGTTTAGATGTTTGATATATGATTACTTGGAGATGCATGCCTTAATTAGCATAGATGTAGTCATATTGATCAATTGTTTTGTTTTGATTATGGAAAATATGATTTTGTTTTGGCATTTGAGCACATGTTAAGCATATTATGAGGGGATGTCTTCTCTTCATGCGTCATTGATATATGAGTTTCCCAAGTACTTGATTCTTAATTTTACAAATAACAGTATGCATCATAATTAAAAATAAATCATAACATTTTTTTACACTTGCATATGGAGTAGTTTAGATACAAATCCTAGCAACTCAAGATTAAGATATGAAAAATCATGGCCTAAGTGTAAATATTAATGCACTAAACAAAGATATAATAGCAAAGAAGTAGATACAAATGTTAACAACTTGAGATCAAGATATGGATAATTAAGACCTGAGCATAAAACATAATGCATTAAAAAATAAAAATAAAATAAATGCATTGTGATTACAAATAAATAAGAAAGAAAACAAACAAACTAAATGAATAAATAAAAAACATAATAAAAAGTAGTAAATGAACAAGTGATCAATGTTGTCTGAATGTGATAATAAAACATTGCTCTTTGTGATCTGTCCCCAAGTCTAGTGAGTGCTAGATAAGATAACATGATAGATTATTAAAAAAGGGGGGAACAAAATAATGAAAAAAGGATGGCCAAGCTAGCTTTAGATGCCCCATGCAACTAAATGTTTCCTACATAGTCTGTATGGACTGTCAAACCAATGAAGTTCTCCCAAGAATAGGGAAAGAAGAGAAAATTGATGATAAAGATTAGAATAAAATTGATTAAAGAGGAAAAATGGGATTGACTCACAAAATGGAGAGAGCATAAAGGAGTTAGATTAAAAAATTGTGATAGGGTAAATGAGAATAAAGAGGAAAATGGAAATGGGAATGATAGAAACCAAGTTGACCTGAGCTACCCCATTTAGCCAAACACTACCTACATAGTCTGGGTGGATCTCAGGCTGAAGTAGTTCTCCCAAAAATGGGAGTCTAATGAATGGATAATATTTTTCATGAAAATGATCATGTGATAATTAAATATAACCCCCAAGTTATATGTCACCAGCTAAGGTAATGGGATAATCCAAAGGTTACTTGAATGATCAGATTTGATTGAATGCAATAGAGACATCATGCATTAGATAAAAGGTTCCCCACTTGTGAGAGGTTTAATGCAAAAGGAAAGGTTTACCCACATGATACTCAATTATTTCCACTCATAATAGAACCAATAAGGAAAGCCACTATCCAAAAATATTACTAATTATGCAAAGGTTTTGTGTCTTGAGATCTTTTTTTGGGATTTTCTCAATTTTGAATTTGTAGGATTTTTGAAAATTTTAAATGTCTTTGGGTTTTTGGAATAAGATATATATAGGAGTATTATTAAAATATAATTTAAAAGGTAATATAAACAAAGGTACAAATAACTATCTAGCAAAGGAAAAATAGCCTTGGGTAGGGGCTCAAACAACAACTAAAACTGGCTACATCAGAGTAAGCTTGTAAAAAAGTAAGAGAGTGGGATTGGTAAAAAGGAGGGAATGTGAAAGAAATAATGTTCAAAAATAACACCAAGGTGTGACAAGAATACCCTTCAACAACAATTTATAATGTAAAAGGAATGGGATATAACGGGAATGTAGAATCATCATAGAGATAAAATAAGCTATGTCAAGGATTATCAAGCAAGCAAACCATGCCCAAAGAATTCTAATGGTATTTAAAGATGCATTGATGATGACCAAAATTAAAATGTGTGTTGAATTTTCAACTAAAATCATAAATCACTTATAGTACCTTTAGGTTGTAATCAAGATCAAGAAGTAAATAGGAGATGGGGGAAAGATAATGTTGGGTTGAGAAATGGAAAATGAAAGAAAGGGGAAAAAGAAAGAATTTGAAGGAAATGCCCCTAAGTAGGGGATCTCATAGACATTTTTCAATCAATTAAAACATAAAAACATTTGAGATTCATAGTGTTCATGGGCTCATATAACTCATACCCTTCTAGTGTAGCTAACCTGTATGCCCCAAAACCATAATTTACCTTGAAAATGAAAGGACCAAGCTAATTCAGCTTAAATTTACCATTCTTCTCACATTTGGCATTGGTATTTTTCTTATTATCTTTAAGACAATATCATCCACTTTAAATTCTCTTGAGATGATGTGCTTGTTATAACTATGACATAGTCGATTCTAATATTCTTTGAGATGACTCAAGGCAGGTATCCATTTATCATATAAGAATGTTAGCTCTTGTATCCTAACAAATCTATAGCCTTCATCATCAATTATACCCTGTAATGAAATATGCAAAAATAGAAACTTGATCTCAATTAGAAGAATGGCCTCTAAGCCAAAGACTAAAGAGTAGTGTCTTGCACCTATGGGAGTGCATATAATTGTACAATAGGCCCGAAAGATAGGAAATAATTTCAAGTGCCAATCTTGGCTAGCTTTGTTAGTAGTATTCTTAAGGATTTTGAAAATTATTTTATTATATTCCTTAGCTTGGTCATTACCTTGAGGGTAATAGGGCATATACCGTCAGTGTATAATATGTAATTTTACACAGAGGGTTTTCACATCCTTGTCCTTAAAAGACTTGTTAGTATCATATATATTGGAAGAGGGAATTCCATAATGGCAAATGAGGTGATTTAGGATGAATTTGTAAATCTAATTATTGGTTATGTAAGTGAGAGGGATTCCCTCAACCCACTTATCGAAGTACTCAGTGGAAGCTAGGATATAATTATGGCCATCTGAAGAAGTGGGGTTTATCTTACTGATGAGATCGATCCCCCATGAATAAAATGGACAAGGAAAAGTAATAAGGTGAAGCATTCACGAGGGAACATGAATTAAATCATCATGCATTTGTTAAGTAAGGTATTTACTGACATAAACACACATACCCAATTCCATTGTGGGCCAATAATATCTTATCCTAAGAAGTTTCTTGCAAGGACCATTCTACTTGTATGGGCCCCACAAATCCCTCTGTGTACATATTTAAGCATTAATTTGGATTCACCTGAGTTTAAACATCAAGAAACATCCCATCATATCCTCTATAATAGAGCATAACACTAAGTAAAGTGCAATGGGATGCATTGAGAATAAATTAATTATATTGGTTGTGTGTTAAGTCAGTGAGAAGAATGAGGTCTTGGAGATAGGTATAAACATTTAATACCAAGAGGAATCAATACCAATAATATCACACACCATTTCAGTTTCTAGATGATTATAAACTAACATGAGAAGGTTTTAGATAAGAAATTGATATTCATAAACATTGTAAGATATCTCAATTATAGACCCAATGGTAACCATGCAATCAATTGATCTATTGTTGACCCTAGGTATATTCTCAAATTGGATACATGAAAAATGTCGTTTGAAATTATCAACTATGTCTTTGTAGGGCACAGATTTTTCATCCCTAGTTTTGTATTAGTCATTTGGTATTGGTATGTAACTTGATTGATGATCAATTATGAATCATCATAGATAACCAATTGTCAAATGTTCCACTTTACTTCTATACAAATCCCTACAATAAGTGCTTCATATTTCATAATATTATTGGTGCACAAAAAATTAATTTGGAATACCTTAGGAATGAGATATCCCTATGGTGTAATTAATAATATACCTACCCTATATCCACATGTTGTGAAGGAACCATCAAAGTTAAACTTCCATTGATGTGGTTCCTCAATAGTTAAAATAGATTCATTGGGTAAATGCATGTGTAGTGGGTGAGTATCTGATAAAGGTGCTTTGACGAGTTGATCTACAAGTAATTTCCATTTGATGGCCTTATGATTTGTGTACTCAATTAGAATTCACTAAGGAACATTCTCCATTTAACCATACAACTAGTTAGTGCTAATTTAGAAAGGAGATATTTGAGGGGATCAACCTTGGTAATAATAATGGTCTTGTTGTTTAGAATATAGTGACACAATATTTATGATGTAAAGACCAGTGTTAGGCATGCCTTCTCAATTGTAGTGTAATTATGTTCATAGGTGACCAATGTCCTACTCAGATTGTACATTGTAAATTATTTAAACCAATTGTAATGTTGGGCCAAGAGTGCCACCAAGGCATGTTCAGTTACTAAGACATAAAGCAATAGGGGTTTACCTAGTGTTGGCAAGACCAATATTGGTGGGTTTTCCAAATAGGGTTTTAGTTGTTTAAATGCCTCTTTACAGTTGGTGTTGCATTAAAAAGTGGTACCTTTCTTCAAGAGATGAGTGAAATGAAGGCAATGATTAGCTAGCTATGAAATAAAGTGGCAAATAAATTGAATTTTACCCTAAAATCTACATATCTATTTCAAATTCGAATGGGGGTGACATTTATGTGGTGGCCTTCACCTTGGCTAGATCAAATTAAATTATGTGATGGGAATCAATGAAGCCTAATAATTTTCCTGACCTAATTCTAAAGACACATTTATTTGGGTTGAGGCACACCTTGTATTTACCAATTCTCTCAAATATCCTCCATAGAACTTCTATATGTGCATCCCATGTTCTTGACTTTCCCAAAAGGTCATAAATAGAATCTTCAACAATGTCATGCATCATGTCATGGATAATGATCATCATGACACATTAATATGTGTAACTAACATTCTTCAACCAAAATGACATGACTTGATAGTATAAATTTCCCCATGGAGTGGTGAAATTTTTTTTGTGTTGATCCTATAGTGCAATCTTTATTTGGTTGTATCCTAAAAAACCATCCATGAGAGATAACATTTCATAACCTGTTATTGAATATATAATCATGTTGATGTTTGGTAATGGAAAATCATCTATGGGACATGTTTTATTGATGTCCCTAAAGTTAGTGCATAAATGAGTGCCTTTTAGTTTCTTACTAATTAGAACAATATTAGATATCCATTTAGGGTAATCAATTAGTTGAATAGATTTGGCCCCTAACAACATTTCCAATTCTTTCTTGACTAAGATGACAATATACAGATGCATTTTCTATAATTTATGTTTAACAGGCATGACATTGTGGTGTAGATCAAGATGGTGTATGATAATAAATGGGTCCAACCTAGGCATATCCACATAAGACCATGTGAATATGTTGATAAACTCTTGAAGAATGGTAATGTTGAAATCACATTCCTTTGTAGTGAGGCATGCACCAAGTTAAATCATTTTTGGGATCATTTGTTGTGTCAATATTGACCTCTATAGTGTCTTACACTAACAATGTAGGACCATATTATAATAAAGTATGTATATAGGGAAACTAAACTTGTTCATTAGATTGTGGACCATCAGGTTCACCCATGTAATAATAATTTGAATCATTTATTTCAGTTAATGGCTAAGTGACATATGCTTATAGAAAGTCTTAAACTAATTATCAAATACCCTTTGCTCTTCTATGCTAATATATGATCCAAAGTTAAGATGTGAACCTTCAAGACTCTGAGCTTCCCAAGGAGAAAATTGAACTTCCCCATCCAGTGGTGCCTGAAATAGTTTTTCACCAAGGGACTTATATTTTTATTTACTTTCCCTTGGTTTAAAAGTGCCTTAGAGAGGTTTTTACAAGAGGACTTGAATGTTTGATTTCATTTTTATATTTTATTTTGACCAGGTAAGTTCACTTTCTTTCCAAAGTAGGCGGCACGGTTTAATGTGATCTCAAAGCCTTGTTTGTGATCCCAAATTAGCAGACCATCTCTAATACCCAAGAATTTTGATAGTGTTTCCTCATTCTGAAAGTCGTCTAATGGTATAATTTGATCTTGCTAGTCCTAATGGATTATTTCAAGGTAATGGAGGATAAGGGTAATTTTAAGATAAGAAGAGATAGTGATAATGGCATTGGTATAAATAAGGTTATTTCAATGATCTCATCATAGATACTATAATAAGATTCTACATCATTTTAAAGATCATATTCATTAAATGCTAAATTGGTGTCACTTTTGAGAGTTGATGGGTCACCCCAAGTGGTTTGTATCTAATACCTCAACTACCTTTGTGTTTATTAGTAAAATTATGCTCATTAATACATTGTTGATTTTTACCCAAGCCTTTTCCTTTATAATCTTGATGCTCTAGGACTCTATTAGGAATGGGATACTTGGCACTATGATAACAAGAGGTGAAGTTATCATTGTATAACCATTAATCCTCATAACTTGTAGGTTAGTCTTGCTTTGGAAAAGTCTTATTGACAAATATGAGAGGACCCTTGACATGAGACCCAATAGTCTTGCACCATATCATGCTAGGCCTATCATGGGATTAAGTAATATTCGGTCTACCATGAGACTTGGGAGACTTTGTTAATTTGGTAATGTGAAATGCATCATTGATGTTGTATATACCAATACCCTTTTCTTCAACAATGAAGTGGGAGGAAATTTGGGGAGGTGGATTAGAATAAGTGGATGCAAGGTCACTTGGATCAATGTAATTGGATTGGGGAGATTTAGCCTTATCCTTTTTAGGAGCATGATCAATGTTAGGACAATTGCTATATTAACTATATTCAAATTCAAAATGATTTCAATACTGGTATGGCTATAATTTGCTAGGAATAATGACCTTCATTCCAAAATGGGGGATTTTGAGGCATTGGTGAAGGCTATAGGGAACTGCACGTACTTCATGGAACCAAGGATGGCCAAGAAGTAAGTTATAGGGTAGTACAATGTCAATGACATGGTAGAGGGTATCATGGGTGATAGGATTAATGATAATTGGTAAATAAATAGTGCCCTATGAATATCTCTTTGCATTATCATATGCTTTAATGGTAATGGTGTCAAGGTATGAATCCATTGAAGTATGCCCTAAGATTTTTATCAATTTCAATGAGGCTATATTAAGATTTGAACCATTGTCAATGATAACCCACTTAATCTTGTGGTGGTTTATGATGGTTTCAATATGAAGATGTCTATTATGTAGGGGACCAATGGATGACATGTCACTTTGGTAAAATGAAAGTTATTGACTAGGGGATAGATGGCCCACAGTTTCTTGGAATGTGGATAGTTTGATGCCATTTTAGACATTATACTATTGAACAAAGTCATACAATATAGTCTTGTGAGCTTATAACGTATGTAAGAGATCAAGGATAGAAATATGCATAGGATTCATGTTTAATTTTCACAAAGATTGTACTAATTTTCAATTGAAGGAGGGGACGATATGAATTGATAATGAAAATATCCATGTATAATATCATTTTTGGATAATGATTTGGATCCAATGTCAAGGTATTATGAATGGAATTATTATTGGAATAAGGTAAAGGACCTTGAAGCATAGCCTTTGCACATAGAGTTGAGATTGCACAATTTTGAGGTAGGAAAAAGTAAATTGAATTAAAATAAGGTATAAGACCTGGTATAGAAACTTGTGGATGTCGAGGCACACCAATGTCATTGCCTATCAGAAAAGAGCCACTAGGATATGAAGGAGGAGGTCCCAAAATGGAAGGAGCAACACTTTGAGGCATGTTGGAAGGTTGAATGGAATTGATTTTGATGGTAGCTAAATGGTTATTAGTAGTACAACCTAAAATATTATTATAGTTATATAGGACATCATGGTAGCTAATTTAATTATCTTGGGAATCTTGACCTTTATGATGATTTCTCTAAATCTAATTTTTCCCTTTATTCTAATTTTGATTACTAGATTAGTGTTAATTGTTAGAGTTGTACTTTGGAAATAGGTCTTTGTATATACCCATGTTTTGGTTAGATGTATAAGTAATGTTATCTAATTATATGTTACCTCTCTCTATCAAATCCTAAATGAAGTGCCTTAATTACACAAATATATGAATTTTGTGCCCTTTAACATGGTGAAAGTCATAATATTCATTATCTCTACACCATTGGGGTTTTGGTTGGTCTTCTTCGAAAAAGTTTTATAAGTTGTCTAGATTACCATGTTAGTTGTGACAAAATTCTAAAATACTACCTCAATAGGTTCAGCAAGATCACTAAAGAATCTATTCTGATATTGATTCCTCCGAGGAGGTGGTATATGTAATGCAATGGTTGGGGTAGATGGAATATTTTGGGTAGGTGGTGGTTGCACTGTTTACACGTGTCTTGATTTTTTTACTTCATTTCCCATTAAATTATTATTTTATAAATGGATTTGGGTTTCTCAGATGTACTAACACGTGCTTGTGATGGATCTTGAGCTTGCACCTAATTTTGAGATTATATTTTAACTAAGCCTTTATTGATAAGTGTTTTCTCAAATTTCACCCCTTTATCTATAATCTCTTCAAACGTGTCAGCATAATGGAGTCTTAAGTTATGAACCACCTCTGAATTCAAATTGGAAGTGAAAATATTTGTTAGTTGTTTATTAGGAAGATTATGTGGAAAATGACTAGCCAAACTTCTCCAATATTGTAGGTAAGCTAAAAAGCTTTCACCACCATGTTGTTTATCACCACACAAATCAAATATGGTCAAATCATGTTCTATATTATAAGATAAGTGTTTTATAAATTTTTTAGATAGGTCATCAAAGGTGATGATAGACCCTTTTGGCAAGTGTAGAAACCATTCTAAAGCTTGTCCACTCAAACTGCATAGAAACAAGTGGATTAAATAGACGTTGCTATAGGCTACCTCCTAGTAAGCCACAAATAACTCTTTCAGGTGCTCTCTAGGATCACCCTTTCCTTTATATTTATCAAATTTAGTAACCTCAAAATGGGATGTAAAAGGTACTTCAAGGATGTTCATGTTGAATGGACATGGGCATATCTCATCAAATTTGTATTTTTACCCTGATTTCCTATATGAATACATATAATATCTTTTATTTATTATAATTCCTAGAGACAGGGAGATTATCTTGATTGGGATAAATAGAAGAATTAGGATTAATATAATTTATAATGGATACCCTTTGAAATAAGTTATTGGGGTTGTTCATGATATAACTAATATTATAATGCTAGTAGGGTAAATGTTGTTATTGACTAGTATTAGGAGGTAGATTAACATGTTGGGTTGGAGGAATTTACTATCAATATAATGCAATTTTTTGCTGAAAATTATGACCTTGTTGTAAAAGTAATTGCTATTGGAAAGTGGGAATTTTTTGAGTATAAGGGAGGGATTATGGATTATTATGGATTTATTAGATATTAATCACAACCTACTGTTGAGGTAAATGATTTTCAACTTGCTGTTGTAGATTGGCATTGGTTTTCTATAATTAGGGGTTGTTAGCAACTTGTTATTATGAATTAGAAGTAGTATGGGTGTTAATAAGGACATTTTGAGGTTTCAAAGAAACCTATAGTGAACTATACATGAATTATTGAGAGTTTAAAGGAACTTGTAGCGAACTAGAAGTAATGTATTGATAATTATCAATAACTTGATGTTGTAAACTAGATGAAGAGTGTTGGGAATTATCAACAACTTACTATTATAAATTAGAGGAAGGAAATTGTTGGGAAATAAGAGGAAGTTGTTTAGTACTAGAAAGAACTTGATGCATATTTGGGAATACTTATGGTGGAGTGCTAGCTTGTTAAAATGGGTCCATGAAAGGTGTCTATTCAAGAGCTACATAAATATCCACATTTGATGGGAGATTAGCCAAAGGCTCTCATTATTATTTATTGATGGTCGGGTTTTGTTCCACAAGTGGAGGATTATCCAAAAATGTAGTGGCTAAGGTAGTAGCTATAGAAGCCATGAGTTAGATAGCTTGTTGTAGTTTGCTAATGAAAAGTTTAATATTTTGGAGAGGATTTATCGATTGTCCTTCTCTTTTTCTTGATGGTTCTAGAACTTAGCTAAAATTTTACACAAAGGCCTATCCATGAGTAGAAGTTGAATCATGAGGTATCTCCTCTATTTGGACATGGCTTCACACCTCTTCTATTTTAAGTGGTACTTCATCATACATAAGTTGATATACTTATCATTTTTATTTATTTTCATCAGCTTGGAAAGACCTAAATGGATCATAGAACCATTCTCCCTTAGCATTAATTTTATATATAATACCACTCCTTATGTATCTAATCATTTTAGAATCAAATGATTTGTATTAAATTTAAATTAATTTGATATGGGCATATGCTATGCTTGGTTTTAACAATTTAAAGTGGATAAAAAAATTGGGAAACAATGTGAAGTTAAGTTGTGACTTTGAAATTTTGTCTAGAATACCTCATGATCAAAGTAAAAGATTAAACACAATATTTGATTCAAGTCAGGGAAAAATTTAGTGGTAATTGTTTGTTAAATCATGAATATTCCAATTTTAAAAATCTACATTTGGATATTTTTGGGGTATTGAAGAGCGTAGAATCATTTACATTTTTTGGATGTAAGTATCTTTTTGGGGTGATCTCACCTACTATTTTAAATAAATTAATTTCCTATAAATGTTTTTTATTGGTACCTCAAAAGGAAATCTGGGTACACTCATCTCACATGCATCTGGTGTCAACCATCTACATCTCATGTCAACTGTCTATAACTAGTGAGGTGACATCACACATGTAGATGTTCATATATACATACAAATGATCATTTGCATATGTCAATGATCCTTTTTATATGTAGATGACCATTTGCATATGATGATGATTATCATACATATTCATATGTACATGTTTTTACACATATGCAAACGATCATCTGCATATGTAGATGACCATCTGCATATGTAGATGACCATCTGCATATGTAGATGTTCATCTCCATATGTAGATGGTCATCTGCATTTATAGACAATCATCTACATATGTAGACAACCATCAACATATACAAATATTCATATGTATTTTGATGTTAGTCATCTATAACCTAAAAGGACATCCAAAAAAATTAAAACCTAAATATTATTGCATATTTGGATTCTTTTTGAAATGTTATGTAATTTCACAAAAAATCATCATAATTTGAGTATGTATGCAAAATTTATGACCTCAAGAGGTTGAATAGTTGACAATACACTTACATACAGTCATTTAGACAACTATCTAGAATTTTCAGACAGTTGTCTAAATAGTCATTTGCATGTCCAAATAGTTGTTTGTAAGTGCATTGTCAACTAGCCAACTTCCTGAGGCCATAATATTTACATACAAACTTAGTTATGATATATATTTTTAAAATTGCATACATTTTTGATATGAATCCAAATATGTAATGATATTTATGTTTAGGGAAGTTTATTATTCATAAAACCTTAATTTACCCACTCTATCACTTGATTCACCTAAATAATTAATTACCTTTCAAATTGATTTACCACCATTTTGAAACTAATTCACTTGAAAAACTCCAAAGTTTTTTTTATAGGCCACTAAAATTTTCCTTGATTCAAGTCTAAAAACTTGTTGAAGTAGAATGTCAAAGATAACATGATGTTTGATTTTAATATCTTTTCCAAGTTAGATTGAGATAATCAAAAGATCAAAAATGATTTCTCAAATGCCCCTTAACCAATTTTGAACTTTAAATCTTGAAAATACTTGATTTTTGACTCAACCTTTAAATTTGATTCACGTGTGACTTTTGTAATTGACTTGAATCTAAATTTGACTTTGGTTGACTTTTGAAAGTTGATTATAGTTGAATTTTCAAAGTTTACTTTGGTTAACTTTGAAAATTTGACTTTATTTGACCTTGGAAAGTTTGGAATTAAAATTAAATTTGACTCAAAACTAAAGTTGATTTGAAAGTGAAATTGACTTGAAATTGGAAATAATTTGATTGAAACTACAATTAATTAGGATGTGACTCAGAAATTGATTTGGTTTAAATGAATTTGATTTAGAACTATTTTAAAATCGATAATGTAACAATATAAAGGGGATAAAGTATTATACCAAATGGACAACATAACACTTTAGAATAGAGCCAATATGACACAAAAAATGGGTATATTAACATGTTACTATAAGATTTTAAAATGATAATGTGCTTTGTTATGCCCTTAACCTATAGTGTGTCTAGGGATATGTGTGGCTGAATTGTGGCTTACATACTTTCATATGATCTTATTGTAATTCTTAGTGTTCTCAATATGGTCAGCCTATGGAATAACCATATATAATTAGACTATATATAGGAGGTAGTGGTTATTATTTTATCATCATATTGTGAATTTTGTTCTTATTGGATTGTTATAGAGGTTGCTGCATCGAAGTGGCTCAGTCATAATATTCAAGTATTCTACTTTTTCACTAATTGTTATTATGGATTTGCTTATTATACTCTTAATTCTATGATATATAATTCTATTGTTATGAATCATCTAAGTAATTTCATTACAAGTGGTATTAGAGTTTCAAGTTGGGAAAGTTTTTGTGATGTAGTTTTTTATATTTGGCATCCTGAACACCAGAAGGTTGAAAAAACATAACTTGTGATCCAGGATGAATTTAATTTTTTCATCACTACAATTTTTTTTATGATTTTTTTTCTAAAAAAAATATCAATCATTGGATTCATATTTATAAGATGATAAAAATGCATATTCTTCCAGTACAATTTTTTGGAACATAAAATTTCACCTTTTTACATTTGCATTCATTGGATTTATCTTGGTGTGGAGATCACAATAGTAGTATATGTTGATACATTTTTTAAGGTTGAAACCCTCTTAGGGTTTGTGCATGATAGGGACTAATACTCATGGTCATGAGAAAGGGAAATAAATGCCTAAAACTCTAAACAAAGATTACATAGAGTCATAAAATTTAGATTTTATTATTTTAGAGGCAGTTTAACTTAAGTCAAAGTTACAAGGCATGGTGTAAAAAGATGATCTTGATTTGGTTATAGGGGACTTCACATGGTTGAAAGGGGATTTTTTGAGATAAATTGAAACAAATCATTGGGAAATTAGCCAACTTTTCATCTCAAAAATTATAAAATAACCCTCCATTACTATAGTTTGGTTCTTCTCTTGCAAATAATCACAATGCTAACCATGGTATGAATCCATTATTTCCAAAAGTGGACCTGCACAAGTTTGATGGTGATGATCCACTCACATGAATTACTCTTGAAAATGTATTTGATTTACATCATAATCCCTATTAAAAAAAAGGTGGTCATGTCCTCTCTATATTAGTACCTAATCAATTTATTTGGTATCATTAGTTGTGTGCTCAAAATAAAAAGAAAGGTCTCTTAGTTTTTTAGTTTGTATTTTTTTGAAGATTTATAGCTCCACTATCACAATAATGTCTTAGAAAACTAATTTAACCAACTAAACAAGTTGTACCAAACTAGGACTATAAAGGATTACATTCATTAATTTAAGAATCCTTCTTTATGTGTGGTATACATCACCGAGGAAAATCTGACTGACCTATTTTGGGGTGGCCTCAAAGATAATGTTGTCCCCAAAAAATGCCACTCATTTTTGGGAAAAAATATGGAATATTTTGGCCCTACACAAACCAAAATATTCTCTCCCCTTTTCAAAAAATTGTTCTGAGCATTCAGGTTCTTCATTTTTTAAAGCTTTTTCAAAAATCTACGAAATTTGCAGGCTTGGAACTACGAACATCACAGATGGTTTCTACAGAATCCACAAATAGATGTCTATGGACTCTTTCAAAGTTAGAGAAAACTAAAAACTTGGCTTCTACGGACTCTGCAAGCAGGCTTGAATCTACGGACTCTGTAGGCCAAGTTCTACGGGCTTCACAGGTTGATTTCTACAGACTCTGAAGGAAAGAAGCAAGCTCTCAAAAGAACAAGTTTTCATCACTTAGTCATTTTTAGGATTGGTTCAACGCCAAGGTTCAACCAAAGCATCCATTAGCAAGCTTCTAAGCAAGAATCAAACCATTAAACTGTTAAACCTTGAACCACGTTGGTTCAATGATTTAACGAGTTCAACAACCTATTGGTTTAATGCGCTTGGTTCAAAGAGATCAAAAGATAGCCAAATAATGAAGAATGAATAGGTTGAACCATTGAACCATTGAACCAAAGATGGTTTAATTGGTCAGTTTAATCGACAAGTTCAAGGGGCTGCCCCATGGCCGAAGGAACAAATGCCCCTGCAGAGGGCTGTGAATCATGCCAAGTGCCCTTGCGGAGGGCCGCGAGCCAAAATGAACAAAGTGAAATATTTTATAAAAATGAACAAGGCACAAGGAAAAGTAGAGTCCTTCAGACAAATTGTCTAAAAGAATTCACCTGAGAAGAAAGCTTGATCGAAAAATAGGAAAGGAGCGGCTAAGAAAAGGAAGGTAGATGCTACCAAGTGTCAACAGTGGATGCTGCCAAGTGTCAATAGTGGAAGCTTCCAAGTGTCACACACCAAGACATAGTTTCAAATGAAGCTTCAAAGCGTAGAACTCACCACGTGTCCCATCACAGTGTAGTAAAAGCTGCCATGTGTCTGCATCCGTGCCCCCAGCCTTTAACAATTTTAAAGGTTATTCTGATAAGCTTATTTCAAAGACACAAATGCCACCACATGTCCTCACCCACATCATAGTAGAATGATAGGCCTGTGAATGTCAAATTCAGAGTGACTGGCTAGCCATTAACCTTTAATCGAGGAAAGACCCGCGAATGCCAAATTGGCTGCAATTGTCTTTTAATTTTTGCAAACTTAAAATGTGAACTCAAATGCATTAAAAGAACTTAAGGACAGGGCCAAGAGAAGGAAGAGACAAAGAGGGAAACTCAGCAGGGGTTATTTCCAAAAGGTGAATCAGTTCATCGAGTAGATATTTGGATCTTGCAAACATTGAAAGCATCGTCTATTTGTCCCCTTTGAGATAAAGGCATAATAGACAATTTCACGGCTAACAGGTGATAGAATGAGTGATGCAGGCTAAAGAGTAGACAAAGGAGATGAACCAACATGCCACGGTTAAAGCAGCTGCCTTGCTCCAACATGACAAAACTAAGAATGCATCCAAGGCATTAATACGTCGAATGGGTCACTCCATGGGAAAAAGGGCCAAGCCTCTCTTTGCACTATATAATGTAATATTTTGTATCATTGGAAGGAGACTTTCATTTTACAGGAGTGAAACTCTACCCATTTTAAAATAAGAAGACTGAGACTTTGAGCTCAGATTATAATTTCATTTCATTTTATTTGAATGAGAAAGCAAGTTATTTGCAGACTTTGTGCTGTTTTGGCTTGTGCTACTTTAGGAAATTGTTCTTATGTCTGTTTCCTAGAAGCATTCTTATTTATTTAATTTGACAAGCAGAATTAGGGAAGGTAAAAAGGGAGGTGTCCTGAAGCCAACTGTGAGAAGACTTTGTGCTTTCATAATTGTTTCAGCGTGTGTTTTTCCTTTTCTTTCTGTGTTGAGGATTTTGGGATGACTTTGTGCCCCCATTATCCTTTGTGATATACTCTTTGGGCAGTTGAGGTGGAAACTTTGTGTTATATTTCATCCTACTAGTTACTGTGCCCTTTGTCGCCAGTTACTTTTACTATCTGAAAGAAACTCCTACTATTTCCTGCAAGAACACTTCTGAAAGAAGAGAAGTGCCTTCAGTGTTTCCACCAGGATTTTCTCCTTTGTTTGTGAGCATCATCTCTGAAAGAAGAGAGATTGATGGTTTATTCTACCCTCATGTGTTATTTTCTACTTATTTATATTGTATATAGCTCCTACGTATTTATAGGGAACCTCCCCTTGATGAGAGGAGAGATTAGTTCCCTTTTGATGTGGTAAACCTACACAACTGGCTGACTAATCTTCTTGCTATGGTTGATCTGACCTATTTTGTTTATCAGTACATTGATTGACAAAATATTCACCCAATAGTTTTTGGTGACTTCACTGGGGAAGAGTGCATAGTTTGAAGTCTCAAACTTCAAGCTAAAGTAGATCCTGCTCTTTTCCATTTTTTGTTCTGCAATCTGGCAACTCCACATTATACCAAAGGCTAGAAATCCCAAGGTTTTGTTGACCCTACTTTTGAGTTGGTTCAACAGAGTAATTTTGAGTTGTTTCCTCCACAACCTCACCTTAGACGAACTAGGAATCTTCCTCCTAGCCCTACCAGGTCACCACCACAAGGCAAAGCTTCTTTTTCTACTGCTAGCTAAGCTTTGCCTATCCACACTCCACCTGGATTAGTGATCCCACTTTTACATAATCAAATCATGGCTCAAGGCCCCTAGGGTAACTCTTTTGATCCACTAAATTTGAATCCACCTCTGCATGAGCTTCCACACAATTCAAGGAAAAATTTCCCCAAATGCCTTGGTGATGGGAAAGTACATCCTGATGAACACATTACAGCTTTTAACATAGCTTATGGCCTAATAGGGGTGGAATTTGAAGACATAGCAGTTAGGTTGTTCGTGGAGACACTACAAGGCACTGCTATAGACTAGTTCTACCACCTGCAGGCTAGATCAGTGACTGATTGGGACACTCTAAAAGACAAATTTGAAGCCAGGTTTAAGCCTACAGAAGATGCACATGCCTTGCTGGCCCAGCTCACTCAGATAAAGAAAGAGCCTCATGAGCCTATGAGGGATTTTATTGCCAAGTTCAACAAGCTGAGGCACATGATTCCCATGGTCACCCAGGCGACACCTTAGAACCTCAAATGCTTCTTCATCAACTCACAACTGCCTCAAGTGAGTTTCTTGCTGAGATGGGCTAGACACATAGACCTTGCTGCTTCTTAGGACTTGGCTATTGAGGTAGAAGATGACCTTATATTGGTAGGAAAGATAAGGAGAGACCCTAATAAAGGTAAATCCTCTTCATCTTCTGAATACTCACCTATATCCACCATTGACCCAATGGTGCAAAAGATGGCAAATGAAATGATAGCTCTCAGAAAGCAAGTGGTGCAAGGGATGTCATCTACTCCTGCATACAGAGATATGCCTAGGAGGACATTTTAGAATTAGGCATACCAAGGCAATGCTGCCAGGAATTAGGGACAACAAAATTGCCTTCCTCCTCCATAGAGGAACCTCACCCTTGAAGCACCTCTAAGCAACTTAGCAGTTAGATATCTTGAAGCTGAATTGGATTTCTCAGTCTAGCCTGAGTTGAATCCTGAAGATGACGCTAATCTCTTCACTGAGGAAGAAGAAGAATTAGCTGGTGACTCCCATATTGGTTTCCTAAGCTATCAAGATGAACCCAGAAGTGAAGGTAATTTAGCTGAGGGGTCATATGCTGTATTCACCTAGTCTAAGAATCAATCAGCTCAACAAGTTGATAAGGAGAATGTAGAGGAGCGACCTCAGCTAGTAGTTTCAATTGCTAAGCAGGGATCCCCTCTTCCTTTCTAGCCAAAGGACTTGATGATTTCGAGAAAGGTAAGTACCCCAAATGCCCCTACACCTTCTACTTCAAATCCACAGTCCAGTCCTCCCCCTTTCAAAAATCAAAAGGATGAACTCCCATCCTCTGCTCCTAGCTCGTTCCAAACATTTGATATCATTGACCATATAAAGAAAACCAAAATTCAAATGTCTGAATTTGAATTTTTGTAGTCCCATCCTGAGCAATTAGACAGATTGGTTCAATGTGTTAAAAACTAGAATATCCCTGTTAAACAAGCAATTCCCAAAGAGACAAATGATCCTGCCAGGAATGCACCCACCAAGAACAACCTTGTCATTGCTCCCCCTATTTCTCCTGGCAGGACTGAACCTTTTTATGTCTCATCGCTAATAAATGGACATCAGTTGAATAATTGCATCATTGATTCTAGAGCTTCAAACAATGTCATGCCCACTAAAGTGGCTAAATCCCTTGACCTCACCTTGACCAAAACTTTTGGTAGATGCTTCTCCATGGAGAACAAGCAAGTGTCTTTACTGGGAAAAATTAAAGATGCCCAATTTGTGTTTCTTGCCTTTTCAGACAAAAAAATCAAGATGACTGTCTTGGTAGTAGACGTCCCAGCATCATATGGCATCCTTCTCGAGTGAAATTTTTGTAGGGATGTTGGTGGTGAATTGAGCATGGATTTATCAGAAGTGAAGATTCCATTCGAAGGTGTTATGAAGAGGCTGCTCCTTAAGAAGGAAGCAAAATATGTGGTTACCCAGACCTCAACACCTAAAGCTCAAATTCTATTTGAGTCTTCAAGCATGGATAACTACTTTCTATACATGGATGGAGTTCATGAGACATCTGATGAAGCTCCTACAGATGATAGCCTGGAAATGCATTCAGCTAGAACAACAGAGGAATTGGCTAAGCACAAGGCAAGTGTGGAAGTATCTCCACCCCCGGATGAAGAAGAATCCAAAAGAAAATCAGTATCAAATGAGGTATGGATTCTTGAATTTGATGGTAGCTGCTCTTCCATTGGTTCAGGAGCTGGGGTTGTGTTAATATCTCCTCAAAAAGATATTTTTTCCTCATCTTATAAATTTCAATTCAGCAACACAAATAACACAGCTGAATATGAGTATCTGTTGCTTGGATTGAGAGCCACTCGAGACAAAGGCATCAAGCTCCTTCATGCTAAAGGAGATGTCAAACTAGTGGTTTGTCAAGTGAGGACCTTGTATCAAACTAAGAATGAAAGATTGCGTCATTACCTAATCTAGTCTGGGACCAACTTGAAGAGTTTGATGCTTTCAACATCTCTATAGTTCCCAGAGAATTTAATGACCGGGTGGATGCACTGGCTATTTTAGCTACTCTCTTGGTCCCCCACCCAAATTGCAAAGGAGACAAGTACATGATTGAGCTGGTCTTTCGGCTAAGTGTACTAGATAATGCTAGTCATTGGCAGGTATTTAACAATGACAACCAAATCATTGCATTCTTGGAACAAAAAGATAACTTTAAACAGCTGAATTTTGAAGGTAGTGAACCTCAAGAGTGTGAAATAGCTCTTAAATCAAATGCAGACATAGGTGAGGAGTTCTTGCAACTCAAAGGGAATAATATTCCCTAAGGCCTGGTTTCCCTTGAGAAGCTGTTTGATAAGCATGATAGATTCATTAGACAGCAACCAATAGATTCAAGCTCACCTCAGGAGTTTGATCAAGTAAATTTGGGAACCAAGGAAGACCCCAAGATGGTGAACATTAGGAAATGATGTACTCCTAAAGAGTGTTTCAAGTTTACTTCTTTGCTCAATGAATACATGTATGTCCTAGTGTACTCCTATGCTGACCTGAAATCACTCCAGCCTAACAAAATTCGATACAACATCCCTCTCAAGGCTGATTCAACACCTTATAGGCAAAAGTATAGGCATTATAATATAAAAATATTAGGTACTATTTTATTTGAGATATAAAAAATGCTAAATTCCAGGATAATCTTTCCAATCTATCATTCCACATGGATTGCCAATATAGTGCCTGTAAGAAAGAAGAATGGTGAAATTCACCTTTGTGTGGATTTTAGGAATTTGAATTAGGCATCCTTGAAGGATACTTATCCTTTTCCAATCATGCATCAAGTGCTATAGACAGTGACAGGCTCAGAGATGTTATCAATGCTAGATGGCTTCTCAGGATATAATCTGGTCAAAGTTGGTGAAGCAGACCAACATAAGACCACTTTCACCACACCTTGGGGCACATTTGCATATAAACGGATGCCTTTTGGCTTGATAAATGCTAGCACCACCTTCTAAAGAGCAATGGACCTTACCTTCAAGGATGAGATGGGTAAGTTCATTGTAATTTATCTTGATGACTTGACCGTCTTCTCTAAGCATCACCTAGATCATGTGAGCCATTTGCAATAAGTGCTGGAGAGCTACCGCCAGAATGACATTTCCTTAAACCCCAAGAAGTCAGTCTTTGGAGTAATGGAGGGGAAACTTCTCAGACACATTGTGTCCAAAGGAGGCATAAATATTGACTCAAATAGAGTCAAGTATATCCAAGAACTTTCCTTTCCCATAAGCAAGACTACTGTTCACTCTTTCTTTGGAAAGGTGAATTTCTTATGGAGGTTCATCCCTGAGTTTGCCAAGAAGACTAGGCACATTGTAAACGTGATGAAGGGAAAAGCCACCTTCAGCGAGATTGAAGAAGGTAAGTTAGCATTTGAGGATATCAAGGCTTCCATTGCCCATGCTCCAATTCTGGCTTGTCTAGACTATAGCAAAGAGTTCACCATTTACAACTATGCTTCAGAACATACACTTTTAACAATTCTAGTTCAATAGAATAAAGAAGGTATGGAATCTCCCATTTCCTTCATGACCTATCATCTTAAATCTCATGATCTGAAGTACTCAAATATAGAGAATAACACTTATATAGTGGTGAAGGCCATAAAACATTTTCATTTCTACATCCTCAATTCGCGAGTTAATGCCTTGATCCCTGACACCATAGTGAAATCTATACTGACTCAGCAGGAGTTTGGGATGAAAAGAGGAAATTAGCTTACAAAGATCTAAGAGTTTGATCTGATAATTAAGCCAACAAAGCTGGTATGTGGAAAGGGGCTATGCCAACTAATTGCTGATAACAAGCCAAGAGGAACAGAGCATGAAGAACCAGAAGTGGATGACACACCAACAGTCCTCTTTGTCTCCACCATGAATGAGTGGTATTTAGGTATTTCTTACTTCCTTACTTATGGTGAGTGTCCTACTCACCTATCTTATAAAGAAAGGAGAACCATCAAGATGAAAGCTACTAATTTTGTCCTCTGGGACAACGACCTATACAAGAGGAGCCTTGATGGAATGTTTCTTCGTTGTGTGGATAAGAAACAACAAAGCCGACTTCTAAAGTCCTTCCAAAATTTGGCCTATGAATGCCATTTTTTTTCCCTTGTGACTGCCCATAAGATCTTATGAGCTAGGTACTATTAGCCAACTCTCTTTCAAGATGCATACAAGTGGGTCAGGGGATGTGAACTGTGCCAAAGTTTGTTGGAAGGCCCAAGCTAGTTGCCCTGCCTCTCAAACCAGTGATCATAGAGGAGCCATTCCAGCAATGGGGAATTGATTTTATTGGAGCTGTAAACCCATCATCAAGTGCTGGACATGACTATGTCCTCACAGTAATAAACTATTTCACCAAATGGGTGGAAGCAGTTCTAACCAAACATGCTACTTCAGAAGTAGTATGCAATTTCCTCAAAGAAAACATCATGTCTAGGTTTGGGGTCCCAATCAAAATTGTCACTGATAATGCCACTTGTTTCACTTCCCAGGAGATTACTCAATTTTGTTTCCACTATGGAATCACACTCTCCCAATCTTCTGATTACTTTCCATAAGGGAATGGACAGGCTAAATCAAGCAATAAGAACCTGGTGACTATCATCAAGAAGCTGGTGGATGGCAACTAAAGGACTTGGCATAAGGCATTGGTTGATACTCTATGGGTAGACAAAATTAAACCTAAGAGGGTAATTGGTATGTCTCCCTTCCAACTTCTTTATGGTGTCAATGTTGAGATACCAATCACCTTGGAATTTCCAGCATTGAAATTGGCTAAGGCGATTGAGGATCAAATGTATGAGAGCTCACTTGAGATGAGGATCATGTGCCTTGTTGAGTTGAATGATCAGAGAACTATAGTGGTGGACTGAATTGCTGCCCATCAAAGTCTGGTGAAGAAACTCTTCGACCAGAAAGCAAAGAATTGTGATTTCCATATTGGAGATCAAGTCCTACTGTGGGACAAGAGAAGAGAACCAAAGGGGATGCATGGAAAATTTGATTCCCTGTGGAGGGGCCCTTTTAATATTCATCAACTCAATGATAAAAATAGTTTCCTGTTGAAGTATCAAGATGGCACTCTCTTTTCTCTGCCTCACAATGGGCAACATCTGAAGCACTTCAACTCTTGAAGTATCGAATGAGTTCCCCTATACATATGTATATTTGTGTAGTCTTTTGTTTCTATTTTGTTCTTTTGTTTTCATTTTTGGAGCCTTTCTTCTTGGGTAGTGCAACTCCATAGCCCAATGGCACACTTCAAGGCACTGAAGATTCTGGTTTCTACTCCCCTCAGCTGTGTTTCAAGTTTCCAACTGAAGGTAGTTCCCCAACTGGAGCCAGCTATTGTCCCCAAAAAATGCCAATCATTTTTGGGATAACCTACAAATTATTTTGGCCCTACACAGACCAAAATCCTCTCTCCCCTTTTCAAAAAATTATTCTAAGCATTCAGGTTATTTATTTTTCAAAGCTTTTTCAGAAATCTATAGACTCTATAGGATTGGAACTATGAACATCACAGATGGTTTCTATGAACTCCATAAACAGATGTCTACGAACTCTTTCAAAGTTAGAGAAAACTACAAACTTGGCTTCTACGGACTCTACAGGCAGGCTTGAATCTACGGACTCTGCAGGCCAAGTTCTACAAGCTTCACAGGTTGATTTCTACGAACTCTGTAGGAAAGAAACAAGCTCTCAAAAGAACAAGTTTTCAGCACTTAGTCATTTTTAGGATTGGTTCAATGCCAAGGTTCAACCAAAGCGTCCATCGGCAAACTTCTAAGCAAGAATCAAACCATTGAATTGTTGAACCTTGAGCCATGTTGATTCAATGGTTCAACGACTTATTGGTTCAATGCGCTTGGTTCAAAGAGATCAAAAGAAAGCCAAATAATGAAGAATGAACAGGTTGAACCATTAAACTGTTGAACCAAAGATGGTTCAATTGGTTAGTTCAATCGGTGGTTCAAGGGGCTGCTCCATGGCTGAAGGAACAAATTCCCCTGCGGAGGGCCGTGAATCATGTCAAGTGCCCTTGCAGAGGGCCGTGAGCCAAAATGAACAAAGTGAACTCTTTTATAAAAATGAACAAGGCAAAAGGCAAAGTAGAGTCCTTCAAACAAATTGTTCGAAGGAATTCACCCGAGAAGAAAGCTCGATCAAAAGGAAGGAAAGGAGCGGCTAATAAAAGGAAGGCAGATGCTGCCAAGTGTTAATGATGGATGCTACCAAGTGTCAATAGTGGAAGCTACCAAGTGTCGCACACTGAGACATAGTTTCAAATGAAGCTTCAAAGCATAGAACTCACCACGTGTCCCGTCCCAGTGCAGCAGAAGCTGCCACGTGTCTACATCCATGCCCCCAACCTTTAACAATTTCAAAGCTTATTCTGATAAGTTTATTTCAAAGACAAAAATGTCACCATGTGTCCTAACCTGCATCACAGTAGAATGACAGGCCCATGAATTTCAAATTTAGAGTGACTGGCTAGCCATTAACCTTCAATCGAGGAAAGACCTGTGAATGCCAAATTGGCTGCAAGTGTCTTTTAATTTTTGTAGACTTAAAATGCAAACTTGAATGCATTAAAAAAACCTAAGGACAGGGCCAAGAGAAGGAAGAGACAAAGAGGGAAACTCAGTAGGAGTTATTTATAAAAGGTGAAGCAGTTCACTGGGTAGATATTTGGGTCCTGTGAACATTGAGAGCACTGTCTATTTGTCCCCTTTGAGATAAAGGTAGAATAGACAATTGCACAGCTAGCAGGTTATAGAATGAGTGACTCAGGCTAAAGAGTAGACAAAAGAGATGAACCAGCATGCCACAGTTAAAGTAGCAGCCTTACTCCAGCATGACAAAACCAAGAATGCATCCAAGGCATTCATACGCCGAATGGGTCACTCCATGGGAAAAAGGGCCAAGCCTCTCTTTGCATCTATATAATGTAATATTTTGTATCATTGGAAGGAGACTTTTTCATTTTACAGGAGTGAAACTCTACCCATTGTGAAAGAAGAAGACTAAGACTTTGAGCTTAGATTGTAATTTCATTTCATTTTATCTGAATGAGAAAGCAAGTTATTTGCAAACTTTGTGCTGTTTTGGCTTGTGCTACTTTAGGAAATTGTTATTATGTCTATTTCCTAGAAGAATTCTTATTTATTTAATTTGAAAAGCAAAATTAGGGAAGGTAAAAAGGGAGGTGTCCTGAAGCCAACTGTGAGAAGACTTTGTGCTTTCACAATTGTTTTCAGCGTGTGTTTTTCCTTTTCTTTCTGTGTTGAGGATTCTGGGATGACTTTGTGCCCCCATTATCCTTTGTGATATACTCTTTGGGTAGTCAAGGTGGAAACTTAGTGTTCTATTTCATCCTGTTGGTTACTGCACCCTTTGTCACTAGTTACTTTTACTACCTGAAAGAAACTCCTACTATTTCCTGCAAGAACACTTCTGAAAGAAGAGAAGTGACTTCAATGTTTCCACCAAGATTTTCTCCTTTGTTTGTGAGCATCATCTCTGAAAGAAGAGAGATGGATGGTTTATTCTACCCCCATGTGTTATTTTCTACTTATTTATATTGTATATAGCTCCTACATATTTATAGGGAACCTCCCCTTGATGAGAGGAGAGATTAGTCCCCTTTTGATGTGGTAAACCTACACAACTAGCTGACAAATCTTCCTGCTATGGTTGATCAGACCTATTTTGTTTATCAGTACGCTGATTGACAAAATATTCACCCAATAGATAACATCTAATTTGAGGTTTTCATGTCTCATCCCAGTAATGTATCTGAAACCATACCAATGGCACATCTAACTGAGGAAAAAGAGTTGATCAAATGAATACCTTTCATTAATGTTAGTGAACACACCTTCCCAACACCACCATTTTTACAATGTACTCAATTGACAGCTCAGTCAATTGAATAAAAGTATGTAAAAGGTTTGTGTTTTGGATATGATAACAAATGGAGTAAATGCCCTTGATGTGCTAAAATGTAATTTTTTTACATTGAAGGTACCAATGAGGAGGAAGAAGATGATGAGGATTCAGGGTCAGGTTTGAAAGAACCTAAGGATGAATCTAAAGATTCTCAACCTACTATTTCTTGTCATGCACTTTTAGGAATTAGTACTCATCAAAATATTAATTTGGTGATTTTACTTAAGAAATAGAATATTATTATGTTAATTGACTCTGGGAGTACACATAACTTCATCAACAATAAACTAGCTACTCGTTTGAACTATTTCATTTAGCCAAGTCTAGAATTTTAGGTCATGATTATAGATGGTGGTATTGTCAACTATTATATAAAATTCCAAAGCATAAATCTTGCTATGGGATATTAATTATGAGATTCCCCTATGTTTTTTATTCCCATGGGAGGAGCTAACATTATTTTAGAAGTGCAGTGGCTCACTACTTTGGGCACTATTGAGATTAATTTACATGAACTATTTATGATATTTCATTCAAAAGGCATGACCTTTTAACTGCATGGATTAAATGCTAAATCTCCATAACTAGTTATCTATAATCAAATGATGAATATTATCAAAAAAGGTGCTAAGGGATTTATGGCATGTTAATTTTTCATAGAGGTTCAACCAACCAAGGAGTCTACACATCCTAATTTGCAAAGGGTGATAAATGACCATTATGTTATTTTTGGTGACATGCCAAAAGGACTTACTCCAAGCTATGCACATGATCATGCCATTAGGCTCATTCAGAGAAGTACATAACCTAAAATAAGACCCTAAAAGTATCCCTATGCCCATAAGAGTGAAATTGAAAATATGGTACATGAGATGTTGGAGATAGGAATCATTTGACATAGTTAAAGTGAATATTCTTCTCATGTGGTCATGGTATAGAAGAAGGATGACACTTATAAGATGTGCCCAGACTATAGATAAATCAATAAGTACACCATCAAAGATAAGTTTCCTATTCTAGTAATTGATGATTTACTAGATGAATTACACAGTGTTATTTATTTTACCAAGTTATACCTTCATTATAAGTATCATTAGATTTGAATTTGTAATGAGAGCATACCTAAAACAAATTTAAAAAATCATGAAGGCCATTATGAATTTATGGTCATGCCTTTTGGCCTCCCAAGTGCACCATCTACATTTCAAAGTTTGATGAATACTATTTTTAGGTCATTTTTGAGAAAAAAATATATTAGTGATTTTTGATGATATCCTTGTCTACAATAAAAATTAGGGTGACCATTTGAAGCATGTGAAATAGGTACTTTCAATTCTAGAACAACATCAAATTTATTCCAAACTTCCAAATGTGATTTTAGTGTCCAATAGGTGGAGTAATTGTGTCATATTATTTCACATGAATGAGTGAAGTTTGATCTTAAGTGATGATGGAGTGGTACGTTCCCAAGAACCTTAAGAACCTCTAAATATTTATAGGGCTAATTGGTTATTATCATAGGTTTGTCAAAAATTATGGCAGTATTACAACCCCACTCACCTCTTTATTTAATAAAGACTAATGGCAGTGGATTGATTCAACTACCAAGGCATTTGAATAGTTGAAAATGGTTATGTGCACAACTCTAGTTTTTTCTACTCCAGATTTTTCAAAATTTTTTATGGTGGAGTGTGATGCATTAGGATATGGCATGGGAGTTGTTCTCATGAAATAAAGTAGGGTACTAGCATTTGAAATTCACTAAATGAAAGGGGGAAAATAGTATAAAACCAATATATGATAAAGAGATGATGGTTACTCTACATGTAATCAATAAATGAAAGTCTTATCTAATGGGTCATCACTTTTAGGTAAAGACTGATCATGATATCCTCAAATATTTTTGGGAATAATGATTCTCATTTGAATAAAAAAATAAATGGGTTACTAAAATGTTAGGATATAATTTTTAAATAGTCTATGAGAAAGGAAAAAAATAATGTGGTGGTATATGCACTATCCTAAAGGTATGAATCAATTAAGGCATTATTATGTGCAATAACTATTTGCTAGGTAGATTGAATAGAGGAAGAAATATCATAATGGAAGAATGATAGTTCTACCCATGATTTGATTCAAAATATTTAGCAAGATTTTGGGGGAGCTAAAAATTTACATAGAATGGGAACACATTATGGTATAAAGATAGATTATACCTTTGTGAACATTCTCTCCTCAAAAATAAAATGCTTTAGGAACTTTATGCATCTCCATTAGGAGGTCACTTAGGATTTTTAAAAACATATCATAGAATCAATTAATATTTTTCTTGGGAAGGACTCAAGGGGGAGGTCTAGAAATATGTGGTTGAATGCATGATATGTCAATAACATAAAAGTGAAATCATTAAGACCCCAGGGCTTTTGTAACATTTATCCATATTTAGATAGCATTGGGAGGAAGTTTTCATGGATTTCATTAATAGGTTACCATGATCTAAGGTAAAGATGTTATCATGGTAGTTATGGATCGACTCACTAAGTATGCTTATTTTTGTTCCTTATCACCACCATTTTTTCTAGTATAGTAGCTTCTAGTTTTCTCAATATAGTTCATAAATTAATTGTTTGATGTGTATTAGATGATAAGTAATTAATAATAACCATTCATAATAAACCCTATCTTTAGTGGAAGAACATGTGTGTAATATAATTGTAGTCCATGTAACTATCTTACTTGAAGTGGTGACATATTAGTTGCACAAAATCCTCACTATCAATTGGTAAACCATGAAATCTTGGGGGAGATTGGTTTTCTTCTCACTAAAAATTGTTTATGGCCAAAGTTATTAATATAAAATTTTGACATGGGTTTTCTAAAAGTTCCTCGATATACCTTGCAATACATGAAGCTCAAAATCAATTGAAGAATAATAAAGAGTGATAAATTTGTAAAATGTCTAGTCCCTCTAAGAGCAATTCAGTCGTAAAGGTCTCAGTGATGTGCTACTCATAATTTCCACTCCAAAGGTGAGGTCTGATAGCATAGTGTTAGGGTTAAACCCATTACTATCACAAAAACCTTTATGGGTAAATGCTATATGCTCTCAATGATAACTACCCTCAATTTATATCCCAATCATATCTACGAGGTTAGTATGTATACTAAGAGATGAAACCCCAAGTTCTGCATCCCAATAACTCATGATAAAGAGATGAAATCCACCTCATGTAGTCAACAAAGAATAAAAATAATTTGTGTTTTTGGATCACCTAGTCTCCTAAAGGGGGTGAGGGGAGAACATAGGCATGATAAATTACAAACTAGTAATCAAAGCAAACACACAAGTAAAGAAAGAAAAAAAGAAAGTTTTCTTAGAGCACCAAATAGAAATGTTGGTTCCTTGATTAAGCATTAATATGAAATGTGAGTTGAACGAGGTGTATTTTGGTAATAAATCCACTTATTTGGCTATATAAGCTTTCAAGAAATAAGTTAGAAATTTTAAATGTAGTATTGGACAAGTGTGGGAAGTTGATAATCTGACTATTTATCTCATAGGAAAAATATGTCATGTAATCCCTCCATTTAGAAGGGTGATTTCATTATTTATCAAGGCAATCCTTCCCTTATATAGAAAGATAAAATAATGAATAGAGAATTGGTGATGCTATGGATTGATAGGGCGATATCACCTGTTTTCATGAAGATATCATCATTTTTTAAGGTGTTCCCATCAATATCAAAAAATAATATGAAATAAAAAATAGATAAGATTACCTTATTGATTTCAACATTTTAAAAGATGGTACCATCGTTTAGCAAGTCATTTCCATTACTAATATTTATGATCTCACCATTTGATAGTTTTAATGCAGTAGAGCGATCTTGCCATTTTGTCATGTGTTCTCATTGGTATGAAGAGTGTTCCCATCAATACATAGAGCATTATCATGATTTTACTAAAACACAAAGAGATAATAAATAAAACAGGAGTGATATCACTATTACACATGTTGATTTCACTAATTATAGGAAGTGATCCCACTAAAATTCAGAACATTCCTACCAATTATTAAAAAATGAAAACATGAAAAAAATGAGAGGAAAAGAAGAGGGAAACATGTCAAAAATGATATCTTTTCAAATTTAGAAGGTCTAAGAATGTTTCCAAGAAGATTGTGGGGTGTGTCAGTCCCACCGAGTGTGAAAAATGTAGATTATGATTATAAGAGGGGTTATTTCATTGTTAGTGATTCAAAACCAAATAAATTGACAAACATGACACCTCAAACATAATCCATTAGATTGGGCAAGGTATAAAAAAATGCAAACAAATATAAAAACATAACAAAATGATATACCTTTCCCATTGATTTGTTCTCCAAGATGGATTCAAGTTTGTTTGTTTATAGATTATATAACTAGGAGTATATATCAATGTCGCTTATTTATTTAGATGGCATCTCCATTTGTATACAAGTGGTTTGGTTAAAGAGTGAAAAAATGTTGAAGATTTTCAATAGATTTTTGTGAAGTTTCTTTGCACAAAAAAAAATTGATTTGCCTAGAGGGGACATTCTCTATTTATTGCTTGATTAGATTAATTATAATTTTTGGATGTTAATCTAGGTGACTGGTTAAAATTTAATTCAATTTGAGTACTTAAAGCAATAAATATTTTGGAAATAGGTTGCATTAATGAGGCATGGCTTCCAAATTTTGATATTTACTTGTATTTATGATAGTACTTGACAACTTTCTAGGTGATGTCATAATTCAAATATTTATTGAATATTTCAATATTGTATAATTAGAAACTTACCAATTTTTATGGATTTTATTCTTAGCCATTTTATTTTATTTGATAGGCTAATTAATCCATATTAGCTTATATGTGATTTGTGAAATATCATAATTTGACCATTTGTTCTAGTTAATTGCCCTAGAAGATTGCTTTCAGAAATAATTTGGTTTAGAGTGAATTTGACTAAGATAACAATTAATTATGGTAAATTTACCTAATTAGGGATGCCCTAATGTGTTTTTGACCATGCACTTCAGGTGTGTGAGTGAATTTGGGTGTTTCAGTGATTTATACATTATTATAAGAAATTGAATTTGATTGTAATTTAGACATAAAAGTGATGAAAAATAATTATCTACAGGGGTCAAATCAAAGTTTATGATAATTAATAGTAAGCCTATATATTTATTTTTATAGATCAAGATCTCTAAAACATCAAAATAATAACTAGGTGTGATCATTCTTGATCCCTTTGTAATTGCTTTGCTTTGCCTAGTTATTTATCATTGTCTTATTACTATTACTTAGCCAATTGGATAGATATAATTTTTTTAATTTCATATACATATTATTAGATATATTCATTATAATAGTTTTTTCTTTATTTTTTGTAAAATCATAATTAGGGTAAACACTCCCTTACTTGTTCCCTTCTAGGGTTTTTATTAGTGTTATATCTCCTAAGCCCTAGTACTTATTTTTTTTGCAAATATTGTATATTTATTTGTAACTTAGAATTTTTATGGATAAGAGTATTCTTATATGTGATCCACTGAAGGCATGCTCTTTATTGTCATTATCTACTTGGCAATATCTTAGCTATATGTATTCCTATGTATCATGATGTTGTTAGTGTACAAATGTTTATTGATGCTAAAAAGTTAATTTTTAATGATATATTATATAATGATATCATCTTTTATGAGACATGATAGGGTTGAATGTTATTATGATAGTGATTTATGTTTTTTTTACATCCCTTTATAATAATATAAGAGACATAGAGTCTCATGTAGAGATTCTCATTCCTAATGACCAATACATGTTGATACATTATGGGGTTAACCACACTTTGCAAATGAAAACTTGTGCCAAGAATATAATAAACCCTCCCATTCCTCCAAATCTTCTTGAAGGTCCCAAGCTCATATTGAAAGTTTTTGAATATTGTGATAATGTAAATCAACTCAAGAATACTCAAGAAATATGTAAATTTTAGAACTAATTACGAGGTCCAATATTTACAAAGATATAATTTGTAAGGCCTTATAAGACACTATGTTTTCTGAGTGATACTCAACCTTCTCACTTTGATTTATTGAAATCAAAATTATTGATATGGGAGTGAATTAATATTAAAAACCTTTCATTTAGTTACTCTTGAGCAATCATGAACCATTCAAGCAAATATAGAGATCTAAAAAGCATAATCAACTATCCACATAAGCATGAAACATAAGAACACATCATATATGTGGGAAACCCTCAAGGTGAGGAAAAATTAATGATATATACAAATGGAATACATTAATATAAGACACAAACCAAGTTTAGTGAAGCACCAACTCCACATGGAGCACCAACTCCACATGGAGCACCAACTCCAACTAATCAAACACCTACTTGATTAGGATTTAACAAGCACCCACTTACAAGGAGATACCAACCCCCTAGATGAATCAACACTAAATCAGCCACTTGAATTATTTTATCACCTTTATAATACCTTTTTTCTCATAAAATATATGATGACCACCTTATTTATCTCTTTACACTCTTTAACCCTCTCAAATTGCATTTTAGGCTTCTTTTGATCCAAGTGGATCTCTCTATTTTTGAAAAAAAAAGTTTCCATATTCTAATAAAAATGATAGCACAACATATAGCTCATCGAGAGATTTCTAGCACTTTTCGCGGTTCAAAAAATGGAGCTTGAATGCTCAAGACATAGCCAGTTGAAGAAGTCATGCGACCAAGGTGTCAAAAGCGATGTGGCACATTTGAGAAATGCCAAGTGGACCAATCTCCATTTGACACATGGAAAATAATGAGGGGGAAATTTTTTTTTTAAGTGTTTTATTTTTGCACATGATATTTGACATTTTCAAATGTTTAAAGGTGCCAAACCTCCATGCAACCCACCAAACACTCCACTAAACATGCATCCCAAATCCTAGGCATTTGACCAAGCTTGGGTGGTGGCCAAAGTTGGTGCCCAAATGATAGGCATTTGAAAACTTCAATGACTTTAATATTTAAATCATGCAAAACAAACTCTCCCAACAAATGTGGGACTAATCCCTTAGTCCAAGCGCGCCAAAAGAGGAAGGCCACCCTTGCCCACTTCCCTAGGCTCCTAGAATGGAGGAAGAGAGTTTGGAACTTGAGACCTGGCACCTAAAAGGCTAAGGTCTTGACCGCTTCAGCCATGGTGGTTGAAATTCTATAAAAGGGAGTAATTTTTACTTGTATTGACACGGATTACTGACTGTGTTTTATTTTTAAGAGGCTGAGAGCTAGATAGAAGCTTGGAGATAGATACCAAATGGAATTTTCTCCAATATCCGACCTTGTACACAGTAAGTAAGCCTTTTTAATTATGTTTTGTAATTAAGAAGAGAATGTTATTATTATTATTATTTGGATATACCAATAGAATGAATGAAGGACCAAACTAATTTCAGAAGGGGATTGAATACTGAGGAAGGATTTCGTGTGACCGAGCTTGAGTTTATCAGTGAAGGTGGAATTCTTGGACAGAGATCAGGCCTAAGGGAAGTTGTGTAGCATTTCAAGAATTTGTAAGCCATTTGTTGTGCAAATTTAATAGAAATGGTCCTCACTATTGGGCAGACCCAGAGACGTAGGCAATCAATGCCAAACTCCGTTATCAATTTCATGTGGTAATTTTTCATGATTGCATGTTTTATTTTCAAGTATTCTGATTTTTAATTAATCAAGAACTCATGCAATATTTGAAAAATTGACAATTTACGACATTTGATGTAAAAAAACAAAAACTGGTTCAATAACCGAGAATGTTTTTATGCCAAAACATTGAGATGCAAGTTCTTTTGAGTTTTTCGAGAATTTGTTAAGTTTTGAGAAAATTCAGTATTCATATTTAAAACTTCACTTTGAGTATATCAGTGTAGTTTACGGATCAAGTTGGTATCAGAGCAGTTGATCAACAGGATTTAACAATTGGTTGTTGTTTTTGCTTCTATTTCTGCATTTGTTTCAATTTTTGTGATTCGATAGGTGCAATGGGAAAGTTATCAAACAGAGCCAAGCTTGATGAGCTTGAAGCATATAACCAACAAATCCAGGAAGAGAATGCTTTCCTGAGAGCAAGATTGTACTCCTTGGATGAGGAGATTTCCCAATTGAAAATGGAGTTATGAGCCAAGGATGAGCTCATGGAAAAACTACAAAATGGTGGACAAATGAAGGATTTGCCTTCCACTATAGATGCAAGCACTATGACAGATGAAAACATTGTAAGTGCATGTAAGTCATCAATTGATTTTCCTTCCCATGAAGAATCTAGTAACAACGATTTTGGTAAATTTGAACAATATACAAAAGGAATAGGTTCAAAATTACTTGTTAAAATGGGATTTAATGGAAAAGGCCTAAGAAAAGATGGCCAAGGTGATACTAACCCCATTCAGGTAGAGAATAAGCCTAATCGTGTAGGGTTAGGATACAGATCTGGTATTCAAAATGAAACAAGTGAATGCTCTGAGAAAGCAGAAGCAAGATGTGTTATGGAGAATTGTAAATCCTCTTGGATAGAAGGTAAAACACATTCTTTTCACCACACTTGCAATCATGTTGATTCTAATTCTACCAGACAACATATATATTCCAATGTTCCTTTTGATTATGGTACAAAAAATTTGTGGCACGTTTATCCATGTAGTTTTTGTGGATTGTCTAATCATTGTGTAGCCAAATGTTGGAAATGTAAATCTTTGTTGGGAAAGATTTTGAAAGACTATTCTCCTAGACAGAGTTCTGAGAGTAGCAATAAGAATATGTTTTCCAATAGAGTGGACAAAAGGTTTTGTACTCATTGTAACAGAAGTGGACATCGAGTTGAAAAGTGTTGGAGACTTCAACCATCACACCATCCTAGAAATGGTAAGATTAAGATGGTCTATAAGCCTATCAATAAGGTAATTAATGAAGTTAAATCAACCCATACAAATGTTACTAAATCCACTAAAGAAATCTCACCAACTAATCAATAAATTTTGATTAAGAGGGTTGGTAAACAATTATTTGACATTCATGTTGTCATGATTAGTGGATGCATGCATGTTGCAATGCAATTTTGGGATCTTTGTTGTATGCATAAAGGACATTCACCATGCTTTGAATGATGATATGGTTTATTGGAGTGGCCCATAGAGAACAACCAAGGGACAAGTTAAACATACTTGGAATATTTTCTCATGTTTGGGATTTTGAAACTTCATTTTTAAACCTTGACAATAGTATATGCAGTTTATATGGACATGAGTAGTATGTCTATTTTGAGAAATTTGCATTGCAGTTTATATGTTGTCTTTTATATTCTGCAAATAGAGGCTTATAAGACCCTTTATGGGCACCGTTTGTAATTGTACTAATTATACAAGCTATTTGTAGCCATGCATGATATTTGCACATTCTCTAAGACCCTTATTAATTTTTAGGCATTTTATTGTAACTGTTAATTATGGTTACAAATAGCATGTAAAATTATTACACTAACAAATTGGTTTGTAGTTGCACTTGGTGAACAATTTGCAGTGATTGGCAGATGCACCATTTTTGAGATGCCACATTTGAGCAAGCAGTGTGTTTCTATCCACAATGTGGCAATGGGTAGATATTTATTTTTCACTAAAATTTCAAGGATTCAGTTTGAATTTTGAATCATTACTATGATATGTTGCAGTGATATTTTTATAGAAGCATTTTTAATGGAGACCACGCTTTTCGGGTCCAAAAGCACTTAGTAGGGAGGTTTGATTCAGGTGGATCTCTCCATTTTCAAAAAAAAGTTTCCATATTTTGATAAAAATGATAACACAACATGGAGCTCATCGAGATATTTCTAGCATTTTTTGCGGTTAAAAAAATGGAGCCCGAATGCTCAAGATATAGCCAATTGAAGAAGTCATGCGACCAAGGTGTCAAAAGTGACGTGGCACATTTGAGAAATGCCAAGTGGACCAATATCCATTTGACACATGGCAAATAATGAGGGGGCAAAAAAATTTGTTAAGTGTTTTATTTTTGCACATGGTATATGACATTTTCAAATGTTTAAAGGTGCCAAACCTCCACGCCACCCACCAAACACTCTACTAAACATGCATCCCAAATCCTAGGCATTTGACAAGGCTTGGGTGGCAGCCAAATTTGGCGCCCAAATGCTAGGCATTTGAAAACTTCAATGACTTTATTATTTAAATCATGCAAAACAAACTTTCCCAGCAAATGTGGGACTAATCCCTTAGTCCATGTGCGCCCAAAGAGGAAGGCCAGCCTTGCCCACTTCCCTAGGTGCCTAAAATGGAGGAAGAGAGTTTGGAACTTGAGACCTGGCACCTAAAAGGCTAAGGTCTTGACCGCTTCAGCCACGGTGGTTGAAATGCTATAAAAGGGAGTAATTTTTACTTGTATTGACACAAATTTTTGATTGTGTTTTATTTTTAAGAGGCCGAGAGCTAGATGGAAGCTTGGAGATAGCTACCAAATGGAATTTTCTCCAATATCCGACCTTGTACATAGTAAGTAATCCTTTTTTATTATGTTTTGTAATTAAAAAGAGAATGTTATTATTATTATTTGGATATACCAATAGAATGAATGAAGGATCAAAGCAATTTCAGAAGGGGATTGAAGACTAAGGAAGGATTTCATGTGACCGAGCTTGAGTTTATCAGCGAAGGTGGAATTCTTGGACAGAGATTAGGCTTGAGGGAAGTTGTGTAGCATTTCAAGAATTTGTAAGCCATTTGTTGTGCAAATTTAATAGAAACGGTCCTCATTATTGGGTGGACCCAGAGACGTAGGCAATCAATGCTGAACTCTTTTATTAATTTCATGTGGTAATTCGTCATGATTGCATGTTTTATTTTCAAGTATTCTAATTTTTAATTAATTAATAACTCATGCAATATTTGAAAAATTGATAATTTATGACATTTGATGTAAAAAAAAAAAAATCGGTTCAATAACTGAGAACATTTTTATGCCAAAACATTGAGATGCAAGTTCTTTTGAGTTTTTCAAGAATTTGTTAAGTTTTGAGAAAATTTAGTATTCGTATTTAAAACTTCACTTTGAGTATATCAGTGTAGTTTACGGATCATCTTTGCTCAACTAGGTCTCTTCAAGATTGATTAGATCATATGACCTTGATATTCATATGCAGAAACACTATTATATCTTCTAAAGATATTTTATACTCCTATTATGGTCTCCAAGAACTCATTTTACTCAATAATGTGCTATTTTATTTGCTTAGTCTTTACTTACTCAAATAGGCCTAAAAATTGCCTTGTATATATAACATTCCTTATTCATATACCACTTAGTCAGAAAAACACCATTAAACTATTAAGTAAGACATATAATAGGTATTAAGACATATTTTAGACATGAATAAATCAATATTTGAGTCCTTTTTGGTCTGTCATGACTCAATTAGGCCTCATTTTTCTTTTAGGTCTCATGGAGACCTATTAGGCCTTTTTAGACACACGTTACATTTTTTACTCTTTGGACCATTTTAAAACTCCAAAGATGGAAGGAATATATCATATAAAAATAAAATATACCCCAAATAATGTTATCTAGGATCAATAAGGCATTTTACAAAAAATCACTACTTGAAGCCCCTCATTAGTACTCAATCCTATTAGGCCTGTGTACACCAAAAATATGCCTTTCAATATTGAAGATCAAACTAAATTAAGTCACTAAATTATGATAAAAAACATATATATAAAGAGTATACATGACCTTAGGGTCATAAAGAATTTAATTATACACTTCCACTCAAAAGAAAAGCTTTAAGAACACCTCTGTAACTTACTCAGAACTGCCAGTTTTCCTCAAAATACAATCATGGTGACTTAGATCTATAATACATGTATAGAAATTTTAAATGACTTATGATGATTTAGATTATCTTATGAGATAATTAGATAATTAATAGATATAAATATCAAATGATCAAATGGAAAATATTGGTCTTGTAGACCAATCTTATAATCTTATATCTCACTGTCTCATTTGAACCAGACATGTCAACTTGTAAGCAACCTTTCACCATATTTATTGACATAAAAAAATTATTGAAATCATATAAATGAATTAAAATTATTGAACAAAATATTAATGTACTTGGTTTCATTATTCTATCATGAAAACCCATTCCAATTCATGTTCTCACTACTGCTTGGGTTTTTCATTGTTTACACCATTATGTCTGTTAATGACTGGCCAAATTAGATGATTGGTTTAACACATTTTATGACTAGAACATATATATAAACCTTCATGGAAATTAGACATGATTATCTACCTTATTACTCCATCCAATTTCTTACTATGTCTAATGTAACTTTTGACTTCTATAATAACTTCTTTAGAAACAACCCTGTAACTCAACATTTTATCTCTCCTCTCTCTAAATAATACCACATAGAGGTACTTGGATGAGTAAAATAAAATATAAAATATCTTACCTAATCATACCAATTCTTTCTAGGAACTTTTGATCAACATCTTCAACATCGGATCCTTATTAGGGTTTTAAGAGGGTTTAAACTTGTTTCCACTCTTAACAATCATTCATAAAGCATAACCCCTTAATCCAAAAACTAATGCATAGAATTTTGAGCTAGGACCCTTAAAAATATACCATTAATACCTTAGGCTCCCATGAAAAGGTTTTATGAGCTAATGAGCACAAGAAATTCCTTCTCAATTTGAGAACCCTTCATTCTAAGCACTTAAGAGACCTCCAAACAACATTTCATGCCTCTTCCTTCAAACTACAACCTCAAATTAGATGAGAAAAAATGAAACAAAATAAATCACCTTTTAAAATTCTTACATGAACTAAAACAAATTTAAATATAATCATAACCCCTTATTAGGCCATACTCTCTCTCTTTTTTTTCTAGGACTTAACCTACAAACCATAATAGGCCTTAAAACTGACCTTCATGACTCTTTTCATGCACTATCCATCTCACTCACATACTCAAGCGACCTATATCATGTATAAAAACTACCATATATCCTTCATGTGTTTTGATAATAGGTCATGATACCTCATTAGGCTAGACAGAGTCTAGGAGTGCACTAGGTGCCGACTTGGTTTAAAGGTCCTACCCCTATAGGCTCACCTTGAAACTCTCATGAGTGCTGCAATACCTCTCATACATGATCATAAAACCTCATATAACCACTCATGCCTATGTGAAATCATCTCAATAATATATCATGTTCATGCCTTCTCACAAGGTCTCTTCATGCCATGACAAGGCTTAGGCTTCTTAAAAACTTAACCTCAAAGCCCTGCTACCTATGCATTTATCACCAATGGAAATAAGATAAAAAAATTCATAACCACTAAAATACTCTCTTTAACACTACATACCTTAAATGATCATAATATTGTCATAACACACACATCCAACTGGCCTTGCTCATAAAAACACTCTTGCAGACCTATTTGTCATCATACCTTCACAAGAACCTTCAATGACAACACTGTCAACTTTAAGATGACCTAAAACTTGACATCAACCCCAAAAAAAGACATTATTTTCCTTAAAATTATCTCTTACCTTAAAATTATCTCATCTTTAAATTCTATCTTGCCTTTAAATTCTTTCTTGCATTCAAATATACCTTGTCACATGGATTCCTATGTAGACATTAGTTATCTTCAAACATCTTCCATGACCTGTACCTTGATGTTAACCATGCATTTTCACTAGATGCACATGGACATCAATGAAATAAATCTTGACATCAATGACATAAACCTTGACATCAATGATAACACTTTTCAATAAACTACCCCTTTGATCTGAGCAATATTTCAGGAGACAATTCAGGTGATGGTTCTACCCCATTTGGTGGCTGAACTTCTGAGAGCCATAACTTTTTCACCATAGCTCTGTTTGACTCCCCATTTGAACCATTAGAAAGATAATAATGAGGGTAAAAATATGAGATGGCACAATCTCTACTCGATGGGTTTTTACCCTTGAAAACCAAATAGAAGTGCCCCAAATTTTAATTTTAGTAGTGTAATCTAAAAATAGTAAGTTTCTAAAAATAATAATTCCTCGAATTCTTATTATTGTAAATTGTGGAAGTCAAACCCCTTAAAATCCCTCAAAATTGGTGATCTTATAAATCATCCTCCTACTTTTAAAATCTGTATAAATGAAGATGCAACCCAAAATGGAAATTAGACATCTCTTCTCAAAGATAGGTATATGTTTGGGTCTGTAAATTTGATCAATAAAATATCTCTTCTCAGAGATAACATTATTACAATTATGTTGTTCTTATTTATTGAATTATATTTCAACCAAAGCTTCTAAGTTTTGGATCACCCTTTGTCATTGATGGCAAACACACTACAACTTGATCATTCTCATCTCCCCATTTTGGTCTTTCTCCCCCTTTGACATTAATGACAAAGGGTTTTCCACAAATTTCCAACTAAACCTTGGACCTCAAGATATCATTTTATTATGAATTTTACCTCACTGTCTTGACACTTCACAACATAGAGCAATAAATCTCCCCCTAAGCTGATGATTTTACTCACAGACACTTGTCCTTGACATGATTGATATGACTCAAATCTTTGATCACACAATAGGCCACCATATTCTTGACATCAATGAATAATTAGGAACTCCCATTTTATCTTCACATCTTGAGCTTCACCACATGAGTCATTAGGAATCTTAGACTATCCTCATATTCCTTCTAATATCTTGATACCATTACCACTTCTCAACACATATCAAGCTCAACTACCAATTTATTAGAAACAAGGAAATTTTTTTTTCTTACCTCTCATATACCAACGACACTTCCCACTCTGTCAACATTCTTCAACATGTCTTCAGGATAGATACTAAACTTCTAATTGACTGATGAATGCCTCCATGAATCCTAATGGAGTCACCCCTTAACATAGGACACTAGAACAACACAAACTTAGGAGATTTATAGATCTCAATGATTTCACAAGACTGATGATCCTTTCAGGCTTGGTTAGCCTCTTTGGATTGGCCTCTTCATTATCCTTATGGTCAATAATCTAAGCTAATAATGATCACTCTTGATACTCTTCAAATTTTAGCCTATGATTTACCATAGCAAATAGTCCACTTCGGCATGTAGAGTGATCAAGATTAAGCTTGACTATCTTTGGCTTCTACACTTTGGTTTGTCTTATTTCTTGAACTCTAGGAGCTTGAATCTTCTTATTCTATCTTGATGATTCATAATGACAAAATCATGCAATATGACAAATGTTATGACAATTATAGAAAATAACATCACTCATACACCTTGACTGATGTGGACTGTGACTCCTTACATAGTCCCATGAGTACTCATTCTTGGAGAATATTCTACGCTCTCTTACTCTATGACCAAACTAACTACATGAGAAATAGTAACCGTTGAATGGATTTGCATACCTTATGGCATTAGGTTATCTAATAGAATTTATCTTCATAATTTTTTTGAGGTTGATCTTCTTGTTCACATTAGCGTTCTCCTTATTCTCCTTTTGATCTATTTTGAAACCAAGACTTACCTTATCATTGTTAGACTTATGAATACTCAAAATATCATCTAGAGCCTCAGTGCTCTTTTTAAACTACTCATAGGTCTTTATCTTACTAGTTACTTGATCTAATTATGATTTAAGGACTCCATTTTTGATTCATACCTGGTGCATTATTCTTCCTTAGATTTTAAGCTAGTAGTGACTATCTCCATTTAAGATTCAATCTAATTGATAATCTCATCATTCTCCTTAGATGTGTTACTAAATCTCTCCTCAAACAAACCAATATGATATTCATAGTCCTTAAATAATGATTTCAATTTATGATGATTCATTCTTTGAAAATTTAATTCCTTTAGAGCACTCACCAAATCTACCTCAAGATTCTCTTCAACCTCTTCTTCATCTGATTATTCAACATCCATAAGTCCTTTCCCTTTTGATCAACCCTCATTATCTGTTTCTAAGTCATGAATAAGGTTTCATTATTATCATGTTCATGTTCATTACTTCTTTCATCACTATCATATGTACTTGTGTCACTTACATTAGATGAGTTATTATATTCTTTGTTATAGAAAATTATATTGTTCTTGAATGACCCTTTCCTACCTACATACTTCTTGAAATCTTTCTTGATTTTATCAAGCTTCTTGAAGTCTTTCTATATTTTATCAAGCTTACAAACCTTATTATCATCACCATGATATTCATCATGTGCTCATCATGCTTATTATTCTCCTTGTTAGCACACTTATATGCAAAGTGATAAATCTTACCACAATTAAAACATTTGAAAGGTAACTTACCCTTGTAATTACTAGATCCAATCATCAATTTCCTAGCAAACATGTTCATCAATTCATCATAATCAATATATGAACATACCTCATCCTTGAACTTCTTGGATTTTAGCTTATTCTTAGCTTTGAATGTTGCTTCTTTCTTATAAGGTCTTCCTTCATTTATTCTCATCTCATTCGCAGTCAAGATGACATGAAGCCCATCCATCTAAAGTATCTCTAGATCTTGTATTTATTGTACTACAAACATTTTTGAATCAAATTTAGAAGTTAGGGATATCAATAACTTTTGTAAAACTATAGACTCTTTCACTTCTTATCGAAGACCTCTGATAACATTGACAACTTCATCAACCCTTAATAGGTAGGATACAATGCTCTCATCTTCCTCCATACTCAGACTTTCAAGCTACCTTGTATGGGTCTACAATTTAGTGATCTTCACCTTGGTTTTTCCTTCATACATAGTCTTTAACTTTTCCCATATCACCTTGGTTGACTCAGTGCATCACCTTCATAAACTCTACCTCTTATAGGCCATATAAAATACAATTCATTGCCTTGGAATTGCTCTCACTTTCTTTCTTGCTTATTGTATCAATTGGTGGTGTAGGAGGTGGAGTGTATCCATATAAAATTGACTACCATATATCATGGCTCATTTAAATTAGATATGTCCTAATTATTATTCTCCGAAATGCATAATTAGTCCCATTAAATAATGGAGCCTTACTGGTAGAGAAACGCCCTTTAACTTGACTACTAGCCATCCTTACTTCTAGGATCTCCTTTAGGATGTTAGGATTGATTGAAAGGACTAGATATGATAAAAATTATTGGAATAAAAAAAATTTAAATGGGGGGTGAATAAATATTCAAAAACTTTTATTCAATTACACTTGAGCAATCATGAACCATTCAAGCAAACATATAGATCTATTAAACATAAGAAACTATCCACACAAGCATGAAACATAAGAACACATCATATATGTGGGAAAACATCAAGGGTAAAAAAACCCATTGATTTATGTAAATGGAATATATTCCTATTATAAAAAAACTAAATTTAGTGAAGCACCAACTCCACATGGAGCACCAATTCCAACTAGTCAATCACCTACTTGACTAGGTTTTAACAAGTACCCACTTGCAAGGAAGAACCAACCCCCTAGATGACTCAACACCAAGTCATACAAATGATTTATTTGATTAACTTAATAACACATTATTTATCATACAATATATGATGATAACCTTATTTATCTCTCCACACTCTTTAACCCTCTCGAATTGCCTTCTAGGCTTCTTCACTAAACTAGGTCTCTTCAAGACTGATTAGGTCATATGACCTTGATATTCATATGTAGAAACACTATCATATATTCATTATATATCATATATATTAATATTATGTTCTAAAATACCTATTTATTCTAAAAAATGCATTATTTCATTCTCTTACTCTCTGCTTACTCAAATAGGCCTAAAAACTACCTTGTATATATACCATTCCTTGTTCATATACCACTTAGTCAACCAAACACCCTTAACCTCTTATTTCATACATATAATAGGTATTATGACATATTGTGGACATGAATAAACTAATATTTGAGTCATTTTTTGTCTGTCATGACTCAAAAATGCCTCATTTTTGTTTTAGGTCTCATGGAGACTTATTAGGCCTTCTTAGACACACGTTACACTTTGATTTACTTGGAACATTTTAAAACTCCACACATGATATAAATATATAATATAATAATAAAATATACCCCCAATAATTTTATCTAAGCTTAACAAGACATTTTATAACAAATCACTACTTGAAGCCCCTCATTAGTACTCAGTTCTATTAGGCCTGTGTACACCAAAAATCTACCTTTCAATACTAAAGCTCAAACTCACTTAAGTCACTAAATTATGATATATATATACATATACATATACATATACATATACATATACATATACATATACATATACATATACATATACATATACATATACATATATATATATATATATATATATATATATATATATATATATAGAGAGAGAGAGAGAGAGAGAGAGAGAGAGAGAGAGAGTATATGACCTTAGGGTCATAAAAAATTTAATTAAACACTTCCACTCAGAAGATAAGGCTTCAAGAACACCTCTGTAGTTACTCACTTAGAACTGCTAGTTTTCCTCAAAACATAGTCATGGTGACTTAGATCTCTAACACATGTATAGGAATTTAAAAAAAATTATGATTCATTTAGATGGTAATTTTAAATAATTATGCCATTATTATATATAAAAATCATATGGTCAAATGTAAAATATTGGTCTTGCAAACCAATCCCATGATCTTATATCTCATTGTCTCATCTGAACTAGACAGGTCAACTTGTGAGCAACCTTTAACCATATTTACTGACCTCAAAAAATTATTATAATAATATAAATTAATTAATAGTATTTAAAACATATCCATGCACTTTTTTTCATCATTCTATAATGAAAACCCATTCCAATTCATCTTCTTATTACTACTTGGGTTTTTCACTGTTTACACCATTAAGTCTATTAGTGACTGGCTAACTTGGATGAATGGTTTAGCACATTTGAGGAATATAACCTATATATAAACCTTAATGGGAATGAAAAATGATTATATACCTTCTTAATCAATTCAATTTATTACTATGTCTAATGCAACTTTTGACTTTTATAATAACTTATTCAGAAACAAGCTTGTAACTTAACATTTTATCTCTCCTCGCTCTAACCAATACCACATGGAGGTAACTAGGAGAATCCACTAAAATATATAATATATTACCTAATAATACCAATCTATTATGGGCACTTTTTATCAACATCTTCAACATCAGGTCCTTATTAGGGTTCTAAGAGGGTTTAAACATGTTTCCACTCTTACCGATCATTCATAAAGCAAAACTCCTCAATCCAAAAACTAATGCATAGAATTTTGAGTTAGGACCCTTACCAATCTACCATGAATAGATTATATTACCATGCAAATGTTTGATGAGCTAATGAGCATAATAATATCCTTCTTGGGTTGAGAATCCTTCATTCTAAGCACTCATGAGACCTCCAAACAATGTTTCATGCCTCTTCCTTCAAAATACGACCTCAAATTGTATGAAAAAACTTAAAAAAACATACCTCAAATCTAAAAATTCTTACATGATTTCAAACACCTTGAAATATGATCATGATCCCTCATTAGGCCATACTCTCTCTTTGTTCTCTAGGCCTTGACTTGAAAACCATAATAGGCCTTAAAACTGACCTTCATGCCTCTTTCCATCCACTCTCCACCTCACTTCATACTCAAGAAACATCTCTCATTCATAAACACTGTCATGCATCCTTCACTTCTCTTGAAAATAGATCATGATACCTCATTAGGATAGGAAGAGTTTAAGAGTGGTCTAGGTGTAGACTCGGTTTGAAGGTCCTAAACCTGTAGGCTCACCCTGAGACTCTCATGAGTAATCCAATACCTCTCATACATGATTAAGTAACCTCACACAAGCACTCATGCCTATATAAACTCATCTCACTATTCCATCATGTTCATGCCTTCTCATAAGGTCTCTTCATGTCATGACTAGGCTCAGACTATTTAAGCACATGACCTCAATGACCTGCTACTTATGCATTTTTAAATAATGGCAATAAGATATAAATATTCATAACCATTGTAATAATCTCTTTCACACTACATACATTCAATGCTCATAATATTGTCACAACACACACTGCCAACTAGCCTTGCTCACAACAACACTCTTACATACCTATTTATCATCATACCTTCACAAGCACCTTCAATGATAATAATAACAACTTCAAGCTAACCTAAACCTTGACATTAACCAGCAAAAAAGACATTAGTTTCCTTATAATTCTCTCTTGCCTTCAAATTTTATCTTGTCTTGAAATTCTCTCTTGCCTTCAAATTCTCTCTTGCCTTCAAATGCATCCTGTCACATGGATTCCTCTATAGACATTAGTTATCTTCAAACATATTTCATGACCTGTACCTTAATATTAACCATGCCTTTTCACCAGATGCACCTTGACATAAATGACACCAACCTAGACATCAATGACAATAATTTTCAACATGCTTTTATTGTTACATCTTTGATTCATATTGATAAATTTATTACCTATGAGCATGATAAGTGATCCAAAAAGGTTAGTTAATGTAACTATTCAATAATTGATTTATTTCAGATTCTTATGACAAATTTCTCAATTTCCCAAATTTAACATGAAAATTATGTTAAATGATTAAAATTTAGTATTTAAAAATTAAAATTAAAATCAAGTACTAAAGAATATAGATGATCCACAAATTGATTTGATAATGGAGTTTACCAAAAATAGGGGTACATCTTTGAGTTTGCTCAAAGGTTGAACCAATCGATTAAAATGATGTAAAAATACCATTTCTTACATCAAATTCTCCCAATACGAGGCTCTTGATCTACAAAAAAATGTCTGATGTCTTTCAGGAAGTCTAGGTCTGGCTCTATATTTGGATTTAGCTCTTTCATACTATCTCTTTCTTGTATCTCCCAAATGAGGAAGTACACAAGTTCATGTAATGTCTCTTAAAGGTCTATGCAATGGATCTTGGTCTGTAATTTTTACTCCAATAATATAAACATACAAACTTGCTTTGTCTTTTAATAAGGGGATAAAAGTTCCTAGTAATGTCTCTAGGAGGTCTATTGACCTTCAATGTGCTACTCTTGTAATATAATACATATAAACTTTTCTTTCTCCTCTTGTTCTTCTTTACAAGGGACTAAATCTTACAAGATTTCTTTTATGTTGTTTGTTATCCCAAAAATGATTGATATTTTTGGGGGACAACAACTGGCTTGGGTGAATATTTTGTTGATCAGCTAACTGATGAGTAAAATAGGTCTCTTCAACCATAGCATAGGGAAATTGGTCAGCTAGATGTGTAGGTTTACTACATCAAAAGGGGACAAATCTCTCCTCTCATCAAGGGGAGGATCCCTATAGATATGCAGAAGGTATATACTATATATATATAAATAGAAAATAACACTCAAGGGTAGGATAAACCATCCATCTCTCTTTTTTTAGAGATGATGTTCATAAATCAAAGGAGAGATCATGATGAAATGACTAAAGACACTCCTCTTCTTATAGAAGTGCTATTCAGCAGACAAAAGGAGCCTTTAAAGTGGTGACAAGTAACTGTAACAACGCATAGTAACACAATAGGATGAAATGAGGCACAAAGTCTCCACTTCAACTACCAAAGAGTGAAATATGAAGGACAATGAAGACACAAAGTCATCTCAAGGTCCTTTACATAGAAACAAAATATGAAGGATAATGAGGGCACAAAGTTTTCCTAAGATCCTTTACATAGGAATAGAAAAATAGACAAACTAAAGACAATTATAGCAGCACAAAGTCTCTCTACAACCAGATTTAGGACACCTTCCTGATCACTTTCACTAATTCTGCATATTTAATCAAATGGACAAAAAATGTATTAAGGAAATAGACATAAGAATGATTTACCCAACAACCAAGCTATTCAAGCACAAAGTCTGGAAAGTCACTTGTTTTCTTATTTAAATAACTAAATATAATCAACAATCTGAGCTCAAAGTCTCAGTAATGCCTTTCAATTTGGATAGAGTTTTGTTTCTGATAACAGGGAGAGATCCTACAAAAAATAAGAGAGAGTCCAATATATAGTGCTCTAAGAAAGACTTGGGCACTTTGTTTCACAAAAAAATGTGTTACGATGCATTCAATGCATTTTAAATTCTATCCATGGGCTATGCTAGAATCGAGCATTAGTTTTTAATATGGGCAGCTTGATGTGTTTTCTAATGTGTGTGCAGCTGTCTGCTTTGCTTGATGTATAAAAATGGGCCATGCCATTGAATGTTTGCGCTCTTCTGATGTCCACTTGGTGGGCTGCTTTACCTTCTAGAAACATATCCTATGCATAGATATTTCTGATCTTTCTCCATCATTCTCCCTTTCCTTGCTGTATTTCATCCTTATTTGTGTGATTTGAGCTCTCTAGCTATCTCTTTAGCCGGTCACTAAATTTATTCACAGGATCTGTGCTATATTTGAAAAATAACAGATATTTCATTATCTAAAATTTGACATATGCAGGGATGTCAATGGTTTAAACGCTTCCTTGGTTCAATCTTTTTCTTGGTCTTTATTTGAACCATCCCTTTGTTTGGCACTTCCTTTAATCTTTGAACCAATGTATTCTATCCTCCGCAAGGGTATCTAGCCTTAGTTCATCACCCTCGACAAAGGCACTTGTTCTTTCAGCTTTGGGACACTCCTTTGAACCGCCCACATTGAACCTTTGAACCATTTTGGTTCAAGGTTCAACGATTTAACGGTTCAATCACTTTATTGCTCTTTGTCTGGAGCTTCTTTTGAACCATTAAACCTGTGAACCTTTGAACCGTTTTGGTTCAAGGTTCAACGGTTCAATGGTTTAATGGTTCAAGCATTTTCTTGTGTTCTGTTCATTCACTTGACCGCTTGAACCAACCATGTTGAACCAACCACATTGAACCAATGAACCTTCCTTTGGAATCATCTGTCACTGCCTCTTTCTTTGCTTGAGGCTACTTTCTACTGATGTCAGTAAGTGACACGTGGCATCTTCCAATGCAACTTAGATACCTTTTGAGAGTCCTAAAAAAGATGACACATGGTGGGTTCCATCGAGCTTTGTAGATGACATGTGGCACATTCCACTTCAACTTTATAAGGGACATGTGGTGGCTTCTCCTCACTTTATAAAGGACACATGGTGGCTTCTGCTGCACTTTGTAAGAGACACGTGGCGGCTTCCATGAAAATTTTATGAGGGACACATGGCACGTTTCACTACAATTTGAGGTTTGATATTTCCCGAAGGGAACTTGCCCTTTGGGGTCTTGAGAAACGGTCCACTTTCCTTGGTGAGAGCTTCCTGCAAGGGTACCTACCCTTCAAGATTTTTCAAGTGGCCTTCAGGATTTTATCTCCTTCAGTGGGATTTTGTTTCGTTAATGGACTTTTGCTTCGGGCTTTTCCTTCAGGCATTTTGTCCGAAGGAAATGTTCCTTCCCTTTGTCTTTTCTTCCCGCTTGCTTTAACTTTCTCCCCGAGTGTATTTTTTTAGAAAAAAATGTTTGAAGGAATTCCTTCAGACATTTTGTCTAAAGGACTTGTGCCATGTTTACTTTTCCATGGGAACTTTTTTGAAATAATTCCCTGCTCTTCACTTGGTCTTTGAAACGGTCTGCCTGTTCCGTACCTACCCTCCGCAAGGGCTGTTTGTCCTCGATTCACTTTTTTGAAGGAATTCTCTTTGTCTGCTTTTGCTTGCTGCCCTCCACAAGGGCACTCAACTTGGTTCATTTCCCTTTTATATTTTTTCAATGGTCCACTTTGGCTCCTAAATGCCCTCTGTAAGGGCACTTGTCCTTCGGGCTCTTGGAAGACCCCTTTGAACTTCCTGATTGAAAAAATGGCTAAGTGTTGAACCTGTGTCTTTCCTGGAGAGTTCATAGAAACCAAACTATAGAGTATGTAGTTTTAAAGCAGTAGAAACTAAGTTCATAGATTTCTTCTTGCAAAGTCCATAGAAACCAAGTCTGTAGTTTTCTCTAACTTTGAAAGAGTCCATATAAATATAGCTGGTGGAGTCCGTAGAAACCATTTGTGAAGTCCATAGTTCCACCCTACAAAGTTCATAGAAATGAGTTTGTAGAACTGGGGGAGTCCATAGAAATGGGTCTGTAGAACTGGTGGATTTCATAGATATGGCCTGTAGAGTCTATAGAAATGGGCCTATAGAGTCTATAGTTTTCAAGCCTGCAGAGTCCGTAGAACTTTTAAAAGCTTGAAAAATGAAGAATTTGAATGCCTAAAATAATTTTTGAGAAGGGGAGAGAGAATTTTGGTCTGTTGGACCAAAATAGTTCTAATGTTATCCCAAAAATGACTAATATTTTTGGGGGACAACAGCTGGCTCCAATTAGGGAACTTCCTTCAGTTGAAAATTTGGAACAGCTGAGGGGAGTAGAAACCAAAATCTCCAGTGCCTTGAAGTATGCCATTGGGCCATGGAGTCATGCTACCCAAAAATAAAGGTGACAAAAACAAAAATGAAATCACAAAAATAGGACTAAAGACTATACAAATATACATATGTACAAGCTGATCTTATCTGACACTTCACAGATTATAGTGTTTCAGATGTTGCTCACTGTGAGGCAATGAAAAGGACGTACCATATTGATATTTTAGAAAGAAATTATTTCCACCATTGAGTTGATGAATAGTAAATGGGCCCCTCTAAGGGGAGTCAAACTTCCCATGCATCCCCTTTGGTTCTCTTCTCTTGTCCCACAACAGGACTTGATCTCCAACCTAGAAATCACAGTTTTTTGCCTTTCGGTCGAAGAGCTTCTTCACCAGGCTTTGATAGGTAGCGATTTAGTTCACCACCATAGTTCTCTGTTCATCTAGCTCAATCAAGCACATGATCCTCTTATCAAGGGGGCTTTCACATGTCTGATCTTCAATTGCCTTAGCCAATTTTAATGCTGGCAATTCCAAGGTGATTGGTATCTCAACATTAATACCATAAAGAAGTTGGAAAGGAAACATACCAATCACCCTCTTTGGTGTAATTCTATCTACCCATAAAGCATCAACTAATGCTTTATGCCATGTCCTTTGGTTGTCATCCACCAGCTTCTTGATGATATTCACTAGGTTCTTATTGCTTGATTCGGCTTGTCCATTCCCTTGTGAAAAGTAATCAGAAGAGTGGGAGAGAGTAATCTGATAGTAAAAACAAAATTGTGTAATCTCTTGGGAAGTGAAACAAGCTACATTGTCAGTAACAATCTTGGTTGGGACCCCAAACCTAGAAATAGTATTCTCCTTGAGGAAATTGCACACTACTTCTGAAGTAGCATGCTTGGTTGGAATTGCTTTCACCCACTTAGTGAAGTAGTTAGTTGTTGTAAGGACATAATCATGTTCAACACTTGAAGATGGGTTTACAGCTCTAATAAAATCAATTCCCCATTATTGGAATGGTTCTATTATGACCAATGGCTTGAGAGGTAGAGCAACTAACTTGGGTCTCCCAACAAATTGCTGACACAGTTCACATTTTCTCACCCACTTATATGCATCTTGGAAAAGAGTTGGCCAGTAATACCTGGCTCATAGAATTTTATGGGTAGTCACAAGAGCATAAAAATTTCCTTCATAGGCTAGATTGTGGAAGGCTTTCAAAAGTTGGCTTTGCTGCTCCTTGTCCACACAATGAAGGAACACTCCATCAAGGCTCCTCTTGTACGAGCCGTTATCCCAAAGGACAAAATTGGTAGCTTTCAACTTGATAGTCCTCCTTTCTTTGTAAGATAGGTGAGTAAGACACTCACCATAAGTAAGGCAATGAGCAATACCTGAATACCACTCATTTGTGGTGGAGATAAAGAGGACTATCAGTGTGTCTTCCACCTCTGCTTCTTCATGTTCTATTTTTTTGGTTTGTTATCAGCAATTAATTGGCATAGGCCTTTTCCCCATACCAGCTTTGTTGGCTTGATGATTAGATCAAACTCCTAGATCTTTACAATCTAATTACCTCTTTTCATCCCAAACTCTTATTGAGTTAGTATGGATTTGACCATGGTATCAGGAACCAAGGCAGTAGTGTGAGAATTTAAGATGTAGAAGCAGAAACACTTGACTGCCTTCACTACTGCATAAGCATGCTTCTCCATGTTTGAATACTTCAGCTCATGAGATTTGAGAGGGTAGCTCATGAAAGAAATAGGAGATTCCATACCTTCTTTATCTTATGGAATCAGAATTGCTGAAAGCGTGTGTTCAAAAGCATAACTATATATGATAAACTCTTTGTTGTAGTCTGGACAAACTAGAATTAGGGCGTGGGCAATGGCAGTCTTAATATCATTAAATGTTGACTTGCCTTCTTCAGTTCAGCTAAAGGTGGCCTTTCCCTTCATCATGTTCATAATGTGTCGAGTCTTCTCAGCAAACTCGAGGATGAACCTTTGGAAGAAATTCACCTTTCCAAAGAAAGAGTGAACAACAGTCTTACTTGTAGGTAAGGTAAGCTCTTGGATAGACTTGACTCTATCTGAGTCAATGTTTATGCCTTCTTTGAACACAATGTGTCTGAGAAGTTTCCCCTCTGTTACTACAAAGACTGACTTCTTGGGGTTCAAGGAAATGCCATTCTAGTGGCAGCACTCTATCACTTGTTGCAAATGGTGTATATGATCTGGGTGATGCTTAGAAAAGATGATTAAGTCATCAAGATAAACTACAATGAACTTACCCATCTCATCTTTGAAAGCAAGTTCCATTGCTCTCTGAAAGGTGGTGTCAGCATTTATCAAGCCAAAAGGCATCCTTCTATATGTAAAGGTGCCCCAAGGTGTGGTGAAGGCAGTCTTGTGTTGGTCTGCTTCACCAACTTCAACTTGATTGTATCTTAAGAAGCCGTCTAGCATTGACAACATCTCTGAACCTATCATTATTTGAAGCACTTGATCCATGATTGGCAAAGGATAGTTATCTTTCAAAGATGACTGATTTAGATTCTTGAAATCCATACAGATTCAAATTTTGCCATTCTTCTTCTTTACAGGGACTATGTTGGCAATCCATGTGGAATGATGGACTGGGAAAATGATTCTAGCATTCAACATTTTTTGTATCTCAGACATAATAGTACCTGATATCTTTAGATTATACTGTCAGGATTTATGCTTGTAAGGCATTGAGTCAGCCTTGAGAGGAATGTCATGGCAGATTTCATCAAGTCTGAGTGACTTTAGATCATCATATGAATATGCTAGGACATCCATGTATTGGCAGAATAGAGCAGTGAACTTGAATCTCTCTTTAGGAGTGTAGCACTTCCCAAAATTTATCATTTTGAGATCTTCCTTGGTACTCAAATTTATCCTATCAAACCCCTGGGAGGAGCTTGAATCTATTTGTTGATGTTTGATGAATCTATCATGTTTGTCAAACAATTTTTTGAGGGAAACTAGACCTTTGGAAATTTTATTCCCTTTGAGTTGCAAGAATTCTTCATCTGCATTTGATTTTATTTTAGGAGCTGATTCAAGCTTCTGAGGATTACTACCTTCAAAGTGCAACAGTTTGAAGCTATCTCTTTGTTCTAGAAAGGTGATGATTTGGTTGTCATTGTTAAACACCTGCCAATGACTGGCATTATCAGGTACACTTAGTTAAAAGACTAGCTCGATGGTGTATTTGCCTCCTGTGAAGTCAGGGTGAGGGACTAAGAGAGTTGCTGAAACAACCAGTGCATCAGCTCGGTCATTAAATTTCCTAGGTATGGCAGAGATGTTGAAAGCATCAAATCTTTCAATTTGATCCCAAACTAGGTTGTGGTAGTGGCATAATCTCTAATTTTTAGTTTGGTACAAGTTTCTCACTTGACAAACCACTAACTCAGCATCTCCTTTGGCATGAAGGAGTTTGATGCCCTTGTCTTTAGCAACTTTCAATCCAATCAAAATGGATTCATATGCAACAGTATTGTTAGTATTGCTGAACTGCAACTTGTATGAAGAGGGAAAAATATCCCCTTGAGGAGATGTCAACACAATCCCAGCCCCTGAACCAATAGAGGAATAACTACAATCAAATTATAGCATCCATACCTTATTTAAAATTGATCCTTTTTTAGATTTCTCTTTGCTTGGAAGGGGAGTTCTTCTGTGTTTGCATTGCATTCTATCATGTCTTTTGATGTTCCGTCTGAACCAATTTTTAGACTGTCATTTTTTGGGAGTTTCATCAGCTAAAACATGAGTATCTTCTGTGGTCAAAAAATAATTACCCATACCTGAAGACTCAAACAAAATTTGGGCTTCAGGGGCTGATGTCTGAGTGACAACATATTTTGCTTCCTTTTTAAGAAACAACCTCTGCATGATACCTTTGACAGGGATCCTTGCTTCAGACAGGGCCATGCTCAATTCTCCACCATCTTTACAGAAATTTTGCCCTAGAAGAACACCATATGAGGCTATAAAATTGGCCACCAAGGCTATCATCTTGATCCTTTTATTTGAGAATACTACAAATGCAAATTGGGCATCCTTGATTTGTACCAGTAGAGGTACTTATTTATTCTCTATGGAGAAAAACCTCCCAAATATTTTGGTCAGTGTGAGTCCAAGAGATTCTGCCACCTTAGCAGGCATGATGCTGTCAGATGCACCTGAGTCTATGATGTAATTACTCAGTTTGTGACCATTTATCAATAGAAAAACATAGAAAGGCTCTATTTTCCCAGGGACAACTAGAGGAGTAATGACAAGATTGTTTGGGATGGGCATGTTCTTTGGGGAATCATGAGTTACCTTCTTAGCATCTTGTCCTATAGGGACAACTTTATTCTTCACACACTGAACTAACCTATCCAACTGTTCAGGATTGGATTGTAGGAATTCAAATTTAGAGATTTGAATTTTGGTCTTCTTGACATGATTAATTATGTCAAATGACTGAAATAGACTAGGAACAGAGGAAGGCAGTTCATCTTTCTAGTTTTTAGGAGGGGGAGGACTGGTATGTGGAATTGAAGTTGAAGATGGAGGAATGCTTGATGTACTTACCTTTTTATTACTCACTAGGTCCTTTGGCTAGAAAGGCAGAGAAGTTTCTCATTTGGAAATTGAAATTACGGCTAAGAACTTTCCCCTATTTTTCATTTATCAGCTTGTTGGGCTGACTGGTTTTGGGACCTGGTGAATATAGCATATGATCCATCAACTTTTTCACTTTTACCTCCAGGTTCATCCTGGTAATTCAGGAAAATGATGTTGGAGTTGCCAACTAATTCTTCCTGGCCTTCTACAAGGAGATCATCATCATTTTCTTGATTTAATTTAGGTTGGAAAGAGAAATTAGATTCTATTTTGAGATATCCAACTGCTAAATTAGTTGGGGGTGCTTCAATGTCAAAATTCCCCTATGGGGGAGGAAGATGATTTGGCTGTCCTTGATTTATAGTAGCATTGCCTTGGTATGACTGATTGGGGAATGTCCTTGGCATATCTTTGTATGAAGGAGCTAAAGATATCCCTTGTGCCATTTGCTTCCTGAGAGCTAGCAACTCATTTGCCAGCTTCTGCACCATTGGATTAGTGGTACCTGTAGATGGATATTCAGAAGATGAAGAGGATTTACCTCTTTTTGGATCTCTCCTTATCTTTCTTGCCAAGATAAGGTCATCTTCCACCTCAGTGGCCAAATCTTGAGCTGCAACAAGGTCTATTTGGCCAGCACGTCTTAGCATAAAACTTACTTCAAGCAGCTGAGAGTTGATGAAGAAACATTTGAGATTCTCAAGTGTTGGCTGAGCAATAACAAGAATCCTATTCCTTAATTTGTCAAACTTGGCTATGAAATCTCTCATTGGTTCATGAGGCTCCTTCATTTGTGTGATTTGAGCCAGCAGGGCATGTGCATCTTTTACAGGTTTGAATTTGGCTTCAAACTTGGCTTTGAGGGTGTTCCACTCAGTCATTGATCTAGCCTGCAGATGGTAGAACTAGTCTGCAATAGCACCTTGTAGTGTTTCCATGAAAAGCCTGACTGCCACATCCTCAAATTCCACTCTTATTACACCATAGGCTATGTTGAAGGCTGAAATGTGTTTGTTAGGATGAACTTTTCCATCACCATAGAATTTATGGAAATTTTTCCTTGAACTGGATGGTAGCTCATGTAGAGGTGGAGTTAAATTGAGTGGGCCAAAAGAGTTACCCCAAGGGCCTTGAACTACCATTGTATGACTATGGAAAGGTGGGATAACAAATCTCAGAGGGGTAAGTATTGATAGAGCTTTATTAATAGCAGAAATGGACACTTTGCTTGGTAATGGAGGCTTGACTTTAGTAAGAGAAAAGCTCTTGGTTCATTGGAGGTGAGATGGTGAAGGAAATAGATAAAAATTACTTTGCTATACCAACTCGAATATAGGGTTGACAATACCTTTATCCCTTTGGCTTCACATATAGCGTGGAGTTGCCAGATTGTAAAACAAAAATGGGAAAGAACTGGCCTTGCTTCAGCTTGAAGCTTGAGGCGTCAAATTGTGCATTCTATCTTAGTTGGCATGGAGGTGGAGGGAGATGGTAAGGCTATAATGATAATGGGTAAGATACAGAATGGAGTCTCCAGAGTCTATAATGAATAAGGGTAGGGACTGCTTCAATCTGAAACTTGAGGCTTTAGATTGCACATTCATCCCCAGCAGAGTCACCAAAAATTGTTGGGTGAATATTTTGTCGATCAACTAACTGATGAGAAAAATAGGTCTCTTTAACCACAACATAGGGAAATTGGTCGGCCATATGTGCAGGTTTACTACATCAAAAGGGGACAAATCTCTCCTCTCATCAAGGGGAGGTTCCCTGTAGATATGTAAGAGCTATATACTATATATATAAATAGAAAATAACACTCAAGGGTAGGATAAACCATCCATCTCTCTTTTTTTAGAGATGATGTTCACAAATCAAAGGAGAGATCATGATGAAATGACTGAAGACACTCCTCTTCTTTTAGAAGTGCTATTCAACAGACAAAAGAAACCTTTCGAGTGGTGACAAGTAACTGTAACAGGGTGTAGTAACACAATAGAATGAAATGAGGCATAAAGTCTCCACTTCAACTTCCAAAGAGTGAAATATGAAGGACAATGAGGACACAAAGTCATCTCAAGGTCCTTTACATAGAAACAAAATACGAAGGATAATGAGGGCACACACTCATCCCAAGATCCTTTACATAGGAATAGAAAAACAGACAAACTAAAGATAATTATATAAGTACAAAGTATCTCTACAATAGCTTTAGGACACCTTCTTGATCACTTTCACTAATTCTTATTATTTAATCAAATGGACAAAAAATGTATTAAGAATATAGACATAATAACAATTTCCCCAACAACCAAGCTATTTAAGCACAAAGTCTGGAAAGTCACTTGTTTTCTCATTCAAATAACTAAATATAATCAATAATCTGAGCTCAAAGTCTCAATAATGCCTTTCAATTTGGGAAGAGTTTTGTTTCTGATAACAGGGAGAGCTCCCTAAAATAATAAGAGAGAGTCCAATATATAGTGCTCCAAGAAAGACTTGGGTGCTTTGTTTCACAAAAAAAATGTGTTATGATGTATTCAATGCATTTTAAATTCTGTCCATGGGCTATGCTAGAATCAAGCATCAATTTTTAATATGGGTAGCCCGATATGTTTCTTAATGTGCATGTAACTATCTACTTTGCTTGATGTATAAAAATGGGCCATGCCATTGAATGTTTGCGCTCTTCAGATGTCCACCTGGTGGGCTGCTTTACCTTCTGGAAACATATCCTATGTACATATATTTCTGATCTTTCTCCATCATTCTCCATTTTTTTGTTGTATTTCATCCTTATTTGTGTGATTTGAGCTCTCTAGCTATCTCTTTAGTTGGTCACTAAATTTGTTCACAAGATCTGTGCTGTATTCAAAAAACAACAAATATTTCATTATCTCAAATTTGGCATTTGCAGGGATGTCAATGGTTCAATCGCTTCCCTGGTTCAATCATTTTCTTGGTCTTTGTTTGAACCATCCCTTTGTTCAACACTTCCTTTAATCTTTGAACCAATGTTTTCTATCCTCTGCAAGGGTATCTGCCCTTAGTTCATCGCCCTCCACAAAAGCACTTGTTCTTTCAGCTTTGGGACACTCCTTTGAATCGTCCACATTGAACCTTTGAGCCTTTAAACTGTTGAACCATTTTGGTTCAAGGTTCAACGGTTCAATCACTTTATTGCTCTTTGTCTAGAGATTCTTTTGAACCATTGAACCTATGAACCTTTGAACCATTTTGTTTCAAGGTTCAACGGTTCAATGGTTTAAACATTTTCTTGTGTTCTGTTCATTCACTTGACTGCTTGAACCAACCGTGTTGAACCAATGAACCTTCCTTTGGAATCATCTGTCACTGCCTCTTTCTTTGTTTGAGGCTTCTTTTCATTGATGTCAGCAAGTGACATGTGGTGTCTTCCACTGCAACTTAGATACCTTTTGAGAGTCCTATGGAAGATGACACATGGTGGCTTCTATCGAGCTTTGTAGATGACATGTGGCATGTTTTGCTTCGACTTTATAAGGGACACATGGCAGCTTCCACTACACTTTGTAAGGGACACGTGGTAGCTTCTGCTACAACTTTATGAGGGACATGTGGTGCGTTCTGCTACAATTTGAGGTTTGATCTTTCCTAGAGGGAACTTGCCCTTTGAAGTCTTGAGAAATGATCCACTTTCCTTGGCGAGAGCTTCTCGCAAGGGTACCTACCCTTCAAGATTTTTTGGGCAGCCTTCGGGCTTTTATCTCCTTTGATGAGCTTTTGTTCTATCGATAGACTTTTGCTTCAGGCTTTTCCTTTGGGTAAAAGTCTGAAGGAATTCCTTCAGACATTTTGTCCGAAGTAAATGTTCCTTCCCTTTATCTTTTCTTCCCGCTTGCTTCCACTTTTCATTGGGCTTTCTCCCAAGGTGAATTTCTTCAAACAAAATGTTTGAAGGAATTCCTTTAGACATTTTGTCTGAAGGACTTGTGCCTTGTTTACTTTTTCAAAGGAACTTTTCTGAAATAATTCCCTGCTCTTCACTTGGTCTTTGAAATGGTCCGCCTGTTCCCTGCTTGCCCTCCACAAGGGCACTCAGCTTGGTTCATTGCCCTTTCAGATTTTTGCAATGGTCCACTTTGGCTCCTAAGTTCCCTCCACAAGGGCACTTGTCTTTTGGGCTCTTGGAAGACCCCTTTGAACTTCCTGATTGAAAAAATGGCAAAGTGTTGAACCTGTGTCTTTCCTGTAGAGTTCATAGAAACCAACCTACAGAGTCTGTAGTTTTAAAGCCTTGAAGTTTGTAGAAACTGAGTCCATAGATTTCTTCCTACAGAGTTCATAGAAAGCAAGTCTGTAGTTTTCTCTAACTTTGAAAGAGTCTGTAGAAATCTAGCTAGTGGAGTCCGTAGAAACCATCTATGAAGTCCGTAGTTCCACCCTGCAGAGTTTGTAGAAATGAGTTCGTAGAACTGGAGGAGTCCGTAGAAATGGGCCTACAGAGTCCATAGTTTTCAAGCTTGCAAAGTCCGTAGAACTTGAAAAAGCTTGAAAAATGGATAATTTGAACGCCTAGAACAATTTTTGAGAAGGGGAGAGAGTATTTTGGTCTATTGGACCAAAATATTTCAAATGTTGTCCCAAAAATGATTGATATTTTTGGGGGACAACATTGTTAATTATAATATTGAGCCTATTATAGTGTTTTCAAGGCCCTTGATATATTTTTTAAAACCTTATCCATTTTTTATTGGGTTAGGAATTCAAATCCCCTTGGAAAATGCCTCATATCCTTTATTTTTAGTAAGAAATCCAAAAATTAAGGGATAAATACAACTTCTTGCATTTGGTTTGCCGAATATGGTGTAGCTTATTGTTGGTCCTTAAAAATAGGCCAAGTGGGGTGAGGGAGTCTATCCCCACTCCAACTCCCATGAATTAACTAATGAGGAGGGTTTTTTGGCACTTTGGACAATGTTTTATCCCACTTTGGTGGGGATAACAATCAAAATTTATTTAAGAGAAAAACTTCATCCCTTTTAACTTGGTCATGAGACCATGCATTACATGGAACTTGTCTTAGAAATCATAATACTTAGTGGATATTTGTGAATTCCACGTTGAAGGTTATGATTGGTTTATGTGTCAGGCTATATGGGTCCAATCACTGAATGATGTTAGCACTGTGTTATTTGTTCTCCTATTTGTTGCCACCTTAAACAAGCAATAACTTTTGCATAGAATGTATGTTTAAAACCATTAAAATTATGTTAGAAATCTATTGATGAGATATTTGATGTGCAAACACTTTTGGGAATATTTGAGACCATAATATTTGGTCACTAGTGGATATCCTCTTGGATCACTCCTCCCCACTAAAAAACATTTGGACCACCAAAACTCTGATTCATTCATCTCTCTTCTATTAAGAACAACCTATTCCTATAACTCATCAAGTAGTTTAGAAGAAGAATAATCAATATAAGGAACATTCTCACCTTGATTCATGATCATAGGAGGCTCATATTTATTTCTCTTTGAGGTTGATTGTCTAAACAAATACCTATAAACCTAGTTTATAAAGAGAGTTGATGACTCCCTTCTATCGAATGACCTTCTGCGCTTTTGGTGTCTTGGTCTTCTTCTTGAATGATTATCTTATCCACTTCAATGCATTGATTGTTGGCTAAGGTGAAACTCTTCCATTTAGAGATGTTTTATACATTCTCCTTTATGCTCAACACTCTCAACAAGGGCAAAAAATTACATTGAAAAATAAGTGGTGTTATAACAAGTCACCGCTTATATAATTTTTCACTCTTGGGGTATTACAATCAAATGTAACATTCATTGATTGTAAACATAATTCCATTTACAAATATTGCCCGAACTTGGGTCTTTACAAGAATGTGCATATAATTATTTATGCATACATTAAAAGAACATATTTCAATGAAATAAAATGAATACCGACACACATCCATAAAAAAGTGATCTTATTGAGTTCTACTCACCATGGAAACACATTTCATGTTGATTTCAAACTAATTCATCTTTATATTTAACAAACACTTCAGCTCATGTGTATACTATAAGATGCCTATAAACTTGTCTCTCAACTACTACCTAAGTTAGAAAACCTTTGATTATATTTATATCTCAACGGAGTGCCTATTTACCCATATTTATGAAGTCTATAAGAAATGTTAAGAAAAACATGCTAACATGAACGTCAACATGAACATGATAATGCAAAATAGAAAATGATAAACCTCTTATAATGGGATGCTTGTAATGTTATTCTCAACTTGGATGGTAGCTCCATATTACCCTCAATGAGTGATTTAACTCCACACTTGCTCATACACATGATGTCAGGGAAGTCCAGGAACAAACACACCTGTTCTAATTCCTCTTATTGGATCTTGCTCCTCAGAAAGAGCACAGTATGATTACCAAATATATAAGCAATTAAATATGCGGAAATAACCAAAAAGCACAAGTAACTAGAATTCACCAATAACACAGAATATGAGAGACAATACACTATCTTGTATTAACACTATACAGAAAAGAATACAACAAAGAGCCACCACACTCTTTCACCTTACAGAGGTTTGCCACACCTCAAGTGTTCAGTAATTCTTCTCACACAACACTCTCCTACACAAAAAAAAAAATGGTCCCAACAACCAACTCACACACAGAATTGGCATTCACCTCACCAACTAGTCAGTAATAACCCTGCCAGTACATCAAGCACTCTATAGCACTTCAAGCTGATCTCTCATGAACCTGCAACCTGTAATTCAAAGACCAAACTTACATGTAGATCCCCAATGAGCTTGCAACAACCTGCAACTCACAGATCTTACAACTAGAAGGAACTCTTCCTTTCTATCTCATACATTAACAATACATGCGAATGGGTCTATAAATAGATCCCTAACTCAAACAATAACTTAGACTCTTAATTTAGACAATTATCCTTACAGGCCAAGACTCTAACTGGTCTCAACATGCAAACTCTTCATTCATTTAACTAACTGTCTGTGAAACGAGCAGTTTTGGAACACACAGGCGACTGACGTCGGTCCCTGCTTGTCTGGTTCTGCCAACGTCGATCGACTTCCTGCCGTCACCGGTGGCCTTCTGCACTGGTCTCTGCCAACATCGGTCCTGCTGCCGACGTCGGTGCTCCTGGATCTTAGTAACCTTTTGTTCCACCTTGTTTGCAAGTAGCTGAAGCTTTTAGCTCCACAACCTAACAATCTCCCACTTGGAGATAAATAGCTGCAACCTGTACATGTACCTGTACTCCATCTAGTTTGTTCCCTTGGCTATGTATCCATCTTCAAAATCACCCTTGAAGACCAACCACCACAAAATCTATGGTGCAAAACCTGTCATCCAAATCACCTGCCACATCCACATCTACAACCATGTAGAAATTAACCTGAACCTGCATAGCATGTGCACCTGCTACTAGTCCCTGTAAGAATCCACTGAACTGCCCTCCAATGGTTCTCTCCCGGATTGGGCTCCTAACTTGTGACAACTCCCACTACTTGGGAAAACTCAGGTTTAGTACATACCATGCACTCAACCTCATTATGTGAATCAAGACACCTGTTCATAGAACTGTCCAACCATCGGCGTGCTAACCGGTCTCACACAATCATCTTGAAACAAAGTCAACACATGAGCTTCCATGTCTCTAGAACACACTCATGCCAAAGAATCTTGCTGCTCCCAGATTCTCCATGACATCCACCTGAACTAGCTTTACCTTTAGTTCAGCAATCCCTGTATATGTAACTCTGCAACAAGCACATCATACAGAAATAGGATAGTGTAGCTAATACTATCCAACCTGGTAAAGAGAAACACAATGATCAAACCTCCATTACCCTGCAGCTAATACAAGACCATATACCCTGATCTTCCATCTCACGTATCCATTTCCGCTCTTCTTCATCCTAAACATCCATTCATCTCTCAGTGCTTACTTCCAGTTGGCCACTCTACCCAAAACACCTATTTGGTTCTCCTCCAAGGAATCACATCCTCATCCATGCCTAGCTCCCACTGTTTCCTGGATCTACTTGTTCTGCTTCTTCAACAACTTCCTGGTCCTATGCCATAAGTGAGCAACAAGTAGTGCAAAGAAGGGAAATGATGAATTTAAGAACTTACTTACACCTTCGGTCCTCCATATGGGCGCTTGAGACTCCATGACAGCTAGCTGTCCACCCAAAATTCATCTCAGTGACCGATGCCGGTCACATCTCAGTCTGCAGACGACCGAAGTCAGTTTCCTGCGACTGCCACCTTGCCAACATCGGTTTCCCCTGGCCGACGCCGGTCATTCTCTGCCCTGAGTCACCGACATCGGTCTGCACATAGCTGACGTCGGTCCCTGTCTGGACACCGACGCCAGTTTTCCTGCCGACGTCGGTCTCTGTGTTTTTCTTGTGAGACCTGACTTTTTCTCGTGAGCTCCTTTTGGATCAAACCCTTGTCCAAAACACCCTTGCTCTGCTCAGAATTCCTCTGCATCTTGTGCTGAACTCTATCCGTCACTTTCTCCTTGAAAACCAAGGCTTTCCTGTTCTTGTCACTAACATCGAATTCCTCAAGAAATGTCACCTTCTTCTTCTGCATACAGAAATCATGATCCATACCTTCCAAATCTGAAAGCATATCCTTTGACTCAAGAACAAGCATCTCTTTCTTATCTATGTGACCAAGCCTATCAAGCCACATCTCTGAATCTACAGCTGAAGTAGAAAACCTAGAAAGAGAATCAGTAGTACAAGTAGATAGATAAAGCGTACCTACTTTCTTACCTCTAGCTACAACAAGTGTACCCTTGGTAACCTTCCAAGAGTCCGCTGTGAGAGTTACTGTGCAACCCTCATCACCCAAACTTCTAACAGAAATTAAATTTCGCTCCAGAACTGGGACGTGCATGACCTCCTTTAACACCCATGTGTTACCTGTCTGTAGTTTCAGCTTCACTTTCCCTTTGCCAACAATCTGACAAGGCTTACCATCCCCTACATAAATTTCTCCAAAATCTCCCTGGACATACTCATGAAAAAATTCCCTATGTGGGGATGCATGAAAAGAGGCACTAGAATCTAAAACCCAAGATTCTACTTTATCCAAAGAACATACCAGAGCATCCTGTGCAATGTACTCTACAACATCTGCTTCTTCTTCATGTCCTTCATGCCGATCTATACCCGATCTGCAATCTCTCTTTAAGTGCCCTTGCTTTCCACACTTCCAGCAGGTTATTCTGCCATACCTGGACTTGGATCTCTTGCCTGTCTTGGACCTTGATCTCCCATGCTCTATCTTTTCTCTTTGCCTTCCTCTACCTTCAACACTCAAAACATCCCCTGATGACTCCCCTGTGCTTTTCCTGCGTATCTCTTCATTCAAGATCACGCTCACAACATCATCCACTTTTAAGACTTTTGAAGGAGACACAGTATTAGAAACTGCCATTACCAAACCTTCCCAACTTTCAGGTAATGAACACAAAATTAAGAGAGCTCTAATTTCATCATCAAATACAATATTGATTGAACTTAGCTGGTTTACTAAACCATGGAAATCACTAAGATGGCTATGAACAGATCCACCTTCCAACATTTGCAAATTAAATAAACGCTTCATAAGAAATACCTTATTCGAAGCTGAGGGTTTTTCATATAAATTTGCCAAAGATTCCATCAACTCCATCGTTGTCTTACACTGTGATAAGCTGAAAATCACAGATGATGCAAGACTCAATCTAATAGATCCCAGAGCCTTCCGATCAAGAACCTCCCATTCTTCATCTTTCATATCTGAGGGTTTGCAACTTACCCCTCCCAATGGTAAGTACAAATCTTTTTGATACAGATAATCCTCAATCTGCATCCTCCACAATTGGTAGTTCTTGCCATTAAACTTTTCCATTCGTAGCTGACTGTCTTCTGTCATTGCTCAACTCCCACTCAAACAAAAACCCTGTGAGTAACCTATAATCAAAACACACTACCCAGATCTACACCAATCTGTTAGTATTCCAACCAAAAGCTCTGATACCACTTGTCAGGTATCAGCTTTTGAACCTACAACCAAGGCTCTGATACCACTTGTCAGGGAAGTCCAAAAACAAACACACCTGTTCTGATTCCTCTTGTTGGATCTTGCTCCTCAGAAAGAGCACAGTATGATTACCAAATATATAAGCAATTAAATATGCGGAAATAACCAAGAAGCACAAGTAACTAGAATTCACCAATAGCACAGAATATGAGAGACAATACACTATCTTGTATTAACACTATATAGAAAAGAATACAACAAAGAGCCGCCACACTCTTTCACCTTACAGAGGTTTGCCACACCTCAAGTGTTCAGTAATTCTTCTCACACAACACTCTCCTACACAAAAAAAAAATGGTCCCAACAACCAACTCACGCACAGAATTGGTGTTCACCTCACCAACTAGTCAGTAATAACCCTGCCAGTACATCAAGCACTCTATAGCACTTCAAGCTGATCTCTCATGAACTTGTAACCTGCAATTCAAAGACCAAACTTACATGTAGATCCCCAATGAGCTTGCAACAACCTGTAACTCACAGATCTTACAACTAGAAGGAACTCTTCCTTTCTATCTCATACATTAACAATACATGCGAATGGGTCTATAAATAGATCCCTAACTCAAACAATAACTTAGACTCTTAATTTAGACAATTATCCTCGTAGCCCAAGACTCTAACTGGTCTCAACATGCAAACTCTTCGTTCACTTAACTAACTGTCCGTGAAACGAGCAGTTCTGGAACACACAAGCGACCGATGTCGGTCCCTGCTTGTCTGGTTTTGCCGACGTCGGCTAACTTCCTGCCGTCACCAGTGGCCTTCTGCACTGGTCTCTATCGACGTCGGTCTTGCTACCGACGCCAGTGCTCCTGGATCTCAGTAACCTTCTGTTCCACCTTGTTTGCAAGTAGCTGAAGCTTTTAGCTCCACAACCTAACACATGATTAGTTTCCTTCATGCTTCTTCAATAATGGAAACCCAAAAAGTTATTTGGAGGTTATACATAAGCATGCTAAACTAAACTCAACTACGTAAAAATTATATCCATGAAACAAAATAATATCTTAAAGATTCAATCAGATGGATGTTCATCTTTGGCTTGCTCCCTCTTAATGGGATCTTCTATAGATAGGTGGGATCCTTCATGGACTACCTCTTGGACTATTAGTTCTTAACCAAATCTTTCATTTGATACATATTTATTTGTAAGGGTTTGAATAACCTCCTTGCTTGTGATTGCTTACACAACTTCCCTCTTTTTAGTATTTGGAGAAAGTTATGGATGAATCTTCAACATTTTTTAACCCAATGGCCACTCATATTATAATGAGAGTAATAGTTCTCACCCATTTTATTGGACAATAATCCCTTCTTGCCATTATCCACACTTTAACTTGGAGAGTGGTCTTTAAAATGGGTCTCCTTACTCTTGAAGGACATGTAATTCTTTAGAATGGAATTTCTCTTCCAACACATGGCCACACAATGGCTCTTTGATTGAAATGTTTCTTACTTAAGCTATCTTGAAGTATTTTTTAACTTCTCCTTCTCCACTAACATATCTAAAACCTACATAATGAGGTCTTTCCTCAACCTGTATGGGATTAGCCTTTCCTTGGCCATGGATTCCAAGTCCCTTTCCGTCAAAACCCATATTAGTTAATCATTTTGAGCCAATACCCCAAGTATGATTCTTAAGTTCACCAAAATAAACATATACCTTTGCATACCTAAGTCATGGTTTCTGCATCTATGGTAAAGGTTGGTATTCTTTGCATGGTATAATCTTCTTTCTCCTTCACTCCTTCACCATTCTATAACATTGCCAAAATATCTACCTTGGCTTGGAACTCAAGTTGTAATTCCTGAATGATTCCCACGAGTCATTCTCCCTCGAACATCACCTAATCTTATAGATCTTGTATATTATCCTCAAAGGGATGAAATCTATGGTTATTCAAAGTTTTCCTCTTGAATCTGATGGTTTATGATTTCAATTTCTTGAAGCCTTTCTCTCTTCAGATACTTGCCTATGGTTATATTTTTTCAACCAAGAAATGTGCACTTCCAAACTATAAATTGAACAAATGAAAGAATACTAACATAAATAGAAAAAATATTATTGAACCCTTTGGAAAAATGATCTGATACCAAACTTGTTCTAAAAAGGTTATTTAATGCAAATACTCACTAATTCATCTATTTTAGATTCTTATGACAACTTTCTCAATTTATCATAGTTTAATGTGAAAATTAGATTAAATGATTAAATTTTAATATTTAAAAATTGAAATTAAAATCAAGTAATAAAGAATATATATGATCAACAAATTGAGTTGATAATAAATTTCACCCAAAATAAGGCTATGTCTTTGGGTCCACTCAAAGGCTAAACCAATTGATTAAAATGATGCAAAAATATTATTTCTTGCATCGAATTCTCCCAATAAGGGGCTCTCAATCTGCAAACAAGTGTTTGGTGTCCTTTAGGAAGTCTATCTATAGATATAGATCTACAAAAATGTTCCCTATAATGTCTCTATAATGTCTTTGCAATGGGCTCTTGGCCTTGAATGTGTTACTCTTGTAATATCAAACATAGAAATTTTGATTTCTCCTCTTGTTCTTCTTTACAAGGGATTAAAGCTTACAATATTTCTTCTATGTTGTTAATTAAAATATCAATCCTTTTATAGTGTTTTTAAGGTCCTTTATTTATGGGTTAAAGCATTATACCTTTTTCATGGTTTTATGGATTCAAATACCCTTGTAAAATGCCTCATATGCTTTGTTTTTTGAAAGAAATCCCAAAATTAAGGGATAAATACAAAGTATTGCATTTGGTTTTCCGATTATGGCGTAGATTATCATTGGGACTTAAAAATAGGTCAAGTGTGGTGATGGGGTCTATCCCCACTCCAAATCTTATATATTAACTCATGAAGAGGATTATTTAGTGCTTTGGATAATGTTTTATCCCACTTTGGTAGGAATAACAATCAATTTTTTTTAAGAGATAAACTTCATCCCTTGTAACTTGGTCATGAGACCATGTATTACATGGAACTTAACTTGAAACTCATAACACTTGGTGGAGATTTATGAATTTCACATTGAAGGCTATGATTGGTCCATGGTTTAGGTTTAACAGGTCTAGTCAGCTGATGATGTCAACACTATGTTATGTTTTCCCCTGTTTGTTGTTACCTTAAACATGCCCTAACTTTCACATACGATATTTATTTGAGCCTATTTAAATTGTATTGGAAATATCTTAGTGATTTCTTTGATGTGGGGATAGTTTTGGGAATATTTGAGACCATTTGATTTGGTCACTAGTGTAAATACCCCTAGTTCAATAAGTTACCTCTAAAAGACATTGTATACCAATATTTACCCTTGCATATTAAAGTCATAATCAGTAACATAGGGATTAAAATAGTGTCAATCAATAATGGTATAAGGTTAAATATTTGTAGTCAGCCATTTCTTATGCCATTTTAAGGTTGGAATAAAATCCCTCAAAAACTTAGAAATATCATTAAGGATTTGGATAATTAACCAAGAAAGGCATTTGGATAAATTACATTGAATATATCCATTAAACCTAAGGTTGTATCCACCAAGTGTTAAGTCACATATAACAATGTGAGTTATAACATTTTACTTGGGAGACCTTGGATTCATGACATGGGATTTATCCCATCCACTTTACATAGATGCTTAAAGTTTATACACAAGGGAGTTGTAAATATGTGTCATGAAGATGATGTTCCATTTATATATTGTAAAATTATTGAGCCTAAATATTCTATTGTGTCCCACTTGAATTAGAGTCAACCAAATATATTAGAACCTAAAAAATTTAATTCTATGAACCAATTTAAACTTTTGATTTTTGTGATTGTAGTAATGCTAAAGAAGATATTAAAAATAATGATTACCACATAAATGTTTGGATTTTTATGATTGTAGTAATGTTAAAGAGAATATTAAAAAGAATGATTACCACATAAAGGAATAGTTACTTAACCTAAATCTCACATCATTAGGCCCTAGGGAGTATACAAATAATATGAATGTGTTTGATATTAGATATCTTTATTTAAAATATCGATAATATGGAATGCTAAATTTTATTTCAACAAATGCCAAGACAATACAAAGTGAAGATAATGGGGAAAAATGGTGAAGGATGTTTTTTCTATCACAAAAAAAAATGATAAAGGATCTAGTCTTATTTTAAACTCATTAAAAATATATGTTTTTTGACTTAAGTATGCATAAAGGATGGGATATAGTGGTAAAGGACTTAGCAAAAAAGAGAAACATAAATGTTAGACACTAATCTTCAAAATTATAATTAGGATAAAGAAGGAATCAGCTAAAATAATGTTGAAAAATCACATAAGGATTTGTAACGAAAATATATGAATGATAAAGCACATGCTAAGAATGTAAAATTTATGGGTGCACAAAACATTGTCAATGGGAACAAATATTTACAATACATTCATAAAGAATTACAACCCATTGATGTTTACTTTAATAAGTAAACAATGAATTATTCTTGATAACAAGAAATAAAAATGTATGTCTCACAAGAAGATGCATAAAACATTATTCCCCACTACAAGGTTATTTCTCAAGATCATGTTATGGCTCCTATTTTATACTCATAAACTTATGGAAAAAAATAGTGTATGTTTGTTTTCTCATGATATAATAATTTAAAGCTATAGTGGTTTAGAATGTTATGATACAAATGATTTATCCCCTTTATTTTTTATGTGCCTATAGTTTGCTTATGAAAACAATATCTCTGCTATGATACATTTATATGTTTATTGATATACGTTTTATTTTGTAAATCCATGGTATTGATGGTATTATTTGAATAGATAAAAGATATAAAAGTATATACATATGAATATGGATTTATAGTTGGATGGGAAACCTTTCATGATCATTCTATGAATATTTTGGGGGCATCTCCTAGCCGCGCTTCTAGTTTTATCTTTTTTGGTTTTCTTCATCAAATTGATATTTCAAGTGATTATATATTTTCCTAGTCTATGTTACCTATTGCATGTATATTTTTGTGCTTAGTACTTATATATATGCTCATATTACTATTTTAACTACTTTAAATTTTTTATTTCTTTGTGCTTAGTTATATGGTTCTTTGCTTACTCTATTTTTCCTTTAGTCTAGAGTGTTTGACAAGTTTGCTTTATGTTATTACTATTTAGCATGCCTTTCTTGTTTACCATTAAGTGGTTACCATTTTACATGATTATATTTCTTACCATGTTATTGGTGTGAATTTATCACTTACTTTGTTTTCTCTATGCTTATGTATGATTGGTGCCATGATCTTTATAATGTATAGTGTATGCATGAGCTAAGATGACCTACAACTATCCTCTTTATCTTAATATACTAGGAATTGAATAAGGTCAATTGGATAGAGCCTAGGTATAATTAGATGGTAAGGTAAATACAAATGATATTTATAGATATAACATATGGTAACCTACAACTAATTTGTCAAGAGGAAAGGGTTACAAATCCTAAGCTTGTGACACAAAGATATATTTATCACTATACCTCAACAAAGGTTAATGGTTTTAAAGATTCAAGTAAAGTAAATGGTTTTAAAGAGGTAAAAACTAAAGTAAAATATGGGTTATAATGGTTGTAACTAGGTAAGGTGCAATGGTTTAACAAATGAGGTCTATGCAACCTAAAGTGATATGGCAAGTCTAGGCAATCCCATGTCTACACTAGCTTATTCAGTATAGGGAAGATCTTAAATAAGGATACTGTAGATATTAAAATTTGATTTATGTAGTACTTTAGTATTGTATACTTGGAGAATATATATCATGGTTATACCTTTAAATTATAGACCAACCCACTATGAAAGTCTTACATTCAATATCTCTTTGTACCTAAATTGCTTATCTATTATTTTGACCATTATTATTCTGATGACCATGCCTTCTATATTATGCATAAATATATAAACCTGATTATCATCCTTGATTTATAGTTTTAGACATGTACCTATTTTCTATCTTCTTAGACACTTGCATCCCAAATAGACACCTATGTCGATTCAAGTGTCCACTTTTCATAAAAAATGTTTAGTGCCCAAAAGTCATCCAATTTTAAAATGAAATGTGTCCTAAAGGTCATTGTAAGATATTTAGTGTGATATATTTATAAAAAATATTGGTATACATTAAAGATCAATCCTCATTCATTCCTAACCTATAAAACACCAAGAAGTCATAAGGTAATAGATCAAGAAGCACTCAAACAAAGATTCAAATGAGCAAACCTACCCTAGTCATCCATATTTATATATAAATCATATAATCAATATTCTCATAGGTTTGAAGCATTTGAAGAGTAGTTCATGAGCCATATTTTCCAAGTTACATGCTAGGTCACCACATGTCTTTGCTTATCACACATTGCATCCTTGTGCAGACACAAGCCAACATATAAGGGAGAACTAAATATGTCTAAGGCCATATTAAGAGTATTGGATATGTAGGCATCACCCATTGATAAAAAGGTCTTTTGGGCATCTCGACACCATGAGCACACTAACCCATTTTTTGCATAATCACTCCAATGGTGAAAGAGATATCGTTTAATCATTTAAAAAAGGGTGATAGCCTGTGTGCATGATCTGTCTACATCAAAATAAAGGTGGCATAAAATATAGAAGGCTCTAGTTACTTGTATCCAAATCTAATCAATATTTCATATAAGATGCCTATGGTAGGGTTAGACTCCCATGTTGACGTAACTATCCAAATCTAATGCAAGAATCTAAGGCCACAAAAAGAAAATTCCTAGAAGTTGATGACTATTCTAGGATCATCTTCCAACCCAATTCTAGCTTGTTACAGATCAGACCTATATGAGCACAATAAACTAGCTAAGTATCATTTATTTACAATTCATTTAAATATATATTAATAATAATACTTAACTATTTTTAGCCATCTCAGTTGTATAAATTTAAAATACTATTTGTTTAAATTTTCTATTAATTGGCCTACTCATTAGGTTATTTCACCATCCTTGTGTAAATCTAATCTAATACCCCTTAGACCTATATGCTCACACACCTCTAAATTTAGGGTTAATCATTTTGTGAACCTGACCTTGGTATCCAAACCCTAGATTGACTTAGGGTTTCAACTTTTCCTCTAAATTTTGATCTCTAAAATGAAAATATTTTAAAAAACAAAATTTATTTTTCCTAAAACCATGCTTAATATGGCTAAAAAATAAATTTTTCCTCATTCTAACCCTAGGGAGCATGATGGATACCATCCCTATAACCAATTCCATGTTATCACTTCTTCAAGGGGTAAGTGGCCGATCCTATAGTTCCAAAAGAAGGTAACCAACAAACCCTTCATAAAATCTTAGATGGCATGTGTATTCATATTCAAATTGAAGTACATGGGGTTTGTGTTTATGAAGCCCTCAAAGATCAAAAAATCACTATGAGTAAGTTAATATAAGAGTTAATAAATAAAAATTATTATTTTAGTTCAAGGATCACATCCTTAGAAAATCAGATTATACACCTATAAAATCTAAAATTTGCTAGTGTTAATCATGTGTTTTCATATTCCTCTGCAATGCTATACCCAACAAAGTTTCATATCCAAATGAAAATTTATAATAGAATAATTATAAAATAAGTGATTAAAAATTCAAACAAAATCCTCATAAGATTCCAAGTGAAATTCTTAGAGAAATGCTTCAAAACAAAGTGATTCAAATACCTTCTCTACATCCTATAAAGAGATCAAAATACTATTATGCATATAATAGAATGCATGGGCATCATATAGAGTAGTTTTTTGCATTAAAAAAAAATAAAAAGTCAAAAATATAGTGGTGATCCTATCATCGATACATCAACCAGGAAATCCACTCATATTATGACTACCTCTCCTAAATCATGAGTGCCAAAACAACAAATATGGGTACCAAAGGATAGTTCTAAACACAAATAATTACAAATACAAAACTTAGAACAAGAAAATATTCAAAAGGAAAATCTAAAACAATCAATATTTAAAAAAAAATAAAAATGAAAATGAACAAATACAAAAGGCAATGTTACAAAAAGAGTAATAACAAAAGTTGAAAAATCAAACTCAAGATAAACATATAAGCATTCTAAAAAGATGGTGTATACACATAATATTTTTAAACTTTATCAATTACTAATGCTTTCTCTCTTTGAAGAAATTATTAGATCTAAATCTCTGTAAGTGGACACCTTAAAGGGTGCACCAAGAATGGGGTTGGTAGAACTTTGGTGCTTCATAGAATTTTTGGCCCATATACTACCACCTAAAACCAATACAAGCTACTCTTATCTGATTCCTTAAGCATTAAAACCACACTTATACACTTACCTAGGCAACTCACCACCCAAAATAGATCTTAACTAAGCAAAAACCTATTTTTACCACTTTTCCTACTACATCAACTAGGTCAACCCCCGTTTAGGTTTAGTGCATGTTATGGAACTCTGTCATCCCAAGCTGGCATAGTTTGAGACCTGACAGCTCTATTTCTCACTTAACAAAGTTGATCGGGCCCATTACATCAATTAAATTATTTGGAGCATTTAGGGTCTATCCATGGCTATAAATAACCCCTCAAATTCATTTCTAAATAGAGGATCATTCAATTATGCATCATTACTACTCATAAATATGCTTATACAATCAATAAGAGGTTTCATTACTTAGGTTTTTGCCTTAGAGAAGTAACACTTGTCTTATGGAGGTCTTGGATGTATAAGAGAAGTCTTATATCCTATACATGATTTATATTTGTGATCCTTACAATCCCTCAACAACCTCTTGTAAAGCACCATCAACAAAGGAGAGATTGAGGCATGATGGGTTCACTTTAACAAGGTTAGTATATTCCTATCCCTTCATATTTTGATAAGTAGATATTGTAGAAGTAGTGGATTGAATTGTATCTCTCCTTGATTTGATCATTTTTATGTTATATTAGGTAGAATAATCTTTGCATGTTTATTATCTTTCTCATTTGTGCCACAAAATTTGGCGAGAACTAGATTAATTTGCATATTCATTTACTAGATTAACTTTCATGTTATTTAGTAGATTGTCTTGCTTATTATTATTACAATCATAAGACCTATATAGGGTTATCACAAAACTAAGTCAACCTTATGTGCATATAATTTTTAGTATCAAAAAACTAAATTGATTCAATCAACCTAGTTTATTTTTCTACCTTTAAATATTTAATCGAATCAATCTACTCAATTATTTTATTTTATGTATTTCTCATTTAAAAACTAGGTCGAGCAGATCAACATAGTTCTATTTTTACTATCATTTATCAATTTTATTTATAGTAAGTTGACTCAATTTTATTTAACTATTTAGTCTTCTATCTCTATAGTTCAAATTTACAATTGAACAACATAGTTTAAATTAACAATTCAACCTTTTTAGGAAATCTACTGCATCGACCTGGTTGACTCTGTCTTATCTACCAGGCTCACTCTAACTAGATAAATAATTTATATTTATCAAATTTTAAATAAATCTATTTTCCCTCTATTTTTTAAAGTTTAAATTTTAGTGTTTTTTTTACCAAGTTTTTATTTTCTATAAAATTGTATCTTTACAGTAAACTTAGTTGATCAACTCAATTTAGTTTTGTATCTAGTTTCTACCCAAAAAACTAAGTCAACTTACTCGACTATATTCACTCTATCCTATCTTCCAATAAATTTATTTGATCAACTCGACTCTGTTATGTTCTATTTGTATAGTTTGGTTAACTAGGTAGACCTTATTCTATTTATTTTTCTTCTTAGTTACAACCTACTTTGTTTGCCTATTTTTACAACTAGATTAACCAACTCAATTTTGTATTACCTGGACAACTTAATATATTTTTAGACTGTTCTAATTTATTTCTAAAACTAACTAGATCGACTAGTTTTATTTTATATCATATGGCTAACTTAGTTCATTTTCACTATTTTGTCTTCCTATTAAAAAATCAACTAGATCAACTTGGTTGACTTTGTAGATCCTACCTGACTTAGTTCAGTAGGTGGCCGACCTAGTTTATTTTATCTCTATTTTTTGACATGATCTAGTAGGTGTCCAACCTAGTTCAGTCAACTAATAAATTCATAATCATGTATTCTTTTTAGTTTCTAATTAGTCAATAACACTACTTTTTCTTCCTTATCTTCTTGTTTTACCAAGACTACCTTCAAGCATCACATGTTGGGGCATCTTATAATGCGCATCCACATATCAATTCAAAATTTTGGGCATATTACAATGCCTATCCCTACATCCAATTAGACACTAGGGAATCTTATGATGACCACTCTTTTTATACAATGCATAATAAAAAACAAATTTAACTTCAATAAACCTTCTATGACACGTGTGCTTGTATTTCACATGTTCATCTTTGATATAGACATTAGCATAGAATTTAATCATTATTTTTGTCTCATGTTTCTTTATTTTTGTGCATTTTATTTTTATTTATCTTTGTTTTACTTATACCATTGTTTCCTTTAGGTTCTTTGGTTTTATTTTACTTTATAGTTTATGAGTTGTATTATAATACCTTAGATAGGACCAGGTCTTCCTCACAAACACACTTTACTAACACCATTGTTTCCTCTTTGGTTCCTTGGTTTTATTTCATTTCACTTTCAATATTTGTTTCAAATTTGGTTCCTTTATCTCTTTTATTATTATAATTTATCATATTTTTATGTCATTATTTCCCTTAGTCTCTTTATGATTATTTGGTCCTTATTTACTTTCCCCTTTCTTGGGATGACTATTTACTCTCTCCCTCTTTTAGGATGACTAATACTTTCATTTGGTTATTGTGTTAGATCCTTGGTAGGTTAGTATGGCTTATTTTAGTGACATGACTATCATAACATAGCCCCATCCCTTTCATAGCACTATTTCACCTCCTTGTGATTAGCTACAAGCATATTCATCATTGTATCACTTATTACATGGATGGATCTCTCATAATCCCCACCATTTCATTATTTCATTTCATTTGAGACATGCATAGGTTAGTTTTGAGATTGCCCACTTACTTGTGGGCAAGTCTAGGATTCTTTAGCCATCATGGTCTTTAGGTCTTTTTCTCTAGTGACCAAGTGTAAGCTATTTTGTATTCATCACCTATTTCACTCATTATTAGTTCTCTAAATCCATATAGAGGAGGAATAGAAAAAGACAAAAAAGTTAAAATATAAATCATAAAATAAATAAAAGGTAATGATCAAGAGGCAAAAATAATCTTAAAAGTTAGATCGCACCAAAAAACATGATCTTTATTTGGCACATCTCCTATTCTAGTTGAAGCTCCAACTCCATAGTTGGCCTCATGTTAGATCTGAGGTCCATTGGGGTGTGGTAGACCAATATACTAGGGTAGGAGGTCTCAATATATAATACATTATCTAGTGCCACCTACTCTCTCATTCAAGTACTTAATCTTCATAGTAGAATGATGGATCTGTAAGGGGTCCTAAAGAATGGGGAACACATTGTGAGAAGGTAGGTCTAGTTTAATTTTCATGCAAATAGCCTTCATGGAATAATTTATGTACTTCACTTGTTATCCCAAACCTTGTGTTCATTAGTCAGAGTGTCCTAAGTCCTTGTTTTCTATAATTTCTAGTCTTTCTCACTTTCCTAGTGTTTCTCATTCCTACTAAGGATGTTCACATCATCCATGTGGTGCCTCACATTTCTTATTTACATCACATATTTTATTTTTATCCCTTATTGGATATTAATTTTAGTTGATCAAATTATTGATCGCCTCTACCTACTTACACCTATTGGTTTATCATTTGTGATTTTTGTTATAATACCTTGGATAAGACCAATTTTCATCACAAACATCCCTTACACCATTTACTTACCATTCCATATCATTATCATACTAGTCATGTCATTAGGTGGTTATGTTTTTGTACATTGTATCTTGGAATAATCACTAAGTTGAGTTGTCATTCCTTATAACATTTGATTTTCATTTATCTATCCTATCCTTATTTTATTTTTGTGGGCTTCACTTATCTTACACAAGACATTTTACATATATATATTTATTTATGTATGACTTGACATGCTTGTCTTACATCTTGACTTACATTTCATTTTCAGTAGTTTATGTTTTCTCTATGTTTGATTTGACATGCTTATCTTACATGAGAGTACCTTTCACTCACTTACATATCTTTGTTAGAGTTTTCTTGCATTTATATTTCATTTATTTATAAATGTTTTACATGATTCCCAATGTGATTTAGTGTGTTATACATTCATTTAATTTTTATGTTTTACATGCTTCCCAATGTGATTTAGTGTGTTCTATAATCATTTATTTATTTTTTACTTTAAAATTTATTAAAATTATTTGTTTATATTTTTTCAGACAACTTGTTTCATTTCTTTATTTCACTTTTTCCATTATTAAGTGAGTTTAGATTGTTACTTCTCACTCATCAATTTTGTTTTAATTAATGTTCCTTTTCAATCTTTGTTTAAAGTATGGTTTATTACTTTTTTACATCAATGTTGGATTTTATTATTTTAGTTTCATATATCCTTGGTTTGATATAGTTTGTTATTTTTCTTACTGAAGGTGCATTTATATTTTTATGTCTTAGATTAATTATCATGTGATTATTTATCTTTGTTATTTAGCCTTGTATCATTAGAGTTTGTCTAATGTATGTACTGTGCCCTCCATGATCAAGATTATTTAGCCTTGTATCATTAGGGTTTGTTCAATGTAGGTGCTTTACCCTCAACAATCAAGATTGTGTAGTCCTACATCTTTGGGGTTTGTCCAATGCATGTAATACACCCTCTATGATTGAGATTATTTAACCTTGCACCCTTAAGGTTTTTCCAATGTAGACACTGCACTCTCCATAATCGATACTATGATACAATAGTGAACCATTCAATGATAAAGGTAAGTCAAGGTATGTATATGATACTTTCAATTATTTCCTTATTGTCATTTCAATTTATGCTTTTTAATACAATTTATTATCTTAATGTTGTGGATTTCCATGTTCTTTCTCAAAACACCATCCCATGTTATAACCGTGTGACACATGATGAGATTTGAGTGGAGTATATGTATACACATAATATTTTAAAACTTAATCAATTATGTATTCTTTCTCTCTTTCAATAACCCATCAAATCTTAATCTCTCTAAGTGCATGACTTAAAGGGTACACTAGGAAAGGGATTGGAAAACCTTTGGTGATTTTTAGGATTATTGTCCCCTATATTACCACCTAAAACCAATACAAGCTACTCCTATCTAATTTCCTAAGCATTAAATCCCTACTTATACACTTCCCTAAGTAGTTCATCACTAAAAATAACTCCTACCTAAGAAAAAACCCCATTTTACCACTTTTCATATTACATCGATTGGGTTGACCCCGTTCTAGATTTAACACACATTAGGAAACTTTATTAGCCCAAATTAACATATTTTTAGACCTAATGGCTCTATTTCCTACCTAATAAAGTCAACTAGGCTGACTACATTGAACAAATTTTTGGGAAGGTGTAGAGAAAATATATGGATATAAATACTCCTTTAAATTCATTTATAAATAGAGGATCCTTAAATTATGCAGCATTACTAATTGTAAAGATAATTATACAATCAATAGGAGGTTTTATTTCTTAGGTTTTTGCCTTAGAGAAGTAACACATGTCTTGTGGATGTCTTAGATGTATAGGAGAAGTATTATAGCCTAGATTTGATTTGTTTTTATAATCCTTACAAGCCCACAACAACCTCTTGAAAAGCACCATCAACAAGAAAGAGATTGAGGCATGATGGGTTCACTTCAACAAGGTAATTATATTTCTATCCCTTCATATTTTGATAAGTAGATATTGTAGAACTAATTGATTAAAATTTATCTCTCCTTACTTAGATCATTTATATGTTATATTAGATAGAATCATCTTTGCATATTTATTATCTTTCCCATTTTTTCCATAAACTTTGGTGAGCACTAGATTAGCTTGCATTATATTTTGTAACTTAGGTTGTTTATTATTATTACAATCATAAGAACTATTTAGGGTTATCACAAAATGGCATTTAACTAAAGGCATTGGAAATGTCTCCTTTACCATTGTGTGATAAGAGATACTTTAGTGTAGGTTTAGTGGATCCATTATTGGTCATGACCACGATGTAAATGTATTGATAAACAAACCTATTAGTTGATTACCTTCTTCAAGATTGAATATTATTGAGTAGGATAAGTTATAGATCTATCTAATTTCACTTGGATATAGAGGGTTCCTAACTGTTGGCTAACAAATTTGTCCTTATATAAAAATATTTTATTTTGACTCCATACCCTTCTCTCAAGAACAAATAAGTTAAACAATAAATGGGTGAACTATCAAGACTAGTTCCCCTTTGAATTAAGGTACAACTCCATTTAAGATTTTCAATGAATTTAAATATTCAAATACACTTTTAACCAGAAAGTACTTAAAGGCAGACTAACATCCATACATCATTATGATATGAATGCGAGATTATATAACAGTTGGTAACAAAATACATAGATCTGTTTTCAATAACAATTAAATAGATAAACGTATATATGCTAAACTAGTAAATGATAAAACACACATAATAGATCGTCTAATGGAAAAGTAATTACTATATGAAGGAAGATTTCACATAGAAAACCCACTTTTAAATACTCAAACTCACAGATCTAAGTACTTAGTAATTAATTCTCATTTTCATTCACAGATGAAAAATGTTTCAGACAAACATCACATAAATTTGTAAAAACAATGGTCCAATTCTAAAAATTTCTAACTCCTTTGTCCTGTCTTCTTTGTCCTCATCTTTTTACAACCAAAAATATATAACGTTGCCTTAACTCAAACATATTTAAAACTAAACCAGAGTTAAAGTAACTCTGACCCATACGATATTTAGTTTTTACAAATTCAATAAAGATCAAGTTTCAAATATAAAAGTAACTGCATAAAAGAGACTATGTAAGTAAAATCATTGTTGAAGTGACAGACTAGGATCTCCAGATTTGCTATGTTCGATGGGGTAGACACGTTGACCTTTCCATTCCTAAAATGCTATAACAAACTCCTAAATTTTTGAAAGATTAGGAATGCTGACGTGTTTTATCCTTGCTTTCTAGATGTTTTCTTCCCTCTGAATTTTTCCCATCTTTTCTATGTGCTCCAGGAGTGTGTCAATACAATGACAAAGAGGTGACTCTACCTTTGAAATATGAGAGAAGTTTTCAGTTGATAAGATATCAATTTCTTTAATGAAGTTAATCTTTTCCCTAAAGGACTGAATCACAACATTGATGTCCTTCTCTAGTTTTCCATCATCTTTTATGTAATTGATATCAATGCTCTGTAGATCATGCTATAATAACTGAATGAATTCAGTTATTTCTTTGATCATTTTTGTGATTTCCAATTGTCCTTGTCTGGATATTGAATTTCTCCATTCAACATTTTTCTTACTTGCATATAATATATCTTCATCCAGTCCTGTCAAGTTCTTTTCTGACAAAAAATTTGTTATCCCATATTTTTGCACTTCATCAATCTAATTCATCATGCTCATCCATTTTCCTTCTTCTTTTATCCACAAAGCATTTTGAGTCTTCAAATCTTCAACAATGATTATGGTTAGATCATATACATTCTTCAATTTATGAATGTATTATGTACTATTTAAGATGATACCATCCAACCAACTATTAAATACTTTGGTAATCATTTTGCCTCTATGTATCTGATCCAACATCCTTTGATTGACAAGAGATTTTTAATATATTCTCCTCTAAAACTCCAACTAATTTTAACTTAGAGAAAGCCTCGGGGCAAGATGAGAGTATAGTCATTGAACCATTGAAATTTTGAAAATTGTGGTTCAATTTCGAGGTTTAATGATACGAAATGAAATACACATACTAACCAATAGTCACATGATCTTTCCAGAAACTTCAAACTTTAAGACATTGAACCATTGAACTTTTAAACTCCACTTTGTAGGTTCAAACATGGGACTCAAGTGGTAGGTTTAAATGGTAGGTTCAATGGGATAGGTTCAAGCGAAAGGTTCAACTATACATTAATTTATACAAAGGAAATGAGTGAACATGACTCTTTTCAAAACATTGATATTGAATTCTTGAACCTTTGAACCATTGAACTTTGAGAAATGTTCAAGTTCAAATGAAATGTTCAAAGATATACTTGAAAAACACATAAGGACAAATAGTTCTCTTTGAGAAAATTTGAACCATTGAACCCTTGAACCATTGAAATTTTGAACTTTGAGAAAGGTTCAAGTTTAAAGGTTCAATTCTTTCAAAATTTACACACAAAAGGTGATAAACGGATGAACTTTTTTTTATGGTAAAATTCATGAAAAATTGAATAAGGCTGACTCCAAAGGTAACATTAGCTCTAACTGAGGATTGTATTTTATGGCAAAATGTAGAGAACTCAGAAACTCTGGTTACATAGACTGGGAACCAAAAATGGATGAAAAAGAGAAAGACAAACCAAAAACAGGAAAGGAAAACACAAAATGCAACAAGAAAAGAAAAGGTTATGTACAGAACATGGGATACCTATTTCACAGTCAGTACAACTTGAGATCCTATCTGTTATAGGATAGGGGTAATATAGCTCCATCCAGATATTCCAATTTAAAAGAATTAGGACCAAGTACCTAATGAATTTTGAAAGGTCCTTTCAAAAGTGAATCAAATTTATCATGTGCTCCTTTAGGTTCTCTCCTTCTATCCCATAACAATACTTCATCTCCTTCCATGAAATTTTTGGGTCTAGTTTTCTGATAAAAAATATTTTTAACCTTGGTTTGATGAGCAGTAATACGATCAACTAGTTCATTCCTCTCCTCTTCAATCTTAGTTAAATACATAACTCTTTTCTCTAAAGAGTCTTGAAAGTATTGATCTTCAATAACATTTTGTAATCTAGATGTAGATAATTCCAGAGGTAATAAACCAACTCAAATGGTGCCATTCCTATTACTCTTTTTGGGGTTACCCTATCAGCCCAAAGTGCTTCATACAGTTTCTTAAGCCAATATCTGGGTTATCACTCACCAATTTATTTATGATGGCTATCAAATTTTTATTACTAGACTCTGCTTGTCCATTCCCTTGAGGGTAATAATTTGATGAGTGAGAAAGAGAGATACTATGTTCATAGCAGAAAGAAGTAAGCTCCATTAAAGAAAAATTGGTAGCATTATTTGCCACAATCTTCTAAAGAACACCAAAACTTACTAGTATATTTTCTTTGAGAAAATCACATACCACTTCTAAAGTGGTTCTCTTGACAGGGATTGCTTCAACCCATTTTGTAAAATAAGTAGTTGTTATTAAAATATGCATATGACCAGCACTTGAAGGAGGTGAAAGAGGACCAATGAAGTCTAATCCTCATTATTTGAAAGGTTCTTCAATAATGATAGGTCTCAGAGGTAATGTTGCAAGTTGTGGTCTTCCTAAGAACAATTTTCATTTTTTACAGTTAGCTACCCATTTATATGCATCTTTGAACATACCTAGCCAATAATAATAATTTATAAGGATTTTGAAAGCTGTGACTGATGAGAAATATCCACCATAGGCTTCATTATGAAAAACTTCCAATAGTTTGCATTGTTGTTCTTTATCTACACATCTCAGAAAGGTTCCATCTAATCCCTTTTTGTATAGGACATCACCCAATATCACATATTTTACTGATTTTAACTTCAAATTCCTTTTCTCCTTTAGGGATAAATGATTGGGATAGTCTCCATAAGTAAGATAATGTGCCATGTTTAGGAATCAGGGATCTTGTAAGCTCACCAATAGGACAGTAGGAAGTTCTTCTTATTTAATTCCAGCTATCAATTTGCACAATTTTTAACCTCTAACTAATTTGGTTGGCCTAATCTCCAGGTCTTACTCTTGAATTTTAGCAACCCATATTACTTTATTGTCCATTCCAACTTCTTGCTGAGTCAGAATGCTTTTCATAACCAAACTAGGAACAACTACAATTGAATGAGAATGAAGTATATAATATATGAATTATTTAATAACCTTTACTACAACAAAAGCTTGTTTCTTAGCGAAAGAATATTTAAGTTCATGTTTCTTGAGAGGAACACTCATAAAAACTATTGGGGCTTCTACATTTACTTCATTTTTCTGTAACAAGATACCAGACATGGTATGTTCCGAAGCATAGCAGTAAATAACAAAATATTTTTGGAAATTGGGATTTACCAAAGTAGGTGTTTGTGAAATTAATTCCTTAATATCTTCAAATGATTTTTAGAAGCTTCATTCCATTTGAATGTTTTTTTTTCGCTCATCATCCCCACAATACATTTCATAATTTTAGAAAAATTATGAATGAGCCTTTTGAGAAAATTAATCTGACCAAAGAAAGACTTAACTCCAGTCCTACGAGAAGGAAGACTTAACTGTTGTATTGCTCTAACTCTTTTCAGGTCAATTTTGATTCCACCTTTTGAAACTAGGTGTCCTAATAATTTCCCTTTTGTAAAATAGAAAACTAACTTCTAAGGATTAAGATATATCCCATGACTTAGGCATCTTTGTAAGACGGTCTCTAGATCCTTCAGATGATCTTCTCTTTTTCTAGAGAAAATAGTCAAATCATCAAGATAGATAAAAATAATTCTATCTTTCAAATATTTAAAGGATAAATCCATCGCCCATTAGAAAGTTACACTAGCATTAATCAGATTGAAGGGCATATAATTATAGGCAAAAGTTCCTCGAGGTGTAGTGAAAGCAGTTTTATGTTGGTCAGTTGCAACCACACTTATCTGATTATAACCTGAGAACCCATCTAACATGGACATCATTTTTGACCCAAAAATAGTTTGCAAGATGTGATCCATCATAGGCAAGGGATAATTATCTTTTAAAATAGCTTGATTCAAATTCCTGAAGTCAACATAAATTCTTATTTCTCCATTCTTTTTGCACACTGGAACAATGTTCACTACCCAGGTGAAATGATGGATTGGATAAATTATCCTAGCCTTTAGCATCTTGTCAATCTCTTTAAAGATAGCTTTAGAAAATTTTGGATTATAATTTCTCAGCTTCTGTCTGAAAGGAGTTGCATTTGCTTTCAAAGGAATATGATGCTGAAACTATCCATGTTTAAAATCTTTGAGGTCATCATAGCACCAAACAAAGACATCTTTATAATTAATCAGTAGATTAATTAATTTATTTTTCTCCTCTGGTGAGAAACACTTACCAATGGAGATCCATTTAGGGTCAGTTTCACTTCCAATGTTGATTTTCTCATAATCCTCTATTTTGTTAGCATTATGGACAAGTTTGCCTTTAGTATATTCATCTTGTCTAGTAAACAAATGTTCTAGAGAGACCAGTCCTTTAGGGATTTTGTTTCCTTTTAATTGAATTACATCATATTTTGGATTGATCTCTGGATTAGGAATGAATTATTTACATTCTTTTTTTGAAACTTCAAAATAAGTCCCCAAGAACATATCAACATTCTCCAAATTTTTTTTGATCTGTTTATTATTCTCAAAAGCTTGTCAAATTTCAGCATTATCAGAGACATTAGGATGATAGATTAGTTCTAGTCTATATGAATCCTTTTCAAAATTAGGGTGTGGGAGAAGAAGAGAAGTTGATACTTATAGAGAATTTGCTCGAGTGTTTTGGTCTCTAGGAATTGCCTCAATAGAAAAGACATCAAAACATTCTATCTCATCCCAAACTCTATTTTTGTAATGTCTTAATCTGTCATTTTTAACTGAGAAAATGCCTCTTACTTGTTTGATAATTAATTCAGCATCTCCTTTTGCCTTGATTATTTTTATACCCTTTCCTTTAGCTTCATTTAACCCAAGCAATAAAGCTTCATATTCTATAGTATTATTAGTGTTTTTAAACTCTAGCTTGAAAGAGTAAGGAAATTTTTTACCTTTAGGTGAGATCAACACAACTCCTGCTCCTAAACCAACAGTAGCACAACTTCCATCAAATTCCATGGTCCATAAATCATCTAAATGAATAGACTTTGAGGTAGATTCTTCTTTTAAATCTTTAGAGGAAAGAAAATAGTTACCAAATTCACATTCTTCAAATAAAATTTGAGACTTAGGATCATTAGAAGGATATACTGTAAACTTGCATTTAGGTTCAGGTTCCAGCTTAACTTTTTTCTTTCCCACTAAAATTTTAGCTTCTGACCAATCTAATTTAATCTGCCCTCCCAAATCTTTGCAAAAAGTCCTGCTCAACAACATTCCATAACTAGTGGGGATATCTGCTACCAAGATAGTCAACTTCACCTTTGTATTAGGATAGGCTGCAAGAGCAACTCGTGCATTTTTAATTTGTTTGAGAAAAGAGATCTATTTGCCATCCATGGAGTAACATCTACCAAATGTTTTTTTAAGGGTTAAGCCTAAAGATTTAGCTACAAAAGAAGGCATTATATTATCAGAAGCACTTGAATCTATGATACAATTACTGAGTTTATGACCATTTATGAACAAAGAAACATAAAATGGGTTGGGTTTCATATCAGACGTATAAGTAGTATCATCAGATGAATTAAGTTTCATTCTAGAAGCATGAGTGGGTGATTCAGATGGAGAGTTAAATAATTGGGCAATGGAAGACTCAGTATTAACATTTAATTGACATTCAGGTTTGACTAGTGCAGGATCATTTTTGACACATTTAACCAATTTATCAAGTTTTTTGGGTTTCAAACCGAGATATTTAGTAGGGGATATTTGAATTTTTGTAGACTTAAAAAATTATAAAATATCAAAAGAAGTATCACAATCATTTCTATGCAATAATTTGCTTTCTTGTGTCTTCAGATTAGCATAAGAGATTTTAGTAAAAGGTTCCTTACCTTTAACAGGGACTTCTTGAGTGTTAGCAAATCTCAGATTCTTTTGACTTCTAGTAAGTACAACACATGAAGGATCTTTAAGAGTAACCAATATTTCACCTCCTCTTTTATAATCTGAATCATATTCTAGGAAGTGTATTTCAGAGTCGCCATAAAACTGTTGGCTAACAGATTTGTCCTTATATAAAAATATTTTATTTTGACTCCATACCCTTCTCTCAAGAACAAATAAGTTAAACAACAAATGGGTGAACTATCAAGATTAGTTCCCCTCTGAATTAAGGTACAAATCCCTTTAAGATTTTCAATGAATTTAAATATTTGGATACACTTTTAACCAGAAAGTACTTAAAGGCAGACTAACATCCATACATCATTATGTTATGAATGCAAGATTTTATAACAATAATAGGTAACAAAATACACAGATTCTATTTTCAATAACAAATAAATAGATAAACATATATATGTTAAACCTGTAAATGATAAAACACACATAATATATTGTCTAATGGAAAAGTAATTACTATATGAAGGAAGATTTCACACAGAAAACCCACTTTCAAATACTCAAACTCATAGATCTAAGTACTCAGTAATTAATTCTCATTTTCATTCACAGATGAAAAATGTTTCAGACAAACATCACATAAATTTGTAAAAATAATGGTCCAATTCTAAAAATTTATAACTCCTTTTTCCTGTCTTCTATGTCCCCGAATTTTTACAACTAAAAATATATATCATTGCCTTAACTCAACCATCTTTTAAACTAAACCAGAATTAAATTAACTCTAACCCATATGGGATTTAGTTTTTATGAATTCAATAAAGATCAAGTTTCAAATAGAAAATTAACTAAATAACTGAATAAAAGAAACTATGTAAGTAAAATCATTGTTGAAGTGACGAACTAGGATCTCCAAATTTGCTGTGTTCAATGGGGTAGACACGTTGAGCTTTTCATTCCTAAAATGTTGTAACGAACTCCTAAATTTTTGAAAGATTGGGATTGCTGATGTGTTTAATCTTTGCTTTCCAGATGTTTTCTTCCCTTTGAATTTTTACCATCTTTTCTCTATGCTTCAGGAGTGTGTCAATACAATGACAAAGAAGTGACTCTACCTTTGAAATATGAGAGAAGTTTTCAGTTGATAAGCTGTCACTTTCTTTAATGAAGTTAATCTTTTACCTAAAGGACTAAATCACAACATTGATGTCCTTCTTTGGTTTTCCATCATCTTTTATGTAATTGATATCAATGCTATGTAGATCATGCTGTAATAACTAAATGAATTCAGTTATTTCTTTGATCATTTTTGTGATTTCCAATCATCCTTGTCTGGATACTGAATTTATCCATTCAACATTTTTCTTACTTGCATATAATATATCTTCATCCAATCGTATCAAGTTCTTTTCTAAAAAAAACTTTGTTATCCCATATTTTTGCACTTCATCAATCTGATTCATCATGCTCATCCATTTTCCTTCTTCTTTTATCCACAAAGCATTTTGAGTCTTCAAATATTCAATAGTGATTGTGGTCAGATCGTATACATTCTTCAATTTATGAATGTATTTTTTACTTTTCAGAATGATGCCGTCTAACCAACTATCAAATACGCTGGTAATCATTTTGCCTCTATGTATCTAATCCAACATCCTTTGATTGACAGGAGATTTTGGATATATTCTCCTCTAAAACTCCCACTAATTTTAACTTAGAGAAAGCCTCGGGGTGAGATGAGAGTATAGTCATTGAACCATTGAACTTTTAAAAATTGTGGTTCAATTTCAAGGTTTAATGATACGAAATGAAATACACATACCGACCAATAGTCACATGATCTTTCTAGAGACTTCAAACTTTAAGACATTGAACCGTTGAAATTTTAAACTCCACTTTGTAGGTTCAAAAATTGGACTCAAGTGGTAGGTTCAAACGGTAGGTTGAATGATAGGTTCAAGTGAAAGGTTCAACTATACATTAATTAATATAAAGGAACTGAGCAAACATGACTCTTTTCAAAACATCAATATTGAATTATTGAACCATTGAACTCTTGAACCATTGAACTCTAAGAAAGGTTCAAGTTCAAATGAAATGTTCAAAGATATACTTGAAAAACACGTAATGACAAACAGTTCACTTTGAGAAACTTTGAACCATTGAACCCTTGAACCGTTGAACTTATTGAACTTTTGAACTCCGAGAAAGGTTCAAGTTCAAAGGTTCAATTCTTCAAGAATTTACACACAAAAGGCGATAAATGGATGAACTTTTTTATATGGTAAAATTCATGAAAAATTGAATAAGGTTGACTCCAAAGGTAACACTAACAAAGGATGCAAATCAAGACATGTCTACAAAATCAAATTATATAATATGATTTCCAAGGATCCAAACATCATATACATGACATTTATAGAGGAACAAATAGTTAAGTGAAATTCTACAAATTTTATGCTTTCATCCTCAAATACATAAGTCAAGGAACACATTACATATTTTCCTAGTGTGCAAGTAAAGATACATGACTCTTCTTTATCCCATAATGAGATGTAACATTATGACAATGATAAACATACTCAAGAAAAAAAAACATTCAAGAAGGAAACCCCAATCTATGGCATAGATGGTTTTTCATACATGGATGCTCAAAATGACACATCAAAAGTTCAAGAATAATCTAAGAAGTTCCATGTCTCATATAATAATCATTACATTAACAATTATCATCTTAACAATATAAAATATTGGTATGATCCTGATGATAGTGATTACACAACATATGAATATGACACACATGATATAGAGCCTTTATAGAGGCATATCCTTGATGAGTAAATTGAATTCTAGTATCACCTTTACTTGTACATCTCTTTCTTACTTATCCTTCCAAATATTAAAAAAAACATTCAAAAAATTCAAAAATACCAAAAAAATTAAGCATGTTCCTAGTTGTACTATTTTATAATATATATGTTGTTTTCTCCATGTTAGTAGATAACATATCATTCCTTTACTATAGACACGTATGTTTCATGCATCATTTGAGTGTGATATAGGCATACCCAGATACATGATTTATGCACATATAGATGTTGGGCCTTCATTCCACTCACACCTAATTGCTTTGGGGTAATATGCTTCTTTAATCATGACACACCTAGGTTATATTTTTTTATGATCATTTTCCATTATCATGTTTGAGCTTATATAATTACACATGCCTATATACATGCTTACACCTTTCATAGTATATTTGATATGCTATGTAGTTAACATTGCTTGAAAACACATAAGTTTAGGAACTAGTATTCTATGTTTACATTGGTTGCATATATTCCTTTCTTGTTATTGTCTTGAATTGTATTGCTTATTTGAGCATTTAAATATGCTCCATTGATTATGGGCCTCATGCCATGCTTGCCTATTTGGACAATTAAATATGACATTGTTTATTATATGTATATTTGAATATGTTATTTTATACTTTGTGTACATTTTATTAAGTCATGTTCCTTTGATTAGGTGGAATTTGAACATGTCCCTTGTATGAGGTCTCCTTGGATAATTTCCTCTTTATTTACTTTAGAGTGATCTTGTGTGTATAATTGATTTCTTATTGAGATTATACTATTACTCTCTAGACATTGACATGAGTTACATCATGCATCTTAGGATTTGATTTGATCACATACTACATAGTACAATGTTACATCTACCTAGACATATTAATCATAAATGCTACATGATCCATACACAAATTATACAGTTATATTATATTTTTAAGGTAAGGTAACTACTAGATTCTATTTCTCCTCACCTTAAATGGGAGACATATTAGTGGGGGCATGTCACAGAGCCATGGCTTCCACACTTTCAAAATTTCATATTACAGTGGGGGCATGTCAAAAAGGCTTGAAATACAAACTTATTTATTACTCAACATCTCCAAATTATAGTGGGGGAATATTATGGAAACATGTTCTCTACATTTACACTAGTTCTCAGATTCTCCATATTTAGTGGGGGAATGCCATATAAACATGTCCTCCACACTTGTGCACCACTTTCAAATTAACTAGATTTCATAGGCATATGATTTATATACACATTTGTGGTAGTATTATATACATTAGTACTATTAGTATAATTATATTTTATATTGAGACATATATGAGGTACATATGCCATGCAAAGGGTACCTAAAATGAAAAAACAACTCAATTTCTAGATTTAAAATATTATTTTGAACTGTTATCATACCCAAGATGGACTGATATTCACTATTATCAAGCCAATCTATGGTAGTAGTTGGTTCACCCTTGGAATCTTGAGTTCATTAGACCTTTCAATCTAACCAAACTTATAAGTTAGATCTGATTAAATCATCTAAATTTACCAGACTTATAGGTTGGACTTTATTAAATCATCCACCCTTGCTAGATATATAGTGTGAGTTGACTAAATCACTCACACTTAATAGATTATGCATATATTTACATTGCATAATTGAGATGAAATAAGCTCAATGGTCATGTTGTAACTCACCTTTAGACTAAGGTTAGGGTATATATATATATATATATATATATATATATATATGCACTTACAGGTTTAGATTTGTCATAATCTTAGATTCAATGCTTCCTAATGAGACATTCTTTCAAATCAAACTGATAAAAGGCAAGATGGTTGCATCAACATACAAACATACTCCTAAACTAGCTATTTATACTTTCAAGCATATCAAATTATTTCAATTTTAAATTTCATACACTAATTATATACTTTAACATGCTCTTGGTTATAGGCCAGTCACCAAAAAAGCACTCAAGTTAGGATCATGCAAAGACAAGGTGTGTATACACACCCAAATATGAATTTATTTCCTTTAAACTAATAATTACATTACTAGATTAAATGGAGGGAAATGTAGATTCTAAAATATTATTTATGTAGTATCTCGGTATTGTACACATGGGAAATATTTATCATGGTTATATCTTTCAGTTATAGACTTTCCCATTATCAAAAGGCTCCCATTCACTATCTCTCTATGCCTAAATTACTTATTTATCAATCCAACCATTATTATTCTAATGACCAGTCCTTATATACTATGAAAAAATATCTAAACCTAATTATTATCCTTCATAGTAGTTTTCACTTGCACCTAATTTCTAGCTTCCTAGACACTTGTGTTTGTTGTGACCAACACATTCCCTTCTTCATAGAAGTGGGGGACCACTTTGTAAAATTATTAACCAATAGAATTCTCTAGTTCTTATTTCACTTTGGTTTTCTTGAGCATATTCCATATTTGTAATGGTGAGTTGATATCTTTTGAGAGCCCTATAACCTCTGAAGGTAATGAATTCAAGTCTTGGTTGTATCCTAAAATGAAATATGAGATTTTTTATTTAGAATATTTAATGTTTTAAATTTTTATAGGTTTTATTTCATATTAAGGTTCCTGGAGTCTTAGTCTCTAAGAGTGTTAGATTCCTGGAGTCCTATGTGGCACCTAGTGAGGTTTAGCTGGCAGGTAGGTGAGCGTTTGTATTTGTCACAATTTTTTTCCTTTTACTTAGTCTCTTTTTGTGTATTTATATAAGAGGAAACATTAAATGGTAAAGACCTACATGGACCAATTCTAGGGGTGTCCAGACTTGTCAAACCATAACTAATCAAGATACCATATTGTCAAAAAGTTTAGTCTCCCTGATGTATCAAAAATGTCAGAACTTGGGAGGGCTTAACCAATGAGAAGGTGCCACATAGATGACTAAAATAATGGTTAGTATCTCAAATTTACATAGATGTTAGATCTTGGGAGAGCTCGACTGGATGAAAAAGCACCATGTGGCCCATTGTTAAGCTTTTTAGTCTCCTAGACCTGACAGATAGAGCTTGAGGGAGCCTAACTTATCATAACATGCCACATGGAATTTCTGTGTAGATTGGTATGAAGATACCAAGAGACCCTAGGGTGTTTAAAATAAGGTACAATAATATTTGAAAGGCTAATCAAAGTATTCCACATGTCTACCAGATTAAATTTTCTTCTTTACAACATATAAAGATGAATAACTAGGTTGTACCTAAGTGGTGGTCATTTTTTTGCATAAACCAATTAGCAAGGGACATGTGGCACAAAATAGGAACCACTTGAGAAGTATTAAAGATGATATGGCCATGTGTCAAGCACATAGAAGGCATTGATTAGGTGGGAAATTAGGCCCTGATTAGACATTTTAAAGAATCACATCATGATTTCTAAATCTAGCAGGTGGCATATGATCATGATATCTAATTTTATGTCTAGATTAGAAAATAGATGGGAAGATCAAAACACCAACTTGAATTTGAATTCACTCTAAGTGAGCTACCAAATTTCATCAATATAAGAGATGTATGTAAACCTCTATAAGTTCCTTGAGGTGAACTCATTAACCATTATTGATCCCAATTCCCAAAATCTACTCCTCAATTTTTACTCCTACTAGTGCCTTCTTTATTTCCCCTTTGCTTAAGGATTGGTATTATAGAATTCTATCTCAGTTATAATGGTCACCTCATCCTCTAACCCTAAAACTGAGCCATAATATAGGAACACAATTTTTTTAGAGGGCTTAACAAGTTTTAAGCACTATAATGAGGTGTTAAAGGCCATTAACTTGGTGACCAAATCCTTTGGTAGTGATAATGAAGATGAGGCTGTTTCAAAGATGCCCTTAGGGTATATGATAAGTATGAGTTATACTAAACCATAGCTAAGATAGAGGTTTTCCCTTGTGCCTAAATATTTTCTAAACTATTATTCATAGCTAAATGAGCATAGGATGGTGTACATAACATTGTTTGCTATAAAGGTTACCAACATCAGATCACATACATTTTGAGAGGTGCCTTTAAAGCCTACTATAACCTAATAGAGTACATTATCACCTATGATTCATATATGATGACCACCTAGATAAACTCTCATTAGATATATGACATCTTGAAGGACTGGATAGATAACCCTAATACAAAATGGGTCAATAAGATGGATGTGAATGCATACATAGTTCACACCTTCAAATAAGGAATCATAGTTAGGATGATACTATTTGATCGATTATTTAGGGAGAATAACTTCCTGCATATCAACCTTATATGGATCCCCTTGCTTCATATAATACTATAAGGTGATTAAGTCCTTGACCTTAGAGGGATGATCAATTTTAATATGATCAAGGCAATGCAAGATTCTCAAGGAGGAGGTCACTTCTACATGATGAGATACTTGGTATATGTAGTCTACAAAATGCTCACATTTAGAACTATTGCTTTTACAGCATGGGTTCCTGGAGGTGTTTTGGTCTACAGTTTTATACAAACTATTTGGCCCCCATTATTAGAACCACATCTTAGAGATATGTAAGTCTTTATACTTAGCAGTCTATATGGCCATCATTGAGGCACCCATGCCTTGACTATCAAAAGAGATTAGGGACTCTCTTAACTCTATTGGGGATTATTGGTACTTCTTAGAGGATACAATCATTCAAGTGGTAGGTATTCTCAAGGATCCCCTCTACCTACCATGTCAAGTCTTAAATGACCTGGTTGAGCAAGAAATTATGTATCAGCTAGTAGAGGGTATATTTGGGAATTACACAAGCCACTAACAAAAGGATTTATTTATCCTCTTAATTACCATCATACACCATGTATACATATCCTTACCCCATTTATATAATATGGTGGTAGGAAGAGACTCCTTACCCTAGGTAAGGCTAAACATCAGGATTGGGATCCACATGGCATCATCTAAACTCACATAGAAAAGTAACATGCCCACCTAAACATCAACTATGGCCACCAACCCCATGAGGAGGATGATATCTATCTAAACTTAACTGATGTTCATGAGTTGTTTTCCTAAATCAAAGTAAGGAAGAATAATAAAGGAAAATGGGCTCATCCTAGGCTATCTACCAAAGCTATCCTTACCTCTTCCATATCAACCTATCCTAGTGAGGATGTTTAGGTAACTCCCCCTAGGTTTCAAGGAGAATTATATAGGGAGTATTGATAACTTATCCTCCCTGAGCTTCTCCTCCTTGAGCTCTTACCCCTTGATCCTTAGCTCTACCTCCACTAGTTCTTATGTTTCAAGCAACTCAACCTCAGGTAATTCAACCCTTAGTGACTTGGCCTCAAGAAAATCAAATCCAATACAATTGACCTTAGGCTACTCAAGCACTCAGGTTTGGCATCACTATCAGCTTGAATAAAATTTCAAGGAGGGACTAACAACAAACACTTACACATATCCCTTTCCATGATCCCTCCACTGTCCAACATCATCTTACACCACCTAGCTTCACAACTCCCCAATAGTCCACTTAAGTGGTACCTACCCTTTTTCCTATTTCACCCCCTTTACAATTCACCTTAGTATCTCTAGCCTCAACCATGCATAATATCTTCACCTCCTCATTTCAATCTGCATCATCCATCCCATAAGTAGGGATATTTATTGTGTTATCACTAGCCATTCCACATGTCTAGATACCTATAAGGGACTCATCACCAACAAGTACAAATATGAATCATGTAGTAAGTGAAACTATGTACACACTTCAAGTGACTCAGGTAATTTTAGTAACAACTTCAGCTATCTAATAGGTTCTTTAATCAGTCCCCATAGCCTCTACCATCCTTGTTCCCTCTACTGCAACATATAAAGCTAATTTAGGCAAGAGGCATTGAAAGAAGTAGAAGGGAATTAATCTTTAGCCTTTTATTTTGGTCCCAATTGTTCCCACTGATCTTCTTGCACCACATCTTGTGGCACCTCACATCATTCCTAGGCCTACCTTTTAGATCATCTTAGGTGCCCAACAATTTGGATATGACTAGCCAATTTCTTCCTTTCTATTAAATGCCCCTCTCCTTGACATCATTTCCTCACATGTCAATTTGACCCACAACCAATGATAAGCCTAGATGTTCCCTTGGGATTCCCCATTCATCTTGCCTCATTTTCCCCCCATGCCTCCTCTTCCTCAATGGATTTCATATTTCATCCCTCCCAATTTTTCCATTCCCCTTCCACCTTATCCTCCACCTATCACAACCATCTACATCACCCCACCAACACCTCCCTTTACCTTGGGTATAGCTATGGTGTCGTAGGCACCTAAGATGACTCTACAGGGTGACCTCATTATGTAGTGGGAATTTGATTGTACCATGAGGAACATGAGGATAACCCTTATCCAGAGGTTCATCTATAAAGGGAACCTAGTGGTCTGAAAAACTCAATAAGACATATTTTCCCTCACCAAAGTGAAGACATCCATGAGAGAAGAGAAAGTGGTTGAGGACCTAATCTCGATGCTCTGAGATACACACGATATGTTAAATAAGATAATGGAAGACATGTAGGAGTAAGTCTAAAGCATAAAAGTGTAATTAAATAGTTTATGACCTACATAATTGATCAAGTAAGTTAAGGATGCCTTCCTATACTTTTCTTAGCTTTGGGAGAGGTAGTCAAAACTCTGAGGGATAAAAAGATGCATCTTCAAAGGGCCCAAACATATGTAGAGAGGATTAATCTAGAAAAAAACAAGTGTAGGAAGCTAGTAGTGATCCCAAATAATGGCATGTTCCTAGGATTAAATTTCATGCCTATCTAAGACCTGAGCCTCTAGCATATGTACATCTGAAGCATGAGGGATACGATTGAAAAATGGTTGAACATGGTACAAATGATAGTGGATCCCATGGAAGAAGGTAGGAATAAGATATTATATTACTTCAAAGAGGTTAAAATTATTTTGTTATTCTACTTGGATGGCACTTTGATAGATAAGAATGAGTTTAGAGTTCACGTGGGTCACTTTAACTAGGTCATGAGGAATAAAGTGGAAAAGGCTAACAAGTTCAGAGCCCAGGTGGTGATCAAACTCTCTACCCAATCCAATATGATTATTAGTTAGGTTTCAAAGGTCAAAGTGACCATTAGGTCTCCACTCTAATTTTATCATAGACTAATAGCCCAATCATATGTGATCTTTTTGGAGCCACCAATGAATTTGGCCAAGTTGAACTAGGAGTTTGGCATAACAGTAGATACAATGTTTACTAGTGAGGTAGAATCCAAATTTTTGGGATTTGGTTTTTTTTTATGCTTGGATTACACCCTTGAGGAGATGATCAACTCTCCTCATCCAAATGACAAAGTGGAATCATCTCTCTTACTGTGGGTAATAATTTTGTTGAGATGAATCTCTAGATTAGGGGCTAGCTCCCCTTGATGCACCTTTAAAGATCTCTCTAATATATTAACTGTGTATGAAAAGAGTTTAGGAAAATAAATAAGAAAACAATTAGGGATGCACCAATATTTTATATCCTCCCAATTAACTGAAACCACTACTTTAAAGATAAAACAAGGTGTTTTTTTACACAGGACTCATAACTCAGGAACCATTCCTACATCAATATTTCATATGCTATATTCAAGAAGGTATATGATTCTTAATAATGAAATTAATGATCCAAAGAAATATACAGTAATGAATCACTTCTATGATATATCTACACTTAGAAAAGAATACTAGCAAAGACTTGTAACAATCTTGTTTCTACAAATTGGTAAACCATCAAGAGTACAAGCTAGAAAAGACAATCTTTCACTAGACTAGACCAACAATGATTCAATCATTACTCAATATTATTACATATGAGAGGCAATTACACTTGTATATCTTTTCAAGAGTTCTTTGATTACAAATCTGGATAGAGTTTACCCAATAACCAACAAAGGATGTGAAATGAGCCAAGAGAATGCATATGTATAGCCTTGAGAGGTAGAGAAATCAAAGGAAGTTAAAGGGTCATTTAGACATCTATCATCTTGAGAGAAATAGTTAAATTTACATGTAGGAGAGAAGTGGGTGAGCTATGCCATGTCACCAAATGAATCAGTTACAATTGAACCAAATGTCTTAGTTATAATTGAATCAACTATAGTTGAATAAGTTACAACTGAAACAAATGCCTCCATTACAATTACCACTTGTTACTTTTATCCTCACCTTTAGGTTCCCACTGAGCCTTTCTTTTAAACTCGAATGGCTAGTTTAAGTAGTCTAAAATTGATGTTTTGAGGGCCATCACTCCTTGGGCATTTTCTTCAGACATTTTTTTCATGGTCATTTTTTGCCGTTTTGCTTCCTTTGTATCGAACAAGTTTTTTGAAAGAATTCCTCAAACAATATTTTTGAAAGAATTATTTTTGTTGGAATTTTTTTTTGATTCTTTTGGTTCTTTAAAATGGCCCTTCAACAAAGTGAAAAAGGCCTTTTCTAAAATGAACATACCCTTCAACTTCTTGCAAGTGACCCTTTAGAAAAATTGGAATGCCCTTTGGGAAAGTTGAAAGTGCCTTTTAGCTTGAAAAAGTCCTTCAAAAAAGTTGAAACATACCCTTAAAAAAGGTTGTCACATACCCTTTAGAAAATTTGAAGTTCCTTTCAAAAAATTTATCTTAGACAAAATGTCTGAAACAATTCCTTCAAAAAAGTTGTCACATACCCTTCGAAAAAGTTATCTCAGACAAAATGTTCAAAATAATTCCTTTGAAAAAGTTGTCACACACCCTTCAAAAAATTTAAATTGTCCTTTTCTGATTGAAACATACCCTTCAAAAAAGTTGAAAGTGTCCTTTTCAACTTGAAAGATATCTTTTGGAAAAATTGCAAAGTATCTTCAAAAAAATTAGGCAGATAATTTGTCTGAAAGAATTCAGCACTTTGTTTTTATGAGATTTGTCTCAGACAAATTGTCTAAAAGAATTCATTACTTGGCTGAATGAAAAGTCTAAAAGAAATACACTTAAAGAAAAATCTTCAGACAAAAAGTCTAAAATAATTCAACAAAGGCTTTAGCAAAGACCAAAAATGAACTTTCTAAAAGGAATAGGATTTGTACATTTGTTGTGGGCTTTATCAAAGAACACTTCTTTTGAAGAAAAGCTAAGTACTAGACCTAGCCAAAGATATAGACTTAGATGATTTTTGTAACTAGGGGTGCCCAATTTTGTCCTGAAGGGAAAAAATTTGGTCAATAGTTTATTAGGGGCTCCTCTATGTATCAGTTAGGTGGGCCCTCAAATATCTATGGGGAAGTGGGGGATATTCTTTTTTTTAAATATAATTGTAATAAATATGGGAGGCCATCATGGCCCATGATGGTAATATTGTGCTACTTAGAGGCGAGCCCTATCCTTATCTATAAATTTTAATTTGCATCTTATTGTAAAAGGTACATATTTTTGGTTCTAAAATGTTGTCAAAATAAAGTCAAGATTTCACCTATTTTTCTTTCATCATTTAGACTGCCAATGTCTACCATGATAGGCAATCTTTGTAAGTGAACTTGTTTTTTTATGAATATAATTCTTTTTTTCTGCTAAACTAGTTATTTATTTACTAGTGTGTTGCTCATTTCCATTTTTGAATGAATGTTAATGATATAGGATTGAATAAGTGTTTTGTTATAAAATGAATATTGTGGTTATAATGTGTTGTGTTGTTCTGACCCATTCATAAACCCATCTCATTTTCATTTACAACTTTAGTAATATGTGTATCTATTTCTAGATTATGTTTGAAGGACCTATGTGTTGTCTACTATAGGCTCTTTAATTTTTGATATTTAGTGGGGGTTTATGAATTAAGCATCTCTTTTTTTTTATTTAGATTTATCCCCTATGTAAAATTGAGTTAGAACCCTTGGTGAAACTTGACACATAGTGGTGTAACTATGGTAGAGCACTTAGTTGGGTTCTTTAAGCATTCGCACCTTTTATGCCTGGAAACACTCTTTCCTACCCTACCTTTCCCTCCCTTTTATGTTTATTTTAAGGCCCTAACATTTACAATGATTTATAAAATTTTAAGGCATTATTCAGTAGCAAATGACAAATATAAGTTTATTTAATTGATAGTTAAACCAAAGTGAAAATGTTACACAAATATTGAACCTTCAGTGGTAATAATCAATGACCTTTGAGTATAAAAGGGTAAACTACTTGATCCATGGACTAAACTAGCATCAATCCTAAAATTAATAAGGGGATAATTTATCCCATGTATTATCTCCTAATTTATTTTTCTGAGCGCTCAATGTCATGAGTACCTTTGGAGGTAGAAAGTATTTAGGCCCATACTAAATAGAAGGTTGAGGATGAATTTCCTTGTACATCTTTTGGGGCCTCTTTCTTGAATAAACATTAGCTATTACAATAGAGAGAGTAAGGGTCATAGAGGCCATGGGGACTAATTGAGGAATATGATAGATAGTCAAAGGTGTTATTAAAATAGACTATGCCACTTGATTTATGCACATAGTTACACTTACTGTGGTATTCATACTTGCACTTGTTAGGGATAGGGCCCCTACAAGTATATAGACATATGGAATGACTAGTAAGGGCACCATGGAGATCCTTACTTGTGGGATGGATGATGCATATGGAAATAAATAGGTGAGGGTGATGCATGTGGCCAAGGCCAGAGGCACTTGGGTGACTTATGGAGGGGGTGAAATGGGAAAAAGGGGAGGTACCACTTGAGTGGACTACTGGGGAGTTGGTAATCTAAGTGGTGTGAGAGGCTATTGGAGAGTAGAGAGAGGAGGGAAAAGGGATCTTCATAGGTGTTAACTATTGGTCCCTCCTCAGACTTGTCTCTAGGCTACTACTCATGTCAAACCTGAGTGCTTGAGTATCCTGAGGTTGAGTCACTTAGAGTTGATCCACTTGAGGTTGGGTCATTAAGGGTTGAACTACTTGAGGTCAAGATGCTTAAACCAAAATAGGTGGTGAAGGCAGAGCTAAGGGCCAAGGAGCAAAAACTTGAAGAGGATAATCTAAGGAAGGATAAGTTATCTTGATTCATTGTATAATTCTCCTTGAAATCTAGGGGGAGTTACATGAAAATCCTCATCGGGCTAAGATGATGTGGAAGAGGAAAGGCTAGCTTTTGTAGATAGACTGGGCTGAGCCTACTTTCATTTCTTCTTCTTCCTTGCCTCAATTCAAATAAAAACCTCTTGATCATCAGCCCAACTCAGATAGATATTATCCTCACCATATGGATAGTGTCCATAATTGATGTTCAAGTAGGCCTAATACTATTCTATACACGTTTAGATAAAGCCATGTAGATCCTAATCACATTATTCCACCCTACTCAAGGCAAATGAGTCTATTCCTACCACCATATTATATAGAGTGGGAAGGATCTATATATGTCATGCCTGATGGTGATTGAGAGGGGTTAGCATGCCTTCTATTTTCTATTAATATAATGTGTGAAGATGCCCACTACTAGTTGATATGTGATTTCTTACTTGGCTAGGTGGTTTGGAACCTGATAGGGTAGGTGGAGGGGAGCCTTGAGAGTACCTTACACTATAATTATTTTATCCTCTCTGGAGTACCAATAATCCCCAATAAGGGAAGAGTCTCCCTAATATCTTTTGAAAATTAAGGCATATGTGCCTCATTGATGGCCATGTAGATCACTGAGTAGAAGGACTCACATATCTCTTGAATTTAGTTTCAATAATGGTGTTCATATAGTTTTTAAAAAACTAAGTGGACCACAACACCTTCAAGAACCCATGTTAGAAAGGTAAAAGGTTTAAAAGTGATCATTGTGTAGACTACATCTACCAAGTAGATCATCATGTAGAAGTCACCTCTTCCTCAGGCATCTCCCACTACCTTGATCATAGTGAAATTGATCAACCCTCCAAGGTTAAGAACTTTCTCACCTTAGAGGATTATGTGAAGCAAGGGGATCCATATAAGGTTGATTTTAAGGTAGTCATTATCTACGAACAAATGGCCAAGTAGTATCATCCTGACACATATTCCCTCCTTAAAGGTGTGAATAGTGTATACTTCCACATCTGTCTTATTGACGCATTTTGTATCAAGGTTATTTTACCAATCCTTTAGGACATCATAAATCTAGTGAGACTTGGTTTAGGTGGTCACCATATCCAAATCATAGGTGATATTGTACTCCAGGAGGTTATAGTAGGATTTGAATGTTTCTCTCAAAATGTCTATGATATGATGCTAGGAACTCACAAAACAGACCGTGTCATGGACACCATCTTATACTTGCTTAGTCATGAGCAATAGTCTACCAAAAAATTTATCAAAAGGGAATACCTTTGGTTTAGCTACAACTCAGTACAAACTGCACTTCTCATATGCCCTGAGGGCATATTCAAAGTCAACCTCCTCTTCATCATCACTTTGAAAGGATTTGGTCACTAGGTCAATGGCCTTGACAACATTTTTATAGTTATTGAAACATGTCAAGCCATCCAATAAAGTTGTGTCCCTATACTTTAGCTCAATTTTAGGGTTAGAAGATATGATGGCCATTATAGATAGGATGTAATTCTACAATATCAAGTCTTGATCAAAGGGGAACATGGAGGGTACTAGTAAGATTAGAAAGCAAGAAGTACATTATAATAAATTAGGATAAATAATATCTAATGATTGGACCTTGAGGTACTTATAAAGGTTTGCATACATATCCTACTTTGATGGCATTTGGAAGCTCACTCAGCATGAATTCAAATTTGAGTTGGTGGCTCAATCTTCCCATTTATTTCCTAATCTAGAATTAAACTCAAAGATCATGATCATATGCCACCTGTTAGATTTAATGATCATGAGCGACACTTGAAAATGTCTAATTAGGACCCAATTTCCCATCTAATCAATGCTCAAAGCATGGTGAGCACATAATCATATCATCTTTATGACCTTTTGAGTGGTTCATGTTTTGTTCCATGTGTCCCTTACTAATTGGTTCATGCTATAATGGCTACCACTTAGGTGTAGCCTAGTTCTTCATCTTTATCACCTAGGAGAAGAAAATACTAGCTAAAGGACATATGGCATTTATTGATTAGATTTTTAACTTTGATTGTACCTTATTTTGATTGACCTAGGGTCTCTTGGGATCTTCTTACCAATCTGCATGGATATTCCATGTGGCATGATGTTACTAGTCAGGCTCCCCCAGGATCTGACATCTCTATCAAGTTTAGGAGACTAACAAGCCTAACAATAGGCCATGTGGTGATATTTAATTCATTTGGGATCTCCTAAGCTCTGACATCTCTATCATATCTAGGAGACTAACCATTGTGTTAATGATCTATGTGGCACATTCCCATTTGGTTAGGCCCTCCCAAACTTTGACATTTCTGATAGATTTGGGAGAATAACCATTCTGATAGTGGGGTATCCTAATTAGTTAGGATATGACAAGTTATAACACCCATGATAGAACTACATGTAGTAATTTCCCATTTAATTTCTCTTCCTGCATAAATCCAAATAAATAAGCCCAAGTTTGAAAATCAAAAGTGTCAAACCATTAATCTCAATTCTTCAAAGAGCTATCAAATTGTTAATGTAGTTCATGACTGGACAAACCTAAAACTTGAATAAATTTGAAAGTTGTTTTTGAAATATAAGGATGTAATTTATAGGGCCTATGGAGACCTCAAAGTATTTGAACTAAAATTAATTACTCACACCATCTCATTAAAACTAGACTAGAAACTATTCAATCAAAGATAAATACTTGTGAACCCAATCATGGAACCATTAATACACAGAGAGATTCATAAATTAATCTCTAATGGGATAATCTTCCTAGTTTTCCACTCTACTTGGGTAGCCAATCTTGTGCCCATGTGAAAGAATAATGGATAACTTAGTTTGTGTGTAGACTTTAGAAACCTAAATCAAGATTCAAACAAAGATAACTATATTTTACCTTCCCTCGATGAAGTGATCCAAATGGTGAGTGGATCCCATATGATGTCTTTTTGGATAGAATATCAAGATATAACTAGGTCCTGGTCAATTTGGGAGACTGATTGAAAACATATTTCAAAACCAAATGGGGTACATTCATCTACAATAGAATGTCATTTGGGCTAACTAATTCTAGAGCAACATTTTAGAGGGTGATATATTTTGATTTTGAAGGTTTAATTAGAAAGTGCATAATATTTTATATGGATGACTTGACTATGTTTTTGAAATATAGGCCTAATCACATACACAACTTATAGAATGTATTAAAAATGTGCATGAGATATGGTGTCTCTTTAAAACAAAAGAAGAGCATGTTCATCATCACCAAAGGTAAGATTCTCAATCATATCACCATGAAGGAAGGTAATATTATTGATATAGAAAGAGATGATGTGTTTTTTAAGCTACCTCTACCTAATAACAAGAAAGAATTAAAATCCTCCTTCGAGAAAATTAATTTTGTTTACACATTTATTTCTAAATTTGTCTAAATTGTAAAGCCTTGAATGCTATGTTAAAATAAGATGTAGAAGTGGAGTGGCATGCTAAATTGTATAAGGATTTACAAGATATAAAATATGATATCATGCAAGTTCTGGTGCTGATCAGTCTAGACTATAGACATGATTTATACATTTACCTTTTCACTTCCCAGCACACTATCGTAGCCTACCTCATGAAAAGATCAGATGGCTAAGAACACCTAATTGATTTTATGATCACCATTTTCAAAGACACAAAACTAAAATATTCCTCTCAACAAATAAATTATGCACTAGTCAAGGATATGAAAATTTTTAAGAACTACTTTCTCAAGAATAAAGTGCATGCATTTTTCCCAGACCTGACCATCAAGTAAATGTTGGGACAAAATGAAATGGGCAAGCATAGAGGTAGATGGATGACAAAGTTGCAGGAATATGATTTGGAAATCAAACTTGCCAAGTTGGTTAGATGATAATGCTTTACCCAGATGATAACCAAAATTGATCATTGGATAACTATACACCAATTGGACTAGGATCTAGTATAGCAACAAAATTGGTACACCCCAACTATACATTACCTTCTCTATGGAAACACACCTCCTGAGCTAAATCACATGTAGAAGAGAGCCCTCAGATTGAAGTTAACACATTATATGCTAAAAAAAAGAGCTCTCTTCAAGATGAATCATGAGGGAATATATTGTAGATGCTTATCAAAATATAAGGCCAAATAATTAATGAATAATTTATATGAAAATATGGGTACTGACCATTCAACAACAAACATGACACATAAGATACTCATGGCAAGATACTACTAGCCTACTTTATTTCAGGATGTCCACACTCATGTTAGGGTATGCCATCCTTGTCAAACCCTTACCAAAAAGAAGCCCATGCTATAATGATGTTGCATCTACTTATAGAAGCAAAACCATTCAATTAATGGGGGACTAGACTTTGTTAGGGTTATAAACCCCAAATCCTTAGCAGGCCATAAATGTTCTCACATATATATATTACTGCACAAGATGGACTAAGGTATTGAAAACAATGAAAATCACTACCACTAAAGTCATCAAATTAATGGAGGATAATATAACCATTCAATTTGGAACCCTAGTTTCACTGGAGTGCCATAATGGTCCCCTGTTTCAATCTATAGAGTTCACTAAATGGGCATATGATGAAGGGATCACCTTGAAATTCTAATCTAGTTACTCTACCTATAAGGGAATAAATTGGTAGAATCAACTAATAAAAACTTGATTGATTCCATCAAAAAATCTATAGAAAATAAACATTGGGAATGGCATTTTTTACTAAAATTTGCTCTATGGATTGACCGTACTAGGTATAAAAAGTGATTAAAATCTCATCATTTATTCTAGTCTATGGATTGTAGCCAATTTTCCCAATTATGCTCATGATACCTACATATAATTTCAATGCAATAATATATGGAACACAATGACAAAGTGAACAATAGGCTCCTGGATGTTATCTAGTTATAAGAAGCCCATGATGAAGCCTTACTCAACTTCAAAAAACATCAAGGCACTATCAAGTGATGGTTTTAAAAAAGGGCCAAAGTTAAATACTTTAGGATTTATGATCTAGTTTTGTTATGGGATAAATCCCATGTAAAAGTGGCCAACACGTTAAGTTTGATCCTCTCTTGATTGGCCCCTACCAGATAGCTGAGTTACTCGGCCATAATGCATTTCACCTTAAGGACCTCAAAGGCAACAAACTATCACTACTAGTGAATGGATAGTTCCTAAAGCATTACTTCTCAGCTACCCCTTCCAGTGTGATTTTAGAGTAATCTTGGCAAGTGTGGTAATGTATATATTAGACTAGTTTACTTTAGTTGTGTGTTTACATTTATTGTGTTTTCTTGCTCTTGGTTTTTTTTCCCTATGGTCTTTTCCTATCACTGACCTTACCTCAGATATGGCCTTTAGTTGGGATAAAGGTGGTAGGTAAAACTAAAAATTATTTTAGATATTTCTTAATAAGTAACCACTCTATGGGTGACAAAATACTAGAAGGTATAATTAAGCTTTGGAGTACCTAAAGGTGAGATTTTAATTTTATGCAAATCAAAGGTTTTAAGTCTTTTAAATTTTAGATCTTGGAGGATGATGATTCTTAATGATACAAGTGAATTTTAGAATAACCCAATTTCTTGATAGAATCCATCAAACTACACCTAATAAAAACATATTGATAAAAAATGAGATAACTAAACCAATCTAAGATTCGTTGGGTATTTAGAGATTTATAAACATCCCGTCATTTGTGGCTTGGTCCTAAACCATAAATGGATAGAACTACTGAATTATTCACAAGAAATCTTTAAAAGGTGACTAGAATAACATGTAGAATTTAAATTCTAAGCCTTTCTCAAAATGGTTATTCAGGAAACCTCCAATGTAGGGTTTTTGGCTTGGATGGTAGTGAAACAAGGCCTTTAATGGGACCAAAGGTATCTCTATCAGGGATATATATGCATATCTAGTAGCAGAGTAATTCCCATACCATTTACCTCCAAGCCCTATAACCAATAATTCCCCTTCAGAAGATCTAATGCCTAACTTAACCTTGACTTGTTTAAGTGAAATATAGAATTGAACCAATTGAAAATATATCCTCACACACATTGATGGTATCCTATGGAAATAAGGCTTAGTATGTCAACTTTTGTAATTGAATTTAGCACCTTATCTATCTAATATGTCTAAATATTTTTATAAGTCTATGTTTTATGCAGGAACGAAGGTTAACATCTTGGGTTTTAAGTGTTTAATAGCACTTTCCTTGCTAAAGTCACCATTTGTTGTGGACAATACACCCCCTTACTCATAGAAGTGGGGGACCTCTTTGTAAAATGGTCTAGCTTAAAGTTACTAGACTTTTAGTCTCATTATGAAGAACTCCTTTCCAAGGAATTCTCTAGTTATTATTTTTCCCTCATTTTCTTGAGCATATTTTGTATTTGTAATGGAAAATAAATATCTTTTCAGAGCTTTTTAACTTTTGAAGTTAATGTAGTTGAGTCTTAGTCATATCCTAAAAATAACCATGTGCTTTCTTAATTAAAATATTTAATGCACTAACTTTTATATAGGTTTGATTTCATATTAAGGTTCTTGGAGTCTTAGCCTCTTGGAGTGTCATATTTCTTAAGTCCTATATGGCACCTAGTGAGGCTTAACTAGCACCTCAGTGAGCATTTATATTCATCATGATTTTTTCCTTTTACTTAGTAATTTTTTTTGGATTTTTATAGGAGTGGTTAAATGTGAAAATGCTACATGGATTACTACTAGGGGTGTCAGAACTTGTTAGATCCCAACCAATCATGATACCTAGATATCAGAATGGTCATTATACCAGATCTATCAAAAATGTATGATCCCAAGAGGGCTCAACCAAATGGGAATATGCCACGTGGATCACTGATAAAATGATTAGTCTACTAGATTTGATAGAGATGTCAAATCTAGGGAGAGCCTAACCAAATGAATGAGTGCTATGTGGCCCATTATCAGGTTTGTCAGTCTCTTAGACCTAAAATAGATGTCAAAGCCTAGGGGAGCCTAACTTATCACATCATGCCACATGGGATTTACATGTATATTGGTAGGAAGAACCCAAGAGACACTAGGGTACTCAAAATAATGTAAACTTAGAGTCAAAAGGATAATTAAAGGATGCCATGCATCCTCTAAATGACATTTTATTCTCCCAAGTGTATAAAGATGAAGCATTAGGTTACGCCTAAGTGGTGTCCATTATAATATAGACTAATTATCAAGGGACACATGGAGAAAATAAGTAACCACCCTAGAAGTCTTAAATATGATTGGCTATGTTCCTACCATGCTCTAGGCATTGATTATATGGGAAACTAGGCCTCAATTGGATATTTTAAAATGTCACATCATGACTGATAAATTTAATAGGTGACATATGATCATGATATCTAAGTTTAATTATAGATTAGGAAATAAATGGGAAGATAGAGATACCAAATAAAATTTGAATTCATATTGAGTGGGCTACTAAACACCATCAATACAAGAGATGTATACATACCTCTATAAGTTCCCTAAGGTGAAATCATTAGCCATTATTGCTCTTAGTTTCTTAGAATTTGATCCTTGCTTTCTATTCCTACTAGTGCCCTTTATGTTTCACCTTTTATCAAGGCTCAATATTGCATAATTACATCCTAGATATAATAAACACCTCATCCTCTAACCCTAGAATTGAGCTAGAGTAAAACAACACAAATTTCCTAGATGGATCGGCACATTTCAAGAACTATAATAGGGTGTTTAAAACTAATGACCTGGTACCCAAATCCTCTAGCAGTGATGATGAATATGAGGTTAAGTTTAAATATGCTCTCAGGGTATATGAGAAGTGTAGGCTACACTAAGCCACAACTAAGCTATAGGTCTTTCCTTATGCTGACTTGTTTGGAAAACTACTCATCATGTCTAAGTGAGTGTAGGATGGTGTCCATGAAATGGTTTGCTCTATGAGTTCCTTGCATTAGATCATAAACATTTTAGGACATACCTTCAAATATTATTATAACCTCATAGAGTACACTATCACTTATGATTTAGATAAAATGAGCAACTATACCAGATCTCACTGAATTTATAACATCTTGAAGCACTACATAAAGAACTTTGATGTAAAATGGGTCAACAAGATGGATGTGAATTCATACACCATTCACATATTCATGAGGGAATCCATGTTGGGATGATACTTCTATACCAATTTTTCATGGAGAGTGATTGCCTACATGTCAAACTTCTAAGGATCCCCTTGCTTCACATAATTATTTAGGGTGAGTAAGTACCTAAATTTAGAGGGGTGATCAATTTCAATATGATCAAGGTAGTGGGAGATGCCTAGGGAGGAGGTGAGTTATACATAATGAGCTACTTGGTAGATGTAGTCTATGTGAAGCTCACATTTAAACCTTCTACCTTTATATCATGGGTTCCTAGAGGTGTTGTTGTCCACGTAGTTTTCTACAAACTATATGGCCACCATTATTAAAATCACATCTAAGAGATATGTGAGTCCTTCAACCTGGTGGTCTACATGGCCATCAACTAGCCACTCATGCCTCAATTATAAAAATAGATTGCATACTCTCTTGAACCCATTGGGGACTATTAGTACTATAGAGAGGATATAATAATTTAGGTGGTAGGTACTCTTAAGGCTCCCATCTACCTAGCCTATAAGGTTTTGAACTGCCTAATAGAGTAAGAAATCATGTATCACCTCATGAAGGGAATCTTAAAGCATTAAATCAACCACCAATAAAAGGATTACCCACCTTCTTGATTACCATCAATTATATACATATCCTTTACCCTTTATAGAAGATGATGATGGGAAGAGACTCCTTTGAGTTGGGTAGGGTAGAACATTTAGACTAGGATCTACATGGTGTCATTTGGATGCACATAAAAAAGTACTAAGCCTACCTAAACATAAACTATGTTCAACATCCCCATGAGGAAGATGAAATATATATGATCTTGGCTGATGATCATGAGGTGTTTTACCAAATTGAAGCAAGGAAGAAGTAGAAAGGAAAGCAGGCTCAATCCATGTCATCTTCCCAAGGTAGCCTTGCCTCTTCCATGTTGACCCAACCCAGATAAGAGGTTCAAGTAACTCCCCCAAGATTTCTAAGATAATTATATAGGGAGTCTTGATAGATTATCCTCAATGGGCTTTTCCTCCTCAATATCCTACCCTTTGGCCTTCAATTTTGCCTCTACCACCTCTTGTGGTTCAAGTATCTTGACCTCAAATAGTTCAACCCTTAGTGACACAACCTCAAGTGGTTCAATTCTAAATCGATCAACCTTAGGCTTCTAAATCACTCAATACTAACATTAGTATAAGCCCAAAGACAAGTCTAAGGAGGGACCAGTAGTTGGTACCCATGCAAATCCCTTTCCTTGCTCCTTCTACTCTTCAATAACCTCTTATATCACCTAACTTCCCAATTACCCATTAGTCCACTTAGGTGGTACCTCTCCTTTTTCAATTTTCACCCCCTCTGTAATTCACCCAAGTGATTATAGCCTTATCCATGCACAACCTCCTCACCTCCTCATTCTCATATACATCATCTATCCCACAAGTAAGGATCTCTGCAATACCTCTGCTAGTCATTCCATAGGTTTAGATACTTTCAAGGACCTCGTAACTAACAAGTGTAGCTATAAATCCCACAGTAAGTGTAATGGTGTACACATCTTAGGTGGTCTAGGGCATTCCAACTTGTACAAAATTTTCTTTAGTTAGTCCCCATAGCCTTTACCACCCTTATTCCTTTCATTGTAACAACTAAATTTGATTTGGATAAGAGGCCCCAAAAGAAGAAGGTAATTCATCCTCAACCTTTTATTCAAGTCCCAATTACTCCCATTTCTCCTCCTATACCAAATCTTGTGTCTCCCCACATCACTCTTAGGTTTCCCTTTTCTATCATCATAGGTACCCAAGGATTTGGATTTAACTAGGAAATTTCTTCCTTTCTACTGAATTCCCCTCTCCTTGGAATAATTACCCACAAGTCAATTTGACCTTGAGCTAAAGGCAAGTGTAGATGTTCCCTTGGGTTTACCTATTCGTCTTGCCTCCCTTTGCCTGCATGTTTCCTCCTTTATTACTTTCCTCTTTCATCCTTCCCACATACATTCCCCCTCCACCTTGGCCTCCACCTATCACAATGGTATTTGTCACCCCACTAAAACCTCCATCCACCATGGGAATAGCTATGATGTCATAGGCACTTGAGATGACACTATAGGGTGACCTTGATGTGTAGTGGGACTTTGACCATGCCATAAGAAACATGAAGAGAATACTCACCTAGAGGTTCATCTATAAAGGGAACCCAATGGTTTGGAAAACTTAGTAAGACCTATTCTCCTTCACCAAAGTGATGAAATCCATGGGAGAAGAGAAAGTGGTTGAGGACCCAATCTTTCTGCTCTCAGTTACACATGATATGTCAAAAAAGATAATGGACATACAAGGGTAGGTTCAAACCATAGAAGCAAAAGTAAAGATCTCTTTCCCTATAGAGTTTATTAGGAAAGTTGAGGATGCCCTCCTATAACTTTTCTCAGCTTTGAGAGAGGTGGTCAAGACTCTAGCAGATAGCAATGTACATCTTCAAAGGTCCCATGCATATCTAGAGAGGATTACTCTAGTGGAAAGCAAGTGTAAGAAGTTGACAGTGATCCTAAATAGTGAAATTTTCTTGGGATTAAAGTTCATGCCTATCTTAGACTTGAACCTCTACCAGATGTATGTTAGGATTATAAGGGTTGTGATTGAATAATGGTTGAACGTGGTACATATGGTAATGGAGTCCCTAGAAGAAGGCAGGAAAAAGATATTGGCCTACTTCAAAGAGGTTAACATCATTATGTTATTTTTCATATATGGCACTCTACTAGAAATGACCAAGTTCATATTTTACTTGGGTCACTTCAACTAGGTCATGAGGAATAAAGTGGCAAAAGCCAACAAGGCCAAAGCCTAGGTGATACTCAAACTCTCTACCCAATCCACTACGAGCATTAGTCAGGTTTTAGAGGCCAAGGTATCCTTGAGGACCTCACTCCAATTTTATTAGAATATAATGGCCTAATCATGTAATATTTTGAAATCCACTAATGAATTTGGCCAAGTTGGATCAGGAGTTTGATCTAGTAACAACTATGCTAGCCACTAGGGAGGTAGATTCTAAACACTTTAAAGTTAGTTCATCAATGACTTCATTATGTATTAGTTAGGTGGGCCCTAAGATATCTTATGGGGAAGAGGGGATTTTTTTTATAAATACAGTTGTAACAAACTTTGGGAGGCCATCATGGCCCAAGATGGGAATCTCATGCTACTTAGAAGGTGAGCCCCATCCTTATCTATAAATTATACATTGTATCTCATTATAAAAGGTTAGTAATTTTTGTTCCAAAACATTTCCAAAATAAAGTCATGATTTCATCTATTTTTCCTTCATCATTTGGAATTTGAATGCCTACCATGATAGGTACTCTTTGTAAAGGAACTCTTTTTTTATTTATAGAATTCTCTATTTTTTGCTAAACTAGTTGTTTGTTTACTAGTGAGATACTCATTTCCAGTTTTGAATGAATGTTAATGTTAGAGGATTGAATAAGTAATTTGTTACAAAAAAAATGTTGAGGTTATAATATTTTGTGTTTTTCTGACCCATTCATAAACCCATCTCATTTTCATTTACAACTTTTGTAATCTGTGTATCTATTTACATATTATGTTTGAAGGACCTATACGTTGTCTATTATAGGTTATTTGACTATTGACATTTAGTTAGGATTTATGAATTAATCATATCCATATATTTACTTAGACTTTTACCTTGTGTAAAAATAAGTCAGAACCCTTGGTAAGACTCAACACATAATGGTGTAACTATGGTAGAGCACTTAGTCAGGTTCTTTAAGTATTAACATAGTTTAGGCCTAAAAACACTCTTTCCTGCCTTACCTTGCCCTCCCTTTTATGTTTATTTTAAGTCCCAAATGTTTCCCATGCTTTATAAATCTATAAGACATGAATTAGTAGCAAATGACAAATAGAAGTTTCTTTAATTGACAGCTAAACCAAAGTACAACTACACATATCTTGAACCTCTGGTGGTAAAAATCACTGCTCTTTGAGTATAAAAGGTTAAACTATTCGATCCTTGGACTAAACTAGTATTAGTCCTAAAATTAATGAGGAGATAATTTATCCCATGCATTGTCTCCTAGTTTCATCTTCAGAGCACTCAATATCTAAGTGCCTTTGGGGGCAAAAAAGATTTCAGCCCAGATATTAAATATATTTAGAAATACCCTTAGGGTATGGAAACACCATAAAATATTCCTTAAGGGGAAGGAATCACTCCACTATCACAAGCCTCTTCAAGGGGGTAATTTCCTAATTATAACATACATTCCAATTAAGATAATTCTTCTTGATTCTCTCACACAATGATATTCCCATTCTTACGTAGACCCCCTTACCATATTAGATGGGTATATCACTAATCTTTATGTATGCCAACTCATTGCCTTATATAATCAATACCAAAAGTTACCCATATTTATGGGTACATTAATAATCCATATGTAGTCCAACTCATTTACTAATATAATCAATACCATAAGTTACCCATATATTTATGTTTAAGAGGATGTGTACCACATGTGAGATTCTCCACCCATCAATATACATCATAATATCATCCCTCTAGGTATATCACACATTCATGCAAGTATCAATATTACACATTAGGAACAATTCCAAAAATCTACTTCTACACATTTATCATAATGACCCAAAATACACTAGAATCCAATATTATTACATTTTCACTTAAGCTATAACAATGGCACTAACATTTACATCATACTAAGATAATAATACCCTTAACAACCACAAAATTTTCAACAACCTACTATAAATGAAAAGGCAATATTTCATAAACACGTGACTTTTTTGGTTGTTATTTATAGCTCATTAACAATTGTGTATTCCAAAAACATCTATAAAAACTTTCCCAAATTATCATGTGCTTTGTGTTAATTAAATTAATTTTTTGTGCTAATTATCATCCTAAATTATATGCCTTTGTGCTTTGCGCAGTTGATTCCCCTATTTATGTGCTTCTAAATTTTGTGCTTTGCTATTTTGGCACGCTTGTGTGTTATGATCACTTATCCTATGATTTCCATTCCTTTATGAATATAGATATCCAACTCTCCACCTTATGCATCCATTGAATATCTGAAGTCGATGATTTTTTCCTTGTGCATGGGTCTTCGTTAGGTCACTCTACCAGACTTAGCCAAAAAAATTTAAGACATTCTATTATATTTTCTATTGCATTCTTATATATATATGCATGTATACCTTTATAGTATAGTTATATGCACACTAATTTTTAAATTTATACCTCTGCATGCAACTTTTATTAACAAAATGTAGCTTCTTCTGTTGATGGCCTCATTGTATGGTAATGCTCACACAAAATTGTACTTAGCCAAAATTTTGGGTCAACATCTCACCACACTATCCATCTTGTCCATCCTTATAAAAATCATACCTACTTTACTAAATATCCAAAAATGTAAATCCATTCTATCAAAGTTCTTCCTCAAAATTATCCCATGCATGATTATAGTGTGAATTTGTACATCATCTCAACTAGCAAGGTTCTGATTGCTATGAGTTTTTTGCTACACTCAATCCCATTTTGTTTTAATTTGTGGTATTTGATGTAATAGAATGTACACACCTTATGTGTAACATCTTCTTCATCAGTTGATTTTAATTGAAGGCCATTAAAAATTCTAGCTAATTCCTTTTTGTTGCTCCTTTGTCTTATCCTTGATTTCTTCAGCTTTAATGAGTAGTCTTTGGCTCTCAGCCAAGTATTTTCTAGTGAACACATTAGCATTGAGTTATTATTGCTTGTTTTCTTCTTATTATAATTGCATGGAAATAATTTACAATATATGTGTGAATCTATCAAATACCATCTCTATGCTTCTTTTCTTCATTTACAAAGTGTCCATTGCCCTTCTCAAGCTTTAAACCTTTCCTTTCATCTTGATTCTTCTTAAACACTTAACAATCAAGCTTTCTCCTTATGTTTATTTCTTCTAAACTTTCTCTACACAATAATATTTTCACTAAGAGATCAACATGATTGATTGGATCCTTGTTGTTGGTAATTATGTCTACAAGAAACACACAACATTCTTTATTTATTTCGTGACATATATTGGCTACTTTGGCCTCAAGCACTATGGTGGGAATTTTAGTCAAAAATCTTAACAACTACTGAATTTATGTTGTTCATGGTATTCTAATGCACTAATTTCATTTATATTCTTATCAATGTCAACCTAGATTATTTTTTAGTCAAATAGTGTAGGTCTACGAGCATTGTGTGTGTTTCCCCTTCTTATGTGCTAGGATCCTTGGGATTAAGGTTTTTAAAAGGAAATTCAAAAGTTTCATCTTCCTCATGCACCTCAAACATATAAGAAAGATTCATTTGAAAGGTAGCTAAAGCATTTTCCTCTCTAAGAAATTCTAATAAATATAGATTTGCTTCAACCTGCGTATCTTCCATCTATTTATCTTTAGAAAATTATTCTTTGTCGATACTCTTAAAGGAGTGACTTTCCTTGGATTCCTAATTAATTGATGAGTGTTTTTAATTGTTCTCTTCCTCATTGGTATTATCTTCCTCCCAATCTTCCTCATGAGTGTTGGTTTCACGTGTCTCTTCATTCTATGAAGTTTCTTTATGTGTTGTTTATTTTTTATTTTTTTAGGCCCCTAGATTTCTCAATCTAGCCTTTACTCTTCACACATTGTTTTTACCCTTTCATATTTTGGTGGTGAGATAAATTTTTATGGGGTGATTTATGTGTAGTGATATGTTAGACCTTACATTCCCATAAACAAGCTTGCATCTAATTTACCTCCTTCTGATTCCATGGCCTATGTGTTAGGATTAATATATTATGGTGGCTACATGGAAGATACCTTAGGTGGTTAATATTACCTAGGAAATTCCTAACTTGCCTCATTTCCAACTCTAATTTTCCCCTCATCTCTCTTAAAAGAAGTGGTGTTTGTAGGTAAAGTCATTGTTATTCATTCCTTGACTTCAAGATTAAATTTTACATCACCCTTGGTCTAAGCTTGTTCATTTCCTTCACCTTGCTCTTTTTCAACCTTTATATTTTGGCCAACCCTATGGTACATTTCATGCTCATTCTAAACCTATTATTCCTCCCTTAGGGATTTTTTCTCTTCCTACACTATTCATTTACATCTTTTTATGTCCAAGAGCTCAATAGAATATTCTCTATCATCATTTTCATCTACGTGCATACCAGTTTGGTCCATTTCTCAAAAGACAACTTTTCCTTTATTTTTTTGTTTCTTTTTTCCACTTTGTACTTTTGCACATCAAATGAGGGTCATTTATTCTTCCTTGCACTTTCTTTTTGCAAGTTTGAAGGCATAAATCAATCTACACCTTTTTATTTTAATTGTTTATAAAAATGTGTGGTACATTAAAACATTATTATCCTTTGAGTCCTCATCCTCGAATGCTCTCTCTATTATGGAATACTTACGTGTGTTCCTCAAAATGAGGTTGTCTTCATTAAGATTTTCAAAATATAACTTAACATGCAAGATCATATCTATTTTGTTAAATTCTCTTTCCACATAATTGGTCATAACTCCATGCAACAACTTGAGCCATCCTGTCATTCCATCCTCATCCTTCAATCTTAATTTCATAAATGAAAGATGAATTGAAATAATTTTTTTATATATATCCCTAATTTTTTTTATATAATATCCTCTTTAATATTCTGTATTGGACAAGTGTTTCATACCATTGGTCTATCTTTATCTTAAAGCCTTTTATTATTTGTGCAGGGAATATGTGTGCTTTACATCTCTTATGAGGGAGTTGTTTCAAATTGGATAGGAAAATAGTGCCTCTCAAGGCTCACCTAAAACCCCTATCTGATGGCATAGGACATAATAATTTCTCCCCATCCAAATACCCTATCTTTGAGATATATTTAATTTACACCTAAAATCACCTTAATACATTATATACATCTTTTTGGAGCACTATTTCAACATCCCCACATCTTATATTTATTTTATTTCTTCCAATTTTTTATTTGAAATGTAGTTTTCTTGCAATCTTATTACCCTCTTATACTTACCATAGGACTAACATTCTAACTCATGCCAACAATTAAAATAAAATAAAAAGGTGGTCCCTTAAATTATTGGACTTGGTGGATCTTAGCATAAACAAATAAACAAATGGATCTATAGATGTGGTAGTTAAAAGAGGGGAAAAAATAAAAGGGTTTGGGTGACGTGACATGGATAAATTAGTATTGTATAGGAAAAATATTATAAAGAGTCACTTTTTCATAAATTTCTCTCTTTTTTTATGTTTATTTCCAACAATTATAATATAAGATATTTTATGTTAATAGATTTAATTTATAGAAGGAAAGTTCATATTAATGTAATAATATGAAATGTTAATCAAAATAATTGCTTTTAATTTTTATGTCTATTTAATAGTTATAATATTATTTTTATTTTTATTTAGAGAGAATATTAAAATCATAATATTTTAAATATACATTAAAATTTAGAATTAATTTTTTATTTCTAAAAAAAAACCATTTAAAAAAAATTATATTTAAAATATATAATAATTATTAACTAATAAATTCATTTCTTGAGAAGTAATGAGATGCCAACTTCTTGAAACAAAGTATATGTAAAAATACAAAATTTAAGGATTTTTTAAAGAAGGTATTATATAGAATCATTGAATTATATAGAATATCATCATCTTTGCTCATATTTCAGAAATAAATATATAATGGATTTACAATGTTGATTAAGCATATATTTAAATCAATGAGCTCTTTTGTTTAAGTAACGACAAGTAAGGGGCATCTACGCTTTCAAAATTACACATGACATGATCCTATTCTTAACTGATGTAGAGCTTCCACCATCATTCTCTTCTACATTCACTTGCTTATAAACCTGCCCAAATATTCTTAACCAACACTATCTCTCTCATATTAAAATTGACCAAAACTTGGTTCACTATTTGTTAAAGGATTCAATAACACACATAAAATCATTCACATTCCTTAACCCAACCATCTTAGTCCTTCATCAATAGTATTCATAACATTGTCATATACACTTATGGAACAACATGCAATCAATGGATATAGTGTTTCTCATGAAGGATCATTGTTCTTGTCATCTTAAATTTATTGTTCACAACCTGTTTAAACCTTTCATCTCATCTACAACCATCTTTAATGCATTAAGACAACTTTTAAAAACTTTGCTATGCTTTTAACCATTCCTTATAGCACTGTTTATGGGCCTTTTGGCTTTGTACGAACAGGGATAGGTGAATATAACAAACCTAGTGATCAATATAGATACCCTTTATCCATTACTATAAAATTATAAAATTTCAATTCTTTACTCAATATTTTTATCATCCATATAGATATTTCTAGGTCTCTGTTTAACCCAATTAGGTCTCTTAGGTTTCTAGTTACACACAGTCTCTTGCAAACATACAGATAGGTAATCAATGACTCCACAATACCTAAAATATATTAAAATTCTTTAATACCTAACTTTAATCCAATTTTTATTGAAAATTCTTGGTGGAAACTTAAATATTTAAGTTATTATCTTAAAACCCTAGATAGGGTTATGGGACATTGTTATCAACCTGAGAGCAAAAAAACTTTAACTATGAATGTTTGAGTGAGTTTAAATGTTCTGTAAAAGGCTTATTAGAAATTTATCTATCAAATACACATTATACATTCAATGGATTTCCAATTTATACCCTTTAACATAGGTTTCTTACTCAAAACATGCTTGACTATGAAGGTAAAATGACCATTTACAGGATTGTGACAAAGTATACAAACTTCCACCACGTTCTTGATTAACCAAAAGGATATAACCACATTCAATGGACTTAAATACACTTACTAGAATGTTCTATGTACTTTTCAATTCCAATCTTTGATCTTGTTCTTTCAAGGTTCAATGCATAGTTCACCTGGTTAGCATGCAATTACAAGAAACATGGTTTTATTCTAATTTTTCACACCTCCAACAATATTATGATATTTCCTTTAAACACACACTCTCTAAACAATATCAAAAATATATTTAAATGTTGATAACACTACACCAATGAAAATGATGACTATTTCTTAACAAAAATAAACTCATAATTCATTCTATAATTAATGTTCCATGGGATAGGGATTTGTCTGTATCCATAACAAAACACCAGGTGGCTATATTATAATTACTTGTAGTTTAAAATAAAAAAAATATAATCAACCACTTCAAGAACATTCAAAACTTATTTTTCACAATCCCTTTGATTATTAACCTTGGAAATCCTGGTTTGCAACAAACCAAAAAACCCATATACAAGGGTCTGAGTACCAATTTCTTGATCAGGGGTCTCACTTCTCTTTTCCATTCAAATTTTGTCACATCCAAAAAATAAAATAACTATTAAATCACATTTTGAACCATTATCAATATCATTATTTCATTTATTAACATATACATTCATCAACAAAACAATGCAATAATAAGATGAGCAATGACCTTCAGTAGAGGTCTATATTCATATTCTTGAAATAGGGGTTACAAAACATCCCCCAAATTTTTCATACAAAGTTTTTATATTCATCTCCATTCATCTACTTCTAATGGAACCTTTTTCAACAATCCAAAACTGCCTCTTTTATTCCTAACAAGGATGCATAACTATTTCTTGCCAACTTTTCCACATAGAGGTTATTTTCCACCTTACTTTACATTTTATTCATTTTGCACCATATGACATATATAACCATAAATATTGACTAATGTACACCTAATAGACTTACCGTAGTGTATAAAACCTCTAAACATGATTAATTCATCTTATCAACCTCATTAATGCATAGAAAATCCTTAGAAGAAGCTAATCAAGATTCAAATTTTCAAATATTATGTTTGGTGGGGAAATCTATAATTCAAATCTTATACATCTTGAGACTCTCTAAACTTCACATATGGACCTATTATGACCACTAGAACCTATAAGACAACTAACAGACCAACTTAAGGCAAACATGGATCAATTTTGGGGTCCTTATATGATGCCCTTACATCATTAACCACTTAAATTTTTGTAATAGATATCTATATAGATTTGTACCTTGATAAATGGATATGAACAATTATCATACTCATGAATTGAACTACAAAATTTTTGATTAAAAAATTATTTTTATCTAAAATATTAAAATATTTTCATTTTCATTTTGAAGTTTGCCACATAAAATAACTTGATAATGCCATCTAACCTATTAAATGATGTCATCTAGCTTATTGTTGTAAGCATGCTCATTGGTTTCCATAGAAAATAGAAATTTTGAGAGTAGAAAAAACAACCCTGTAAGAATGTGAGTATCATTCATCTTAAAGAAGAGAAACACCAAAGTCATATTTTATATTTTTTTGAAATGGTCATAGCCAATTTTTTTTGGCATAACCAATCAATAAATTTTAGTTCATGGTGTAATCAATAAATTTTAATTCATGTCATATTGACACTTGGCAATTGTGATGCCACACATATTGTGCTCAAATACTGTTTCTCACAAATGATATAAAGTTATATTATAACAATAAATTGATAATTTGCATCTTTAGAGTATGTAAAAAAACACACTAATTAATGTTTAAAAATAACATTCTACTTTGTTTAGAATATATATTTTATTAGTTTCTATCAAGACAAAGAAGGGATTAATACTTTCAATTTTTAATTAGTTTATATTTTTTCACTTTTTAATTAGTTTATGTTTTTTTAGTTAATCATTTTTTTAAATACATATAGTTTTAACAATTCTATAATTTTACTAAATGTTTTGTTAAAATGAATGGAATATTCTCAAAGGGGTTATTTAGGTATATTTGTATACTAATATTATAAATATTTAATATTTTGATAGTTCATATCATTTTTAATTATTAAATTCATTTTTTTTATTATATCCCTACCAAAATACAACTGTTACTGAATGCATGGGTGATTCATAGGGACCTGGTCCTGTGAAAATGACCCATGTAATTTGATCTTGAATGGTTTTTGAACATTTAGAAAGATATTGAAATGAAGAGGAAAAAATTTGAACTAATTATGTTTAGGTCAGGGAGGAGAATATGTCTAGTTATTTCATTTGGATTGTGTTTGGTTTCATATACATTGGCACAACTACTTCGGAGCTTCGAATGGTATGTTATGAAAGGCACCATACTTAACATGACAGAGGGGATTTGGATCTCATTGCACAAAACCATTCCAGTGGAGGGCATTATCAAACCTCACCTTCCCTTGCATTTCTACTAATGACTACAAAATGTTAAGAGGAGCATGTCCCCAATCATCTGTGATCACTCTGTATGAGTTTATATTATACACAATTGTATTTTTATAGAGTTTAAAAAGTAAGCATAATATTAAATAATCTTGTTGATGATGGAAATTGTACCATCAATGAATCAATCCTTTGACCCATTGTGAAGGTTAAATTAGAATCATACTAGTCTAATCATGGAGGTTCTAAATGTTCATCTATTATCTTAAAGATGTGAGGGGTTTTTTATATAAATTTTGAAACATAATCAACAAGTTATCAAGACAAATTATTCCATTATAACAATTAAAAATCCATTTATTGAATCATGAATTAGTTAAGATAAGAATCTGTAATCTATTCTATCTGATAGAGAAAATCTATGAATTAGATAGTCTCTTGAAGAATAAAAATCTAATTCTGTAATATATGTATTTAGATAATATATTTGTTTCTTACTTAAAATGTTCTCCAAGTTAATTCAAAAGAAGATAAAAAATAGAATATAAAGATCAAAGAAAAAGAGAGAGAGACAAACACATAAGAAAAAGAGCAAAAAAACTAAAAAAAAATACTAAGAAAAGATATTAAGAAAGATAAACAACTAATCCTAGAGAAAAGAGAGAGGAACTAGAATAAGACAACAAACTAAGAAAATGATCTATTCAAAATAAAATAGAAAATAAAATGTAAGATTTAATCAAGATAACACTTCTAAGAATAAAAAAACCTTTAAAGAAAATAATAGAAATTAATCTAAACTAGGAAAACAAACTAATCTCAATCTAAAGTAAGCAAGACTAGAAAATCCAATTAAGATAATTATTCTAAACAAAGCCAACTAAAGATAAATAAAATTGAAAGATAATATAGAATCTAAAAGGAAAACTAATTAAGAAACAACTATAAGCTTAGAAAAATAAAGAAAACTAATGTAAGGATTGAAACAGATCTAAAATCTAAAACAAGAAAACTAAAGGGACTTAAAATATAAAGTAAATATCAAATGATTAAATTAATAGATATAATATTATATTAAACTAATAACAAGCTGAAATGGATATTTATTTATATACTTTAAAGATATTAACCTATAGTAAAACAAAACAAATAATAGCTAGAGAAAATTTATAACTATCTAAGATAAAGAAAAGAATAAAAATAAACTAAGAACTAGAGAAGAGAAACAAACTAAACTAAACTAATTAAAATAGAAAATAACTAAAGCTTAGAACTGTATCTAAGAAAATCAAAATAGAAACAAAAACCAGATTTAGAAGAAATCTAAAAGATCTATTTATATTAAAATTAGAGTCAAATAATTACAAAAGATGTGTAAGTCTCAAAAGAAGAGTCATTTTAGCAGAAAGAGATAAACTTATTGAGAAAACCAACATCCTTTCTCTAAAAAACTTGAACAAATACTTTGCAATCAAAATAGATCAATGAAATATTATGGAATAATGAAATGATCATCATTATCCAAGTTGAATACTTAAAATCTGTGCATAGAACTACAAAATAGAAATCATCAAAAGAAATTAAGCTTAGCAAACTTCATATAATTAGTAATAAATGATAAATAAAATTGGATATCTATGTGTTGCATAAGTAATTACTCAATGTTCAAATAAAGTACCATTAGGTCTATCTACAAAAATTGTACTAAATAAGAGAAGTTGCATAAAAAGAAGAGATAAATGATTGACTTCAAAAAATACTTAAGTCTTCAATACCTATTGTGCTTCTATCTTCAAATGAATTCTTGATCTCTTATTATACCTTCAACTTAGTTGTAAAATAAGTTATAACTAACTTTAGTTAATTATTAGTTAATGTTAACTAATTAAATTTTAAAAAGTCAATCAATTATAAACTAAAATTGGTTAAGGATAGATTAATTAAAACTTAAAATTTTTTAATTTGATCAAGATATTAAAAATAATAGACTTGGGGTACTAATCTTAATGGGTGGGGACCCGTATTAATTAATAATATAATAAAATACATATTAATCATAAAATAAATAAGTAAAAAATTGATAAATTCTATTCATATTTAAACTATAACACATATTTAATTAACTTAAGCATATATAATTATATCAAACTCTAAAGTTTGTTTTATTTATCAAAATTATCAAAAGTTGTCAAGGTCTAAAAATTAATGTGTCAAACTAAAATATCAAGTTCTACCATGTAAGTTCAACACTAAATAGAAATTAACCTTTGGATGACCAATAGTCATCTAAGTCAGATAATAATTTAATCACATGTTTGTCTTGACCTTAAAGCCAAATATTGTACCCCATTTCAATTATGGGGAATGGAAGGAATCTAGTTTCTAAATCAGTTGTGTTTTCATCAACCTCTCGCGTAATTCTTTTTAACAATCTGACTTCCCTTGGTGCTTCAGGTTTAGTTTGACTAGCAATCCTTTTTTTAACAGTGTTCTTTTCAACAATCTGAGGCAAACTATCCATGGTCTTTTATCTACCATAATAACCTTGACTTCCTAAACTCAATCTCTCAAACCTCAAAAGGGGTTCACTATGGGCACCAAATAAATTCAACCTTCTATATTTTCCAACAAGATCTCCATGAGAAAGGGAAGGTGCATCTGAAAGAATGACCATCTTGCTAATATCTTTGATGTGGGCAATTTCTACTTCAAGCTTTGTGGGATGGTTAATAGGCAAAATATTATCAATTTGGTCACCTCTAAAATTAGGGGGTCAGATAGGCAAATGTTGAGGATCATGTTCCAGATGGTGAGATGAACTATTTTGGGAATGTGCATGGGATCCAAATCTATGGCCATAGAAACCCCTATAACCTATATAACCCTTATTGGCTAGGTTAATAGGTAGATTACTCAAAATATTCTAAAACTTAGGATCATAGACATTAAAATGAAGGGACATTTTTATCCCTATATTAAATCTAGGTCTGAAATGCCCTGTATGAAATCCATCTCTATTAAAACCTCTGCTAGAATTTGACTGACTAGCATCTTTATTGGAATTTTATCCCTATCCTCTATCATCATTATTTCCTACTAGTTGATCCCATACAAACATAATGAACAATCTAAAAGATGATAATCAAATCTAAGCTTAGGAAACAAGTATCCAAAGAGACAAAATTACAAATTGTAACAAATGAAACTGTATTATGATTGAAATTCATCACATTGTATTTGAATTCATATTCGCACTGACCTTCATAAATTAAATTTAAGATTATAATATCAACTAAAGTATCAAAGAATCTTAATCTCAATATCCATATCCAAAAAAAAGTTTAAAACTTCAATATTGAGTTTGAACTTTAAATAAAATCTCATTTAAAAAAAAAATCAATTCTGTATCCATTCAAAAGTATCCATATATATTTATAAATATTTATGCCATAAATCATTTTCAACATAGCTGACTGATTTGATTTGAATTTCTACAAATATTTTTAGGTTCTAAATTTTCAACCAAGTCATTTAACTGAAACCAAACTTCTATTGAAATTTTTTTCTGAAATAACTAACATGTTTTAATTCACATTGAAAGACTAAACTGAGATCTAAAATCCTTAAGACTTCAAAAAATTTGATATTTTTAGATTATAAATGCATGAAACATAACCAATCATCAACTTTCAAAATTATCACATGGTTCAAGATAAAATCCTAGCTCATGCTTTGCAAAATGGATAATGCAAATAAATTATCAGCCCAAAATGACTTTTTAATCAATTAACACTTTGTGATTGATTATCTTAGGGATGGCTGTGAGTGGCGGTAAGGAAGGGGACGGCCTGGATGAGGGTTCTGGAAGCACGTAGACACTGCAGGAGGAGATTCAGTGAGGGAAGGAATAGGTTTTTGTGAATGAGCAACCCAGGATCTCAAAAATCAATGGCTATTTTCCACGGTCTCAGGATATACCTATTTTGGTAATACCTGTAGAATATGTCAAGGAAGATATGGACTATTTGTCTGCTCATACCCTGATATGTAAGTTTATGGGAATTTGAATTTCCCAGGCAGCCTTGGAAACCTGGTTACGCAGTTCCTGGTAGGTAGATGGCGACATGGACATTATGTTGGCTAGAAACAGTTACTTTTGGGTAAACTTCTCCTCTATTTCGGATAGAAATCAAATTTTTGAGGGTGGACCCTATTTCTATGATAGAATTAGATTGTTCATCAAACCCTGGCATTCATGCTTCAATTCTACAGAGGATTTACCTACAAAAGTACCTATGTGGGTCCGTCTTTCGAGGCTTCCCTTGGAATTTTGGAGAGAGGATATCCTCCATCAAATAGCTACACTATTGGGAACACCAATTGCTGTAGCACACCAATCATTGGATAGAAAACTCATTTCCTATGCTCGAATCTATGTGGAAATGGATCTGAATAACTCATTACCAGATGTTATGGAAATTTGCCTGGGAGGCTCATCCTAGGTCCAACAAATTGATTATGAGGCCATACCCTTTCGATGCAAAATTTGTCATACTTATGGTCACTTGCATCACCAATGCCCCCAGGATAGATGATTCACTAGGATGGAGTTTAATGGAGGCAAGGAATCAGGCCAGTTGGACCAAATGGGCTCATCCAATCTTGGTTCGGATAAGGTGTCAAAAGGTAAGCCTCATTCGAATGTGGATAACCCAGCTTATGGCCAGTCAGATGCTAATGGTCCTGATAATGAAGGCTTCACCCTTGTAAGATGATAGGTGAAAGGTCGTGGGCAGAAGCGTAGGAACCAAGATAGACACCTTGAAGGGGGGTTTAATCATTTTGAAATCCTGGATTGCATGGCCATTGAGGATGGCATTCCTCTGGAGGAGCTGGCAGGACCCTTGGAGGGTGAGGAGAAGGGCTCCTACCCCACTGAACCTCAAGACATGATTATTCAGACAAATAAGAAGATAGAGGATGCACTGGTAGAAGGGGCATTGGCAGCCCTATCAGAGCACTAGAATAATGAAACCAGTTGGGCTGATTTGGTAAAAGACAAGGATACATCCTGGAAAGACAAGGGATCTTTGTCAGCGTTGGGTATAATGTAGAGGCCACTCAAGAAAGTCTCCTTCACCACCCCGGCTAAAGCAGGGTGCAAGAAGGATCATGAGAAAATCCAATGGATGGGGGACTTATTTGTGGAATCAGGGGCGGTCAAGACCCTGAATGAACACTTCACCCAATCCACCCAATGATAGTCCTGTCATGGAATGTAAGGGGATTGCATAGTATCCCCAGACAAAAATCTATGCAAAAGTTGCTTAGGGAGCATTCTCCAGATATCATCTGCATTCAAGAGACCAAGCTCCCTGTTGATGCTATGTTCAGTTGTTTGTCAAAGTTCTAGGCCCAGGGGCAATGCCAGTGTGTGGGTGCCTTACGTAGTGCAGGAGGACTTGCAATTTATTGGGATCTGGTGAAGGTTATGCCACAATTGTGGATGGCGAGTCTCTCGATGCTTACTATGGTTGCTTCCTATCCTGAGTGTGGGGAGTTGATCCTAGTCTCTAATGTCTATGCACCTAGGGATATTTATAAGCAGCATAAGCTTTGGGATCATTTACGGTATGTGTGAAGCTATTTTCCTTATTTGCCTTGGATAGTGAATAGAGAATTTAATGCGGTCCTGAGCCTGGAGGAAAAAAGGGGAGGACTAGCATGCCTTAACCCTTCGGTGGAGCTGCTTAGATATAATATTGATAGGTTGCGCCTGGCGGATGTGAAGCCCATTAATGGGCTCTTCACCTGGAACAACAAAAGATTAGGTAAGGATGCTATTTTTGAGCACCTAAATAGATTCTTAGTGTCTTGTTTTTGGCTTTCTAGTGCCTTTTCTCTGGCTTCCAAAATCTTGGATTGGCATGGGTCAAATCATTGGCCCATCAAGCTGATAACCAGGTATATCTCTGGGCCCAAGAAACTACCTTTTAAATTTTAGCTTATGTGGCTTCAGGATTCTTCTCTTCATTATATAATGACCAGCTGGTGGAGGCAGGGAGGACCTGCTTATGGCATGACCATGTATTCCTTCGCTAAAAAACTCTAATTTGTGAAGCAAAAATTACAGGACTGAAATAGAAATAACTTTGGGAATCTCCATGTAATAAAGAATAACATGCAAGAAAGGCTGAATCTTATCACCAGGCAAATTCTTGACTTTGGGTTGATAGAGGATCTGCATATGGCTGAATTTTTGGCTTTGCATGACCTTTCAAAATGGGAACTCCAAGAAGAGATCTTTTGGAAGTAGAAGGCCCATATTGACTGGCTTCAAGAGGGTGACAGGAACACATCATTCTTCCATAAGTCAGTACAGGCAAGGTGCAATACAAATATTATACCTTCTCTTGTGACTTCAGTTGGTACCTGAGTTACTTCATCTACAGATATTTCAGAGGAGGCTGTTAGATTCTACTCTGAGCTCCTATCTGGTGCATCATTTCCTGCTGATCTAGAGGAGAATGAGATATTGGCTTGCATACCTTCTCTCATTACGCCAGATATGAATGATGCTTTATTGAGACCAATTGACAAGGAGGAAGTCAAACGAGTGGTTTTTAGTATGCAGAGAGGAAAAGCTCCAGGCTAGGATGGGTTCCTAACCAAATTTTTTCAAGAATTCTGGAGTGTTATTAGCCAGGACTTAATGAAAGTTGTGCAGGAGTCTTTCCTCAACAAAGAAATGCTTAGAGCATTTAATGCCACATTCCTGATGCTTATTCTAAAGGAGAAACAGGTTAATCAGTTGGACCAGGTCAGGCCCATAACACTTTGCAATCTGGTCTACAAAATTATCACTAAGCTCATTGCTGAACGGCTAAAAATCTGGCTCCCCATGATCATTTTAGAGGAATAAGGGGGCTTTGTTACTAGAAGGCAAATTCTAGATGGAGTGGTGATTGCTTCGAAAGTAATCCACTCTATGTTCAATTCTCAAGAGAGGGCTATGTTCATTAAGCTGGATTTGGCGAAAGCCTATGATAGGGTAGATTGGAGATTTTTTGCAGAAAATCCTTCTGGCATTTGGCTTTGGGCAGGACTGGGTAAAATGGGTGTTTAGTTGTGTTACAAAACCCTCTTATTTAGTCCTCATTAATGGGACACCGTCCAGACTCTTTGGTGCCTCTAGAGGACTCCGCCAAGGGGATCTGATTTCTCCTTATCTGTTCATTATTCTTACTAAGGGGCTGGGTCACTTTATTAATATTTGGGCTTCACAAAACATGATTCAGGGATGGTAGTGGGGAATAGGGTTGACTAAGCTGACTCACCTCCAATTTGTGGATGACACTATCTTGGTTGGTAAAGCCCAGATTAAGGAGGTGAAGGCTTTCTGAAGTACTTTGGATTTCTATCTAGCAGCTTCTGGTCAGAAAATCAATGATCATAAGTCCTCCATTTTTTTCTTTAATACTTCTGAGGCTATCTAGCGAAGGATTGTAGCTATCCTTAGATTTTAGATTCAAACTCTCCCGGTCACCTACTTGGGGGTTCCTATTGTGGTTGGTAGGCAGCCCAGACTTTTTTGGCAAAATGTACTAGATAGACTGAGGTAGAGGGTTAACCATTGGACCCACCGTTGGCTCATGACTGTAGGAAGGGTGACTCTTTTGCAATCCATGATTCAAGCGTTGCCCATTTATTAGAGCATGGTCTAGGTTGCTCCAATGTATTTTCTAAAGGAATATTATGCTTTTGCTCAGCAATTCTTGTGGAGCGGCAATCTTAGAAATTCAAAATGGAGTCTAGTTAGTTGGAACATTGTATGCCGACCTAAGAAGGATGGAGGACTTGGGCTGAGATCGGCTATTCTGTCTAGTCAGGCTCTAGCGGCTAAATTGTATTGGTAGTGGTGTACCAGCCAATCCCAGCTTTGGGCCCGTATCCTATCATCCAAGTACTTCCCAAAGGTTAACCCGACTGAGATTCCCAAAATGACTATTGAGGGCAGAGGTTCCATGGTGTGGAACACCCTCAAGCTTGGAGTGCATTTAGTGCAGTCGAGCCTCTTTTGGATCTGTAACAAAGGTTTTGAAGTGCTTTTTTGGGAAGACTCTTGGAATGGAGCCCCTCCCCTCCGGTCCTCCCATCCACAGCTACATCCTCTATGTGATTCTTTTATCAATGTTGGATGGACTATGGTGGAGCATTATAAAGAAGCTTATAGTGTGGGGCCCTGTATAGCTTACAAATGGAAGAATGAGACTGATTGGCTGCAGGGAGGAATTGTGGAGAATAGACAGGAGTTTTCTCAGATATTGGCTGGTAGAGCTTGCAACGCCTTGATGGAGAATGATATCCTGGCTTGGGGGGTGAAGCCAACAGATAGTACTCAATCTCTTCAAGATATCATGAACTCATGAAGAATTGGTTTGGTGGAGTGGATTTTGTCTGGGGTAAGCAAATTTGGAATGTAGCCTCTTGGCTAAAATGCAATTTTTTCATTTGGACTCTCTTCTACAATAGGTGTTTGACATGGGATAATCTATGCAAAAGAGGATATCATGGTCCTTCAATTTGCTTCCTCTACCACAGTAGTGAGGAGAATGGGGTGCACCTTTTCTTTCAATGCTCCTTCGCCAAGAGGTTATGGCATCTATGGTGGGAAGCATGGGGAAGCCCATGCTGGCATGTATCCTCCTTAGCAGAATTCTGGCAATGCGTGGGTCGACCTCCCTCTAAGGCATCTATATTGTAGACTGCATGGGTTATTGGTCCAATTTTTATACTCTGGAATATCTGGATTGAATGAAATGGAAGGATTTTTTGGGAGACCTATGGAGATACCAGAAAGGTGTGGTTGAAAATTCTCAATGCATTACAAGAAACACTCTTGGTCAAATGTGATAAGTCGGCAGACTTAGACCCTACTGCTATTAAAATCATCAAGTGGTTATCCCCTGTATCAGTTGCTGCAGACTTCCTCCCTCACTTATCACATCCCATGCTTAGGACCAAGTAGCAGGTGCACACGATCAATCACCTGGGACATTGGACTCTACTCAAGGAGGGGCGTATTAAAGTAAATGTTGATGGGTCTTTAAGAGGCAATCCCGAGCCTACAGGGATTGGCATAATTGGTAGAGATAGTAGTGGTTCGATCCGGTTCTTATTTTCCATTTACAAAGGCCATTATACCAATAATTTGATGGACGCTGTTGCAATCCTGGAAGTGGTTCAATTCTATTGTAGATAGACCTTTCTTAGTGTTATTTGTGAGTCTAACTCACAGGTGATTATTAACTTGTTGAATAATGGTAACTTCGATAGTGTGGATTGGCAGCTGGCTTCGATAATTAAACAGATTCATCAAATGAGTATTACATTTGAGTCTATCTCCTTTAAGCATATTCCTCGTGAATGGAATGGAGTTGCAGATGGTTTAGCCAAATGGGCCTCAGAGAATGGGTTGAAGTGGTGTATTTAGGATCAGCAGATGATTTCAGATGGTTTAACCCTTGCGCTGGCTCAACTTCTTGAGCAAGACTTGGGCATGTAATTTCTCAGATTGTGTGTTCTTTCAATAAAATTTTACCCCTTTTAGATGCAATCAATTAACACTTTGTACATAGACTATGATTACTTATTATAATCAAGTATTCCTAAACACAATAAATTCCAGATGTATGCATGAATCATCTCAAGAGTTTTGATCTCAACAACTTAGCCTCTTATACTGACCCTTTGAAAAGTACTAAACTAAAACTATTTACCATTTTAGATCTTAGTTGTTACTGAGTGCTCAATATGTGCATTAGAACCTTTCAAAGTTTAAGAGTGAACATACAAGAAAACAAAATATTTTCCAAATGCTTTGAAGAAGAGTCAAATCTTCAATTATATGAATGCTCATATTTTGAGAAAGAATAATAATAAGATAATATGACCTCAAAAATAGCTCAAAATAGAACCCTTTAAAATGATAACGATCAAATATTAAATGAAAATAAACTACCAACTATAAAGAATATTCATAGAATCTAGAGATATCAATACTAAAAAAAAATAAAATTCAACCCATATTCTCAGCATGCAAGAATTCAGCTATGCAGACTTAAAAACAAATCTTTATATTTTCTTCAGATCTCTGGATGCATATGATTTCTCAACAAAACTAAGTTGTAAATTATGCAAAGGAAAACTCTATTTGCATATGTATCAACCAAATATCACTTTCAAAACCTTTTTCCGCACAGGCTTTCAAAATATTCTCAAAACTTTTCAACCAAATAACACTTCTTTCCAAAAGTTTGCATGCATAAACCATATATATTTTCACACTACAATTTTGATCCTCAACATTCAAATAAACCCATAAACAATTAATAGCAACTTTCATCCATGTAGGAAATAGAGTACCAGAACACTTAACAAAAATCATCACAAAATTTATAACATATGCATGTAAGAGGATTCACTAAAAACTTCAAACCATTTCCCATATTCTTCCATAATTAATCAAAAGCTCATAACTTTTTTTAGTTTTCATGTAGACTTGAAATCACTTAAAAATTTTCTTCTTCAATCCAAACTTTCTTACATCACCAAAATATTTTTGAAGAAAGACTGATCAAAATTGACATGGACATTCTTGATATTTTCACTTGAATCTTTTGTCAAATATTCTCACCAAATCTTGTTTTGCAACTCACCCAATATCTTGCTAGGGCTTTGCTCCCACATAGAGCTTTCAAACAAATGATTAATAATCAATAAAAATAAATATTTTATTTTCCAACATAAGTCTATAACCAATCGAGTGACGTGGTTACTCTTTACTGGTTTGCATTAACTAATTATATACTTAATGATATTACTAAGTTACTTATTGGTATTGGCAATGTTATCTAGGACTATCTCTTCATACTATCTCATTATCCAATTACCAATTTTTGAGGAATAGACTATTTCAATTAATGCCCTTGCCACCAAATCTCTGAGTGATCTCAAAGCATAAAGATTATACTTTGGCATATAATACCCATGCCAACTCATGCCATAATGGATCAAATACCAGTTAACCAAGTTAAATCACATTGAATATGATTCTCGATCAACCAAAAGGGTCCTCGATACTTAGGTATTAATCTAATCTCATGGAAAATAGTATATAATGCAAACAAATATGACCTAGCATCATAAATTTGAATTATACCATGAATTCTAGGATAGGTCCCTTAGAATTTAAGTAATTTGAATGTGAATGCAAACTTTAAAAATCTCAAATGAGTCCTTATAAGATTGTAATTTTGTTTCATGCATAAACCTAAGGTTGATAGCCAACTTATAAGTGCATGCCCAATGAAATGTGAAGAAATAGTGTATATGTCTTGACATTATATTCACCAATCTTGAATACTTATTCAAACATTAAGAAAACTAAGATTTAGAATATCCATTAGATAATCATAAAAGGATCAAGGTTGCAAGAGATATGAGATAACAATGAAAATATTGCTTAGACCAATAGTAGTGAATGAAATTGAACCATACATGAGATCTCATATCTTCAAAATATCTTTCAAATGTATCAATTTCAGATGCAATATATTGAAAAACTCCATCTCACCATTATTTATTATGAATCATGAATCAATTCAACTAATGAAGATAAAAATAACATCATAAATCAACTGAAATGACTAAAAACTGGAAGTCCATGTATCAATTGAAACTGTCAAAAGTGTACTAAATCTAAATAGTAGAATAATTAATTTTATTTATAACTATATATGTATATTTTATTCATTTATCCACCATGATCATCGAAACTACTTAAAACATAAATAAAACTTATCAACAAATCATTATAATTTCATAATAAAAAATGCATCTAAAAATACTATCAATCAATAGGGTCCTCGACATAGTTTTAGGTTTTATGATATGGTTATCTTTATGGTAGCAAGTATAGATTTTGAAAAATTTAGGTGGGTGTAGAAAATAAGCATAACACTAGTGACCTTGCTAGTCAATTTTATAAAATAAATTTGAGTAATAATAAATTACTTATTATAAAATAGATTTTTTCCTTGAGAGTGTGATCTAGGAAAATAATTTCTCAAGTAGCTAAGCACAAACCCCTTAAATAATGAATTCAAGCAAGAGATGGATTGTTCAACTAGTGTGACATGAAGAAAGACAAATGAATAACAAGAAAGTTTGGGATGAATGTACAATCAATAACAAATGCCTTAAGAGCAAAATCTAAAAATAAAATAATACTTATACAACTAAATATAAGTCAGCCATATTACTCATTTATTACAAAAAAAAAAAATTATAAGGATAATTTCTAAAAATGAATGATACTTATAACACTTTCATAGATTCTTTGCACTCTTCATAATGTGAGATTCTTCATTCCATAATCTTTCATTGATCATTTTTGAAAACAAAGCAAAATAAAATAGATTACAAAATAGAACAACAAACCAAAACAATGAAACAAAAGAAAGGAAAAACAAATTAAAAAAAAAAAACAAAACAAAGCAAAAGAACAACAAATAGATAATTAATCATGAAATAATTTCAAGTGATGGTCGTTTACTAAGTAATGTATCCAATTTCCTTCAAGATATTTAAGATGAAATGTATATTTTATCTTTTTTTAAGTAGTAATTGTAAAGGATTATATGTCAGCAAAATCAAAAATAATTTTTTTAACAAAATTAATCTTGTCAAAGAAAGATCTTAAACTTGATTGATCCTTGGGAGGAGGTAGTTCCTTTATAGTTTTTACACATTTGGGGTCAATATAAATACCTTCTTTATAGATTATGTGCCTTAATAACTTACTTTTAGTCACATCAAGAATAGATTTCTTTGGATTTAAATAAATGTCAAACTTTTTACATCTTATGAATACTTCACGAAGATGATCTAAATGCTTCTTTCTCTTTTTAGAATGAACGATAAGATCATCTAAATAAACTTGAATAACAATACCTATTAAATCATGAAAAACAACATGCATGACCCTTTAAAAAGTGATTCCTGCATTTATTAAACCAAAAGGCATTCAATTGTAAGAAAAAATACCTCTATGAGTGGTAAAAGTAGTTTTGTGTCTATCATCAGGATTTACAAAGATTTGATTATAACTTAAAAATCCATCTAATAAAGATATCATTTTAGATCCTATAATCTATTATAAAATCTGGTCTATGCTAGGTAGAGAAATATTATCTTTTACATTTGCTTTATTCAAATCTCTAAAATCTACACGAAGTCTAATATCATCATTTTTATTTCTAATCAGAACTAGATTAGCTACCCATTCTGAATATGTTACAGAAAAAATGATACCAACATCAATCATTTTATCCAGCTTTTTGTTAATAGTGTCCTTTAATAAAAGTCTGATTTTTCATATTTTTTGCCTAACAAGTTTGATACCAAGTTTAATAGAAATGTCATGTTTAATAATATTAGTATCATAACGTTTAAGGTCCTTATATGACCATGTAAAGATGTCAATAAATTCTTTAAATAATTTAATAAACTTAACCTTTTCATTTCAGTTACTTGATTTTCTAAATAAACATACTTAGAATCTTCTTTAGTGCCTAAATTTATGGGAGTTGTTTTACCTATAATTCTTCTCGATGGCTCTTATGATTTTTAACTGATCATTGAGTGAAAACATATATTTTAAGCTTACCAAAACAACATGCAATTTATTAGTACTTAGTTGTGAATAATCTCCATAATTAAGTACATAGTCATCATGATCAAAGTAATTACCTTTAAAAAATGAATCTATATGTTTATCATAGTTAAACATAGGCCAACTATCATTCAAATCAAGAATCTTAGGACGTAAAAGTTTAAATAAAGAAAAATCAATAGTGAGCTCAAATTCATTTAAAGTTGGATTAAAAGCATAAACTATGAGCTTATCAGCTCTTACATTGAATTACCTAAGAATATGTGTGATATTAAAAACTTTGAATTGCTCAAGTAATGACCAAATTTTTTGTGTGTAATGATGTAAATGGGTTTGATTAGTATTATATATATTGTGAACTTATCTTATTACTAGCTTTGAATCTCTATTTTTTTTAAATATTTAACATTCAATTCTATGGCTTTTTCTAGTCCTAAACATAATGCTTCAAATTTTATTGTATTATTAGTGTTTTCAAAATATAATTTGAAATCATAACTAAAGATTTTACCAATAAGAGATATGAGACAAATTTCAACACCAGTACCTTGTTGAGAGCAAGCTCCATCAAAATAAATAGACCATAATATGTTTCTTTTAAATATTTCTTCATGTTGATTTTTTGGTTCATCTACATTCAATAATTCATAAGTTCCAATACCAGTTTTAATGTTAAAAATGTTAGATGAAGAAGTTGATTTAATTAGGGTACCAAAAAAATACTCTCTTAATAAATACAAATTAATTATTAACAGGAACCCAAGTTATATCTTTTCCAATGAAATATCTAATGGATTTAGACCAATCCCTTCCTAACAACATAGCATAATTACTAGGAATATTCAAGACTTGAATATTACATCTAATACATTCATCTTACATTTTTTTTATAACTATTTAATGAAATTTACCATAACTCTTAGTTTATCTAGCATCAAAACCAGTAAGTTTCCTACTATCTACTTCATAAGATATCCCTAATTGATCTGCAATACATTTAGGCATGATATCATTTGAATTACCTGTGTCTAAAATATAATTATAAATTATTTTATTCCTAATCTTAACTGTGACATAGAAGGGAGACTTATAATTAGTAGGGGGGTCAAAATTTTGAGCATAAATATGTTCAAAATTATTTTCCTCTTGCAAACTTATATTAGCTCTTGGATTTTTTACTGCTTCATTAATCTTATCTAATTGTCTTAGAACACTAGCAACTTATAATAGAGAAAATCTAGCTTTAATTGTTGATAATAGTTTATCTATAATTTTTTGATTAATAATGTTGAGATTGAGTATTATTATATCTAGTTACAAAAAGATTATTTTGAGCAACATTATCATTAGAATTATTAGCATTATTCTAAGTTGATTTACCTTTATCATCAGTTTAGGGTTATCATTCACTATTTTATTATTTTGTGGAAGATTATAATCTTTATTCCTGATATTTATAGCATAAATATTTTTATTTTTTGAAGGATCATCAAGAGTATTTATGTCATAAGCTAAATCTTTAGTTATTTCATCTTTTTCTTGAAGAAGATACTTTTTGAATTTAATAACATCTTGATATGTTTCAAGACTATAATCAAGTTCACACACATTGCAGTAATAAATAATATCATCATCTTTCATGACTTTATATGAAGAATAAAATTTATCATTTAGCTATCTTTTAACAGTGACCAACTCAATGCCTAAACTTTCTATTACTTTTAATATTTTTGCATTATTTGAATTTAATTTTATAGTAGACCTATCCTTGAAACCTACACATTGAAGTTTATTTTCATATTCAATATAAAATAATATGGTTTTATCATATTCAGTAATATATTTATCTTTTAAAGCCATTTTTTATTTCAAAGGTAAAGCATTGCAAAGATAAAGTCTAGATAATTTTTTTGAAGGTCTAAGATCACTTGGGATCTTTTGATGCAACTTGATGAACATAAAAATAAAATGATACATGGTCTTACTAGGATCCAAAGAAATGCTTGAAAGATCATTAACTAAATCAAATTTTCTTTGGCCTTACTAAAAGATAATTCTAACTAGTCTTCTACATCTATCCAATTATCAATAACTTTAGCATGCAGACTAACAAATTCTTGATAAAATTTTCCTTATAATATTTGGGAAAATACTCTTAAATAATTTTTTTCACTAGTAATTCCAAGAGTAGCACAAACTAGTCTAAAGGCTTCTAAGTGATCTTCCCAAGATTCTCCAATAACACCAAATTTTTTTGGTACATTCAATCCCTTAAGAGAAGGTAACTTATCAGGATGATTTCTAACATTGATTGGATTAGCAAAAATCTATGGTGCTATAGCTATTTGACACTCTTACTAAACATCTTCTTCTCCACCTTCAGTGAGCTCTTCTTACTCTCTATTATTCTATAATATGTGAAGTATATCTTTCAATATCTATTATACTATTGGTGGTTCTCCCACTAACTGATTTCTCTCTAGTTGAATCCTCACTAACTGATCTCTCAATGGAAGCTTCAACAGATTCTACCTAAAAAGAGTGATTATCTTGAACCTAATTTTTTTGACCTAAATATAGATTTGTCAAATTAGTTTTAGTAGACACACTAAAATCATTAAATAAAAATGAATCAGAAAGAAAATGAGTTCTAGGCCTAAGATTAGCAGCTAAAACTCTATCTCTATCTCTATCTTCTTGAATTATCCTATTCAAGTTCAAAATGTCACATTGAGTCTCACGTGTAATATTTGAATACCAATCAATTTCAAATTCAGTAATCTATTCTTCTTAATTTTTGACTTCAATAACTTGATAAAAAAATTTAGGATGATTATACCAAGCATAACACGTTAGATTGAAATCAACATTAACTTGATCATCTTCTCAAGCTATTAAAGGTTGAATAATATGAGGTTGTTGACCTCTAATAACCATTAACAAGAAGAAAACAAAACTTAGAATAATTTAAATTTTTGAACAATTTCCCCAGTGGAGTCACCAAATTTATTGATGATGGAAATTACACCATTAATGAATCAAACTTTTTGGCTATCGTGAAGGTCAAATTAGAATTGTACCAGTCTAATTGTGGAGGTTCTAAATGTTTATCTAAGATCTTAAAGATATGAGGGGTTTTTTATTATAAATTTTGAGAAATAATAAATAATTTATTAAGACAACTTATTCCATTATAACAATTATAAATCTATTTATTGAATTATGAATCAATTAAGATAAGAATCTATAATCTATTATATCTGATAGAGAAAACCTATGAATTAGATAGTCTCTTGAAGAAAAGAAATATGATTCTGTAATATATGTATTCAGATAATATCTTTGTTTTTTAATTAAAATGTTCTCCAAATTAACTCAAAAGAAGATAAAAAATAGAAGAGAAAGATCAAAGAAAGAGAGAGAGACAAACACATAAGCAAAAGAGCAAGACAACTAAAAAAAAAACCTACTAAGAAAAGATATTAAGAAAGACAAAAAACTAATCCTAAAGAAAAGAGAGAGGAACTAGAATAAGACAAAAATTTAAGAAAATGATCTATTCAAAATAAAATAGAAAATAAAATGTAAGAATTAATCAAGATAACACCTCTAAGAGTAAAAGCACCTTTAAAAAAAACAACATAAATTAATCTAAACTAGGAAAACAAACTAAACTCAATCTAAAGTAAGAAAGATTAGAAAATCTAATTAAGATAATTATTCTAAACAAAGCCAACTAAAGATAAATAAAACTGAAAGATAATATAGAATATAAAAAGAAAACTAATTAAGAAACAACTATAAGCTTAAAAAAATAAAGAAAAATAATCTAAGGATTAAAACAGATCTAAAGCCTATTTAAATTAAATCTAAAACAAGAAAACTAAAGGGAATTAAACTATAAAGTAAATATCAAATGATTAGCTTAAAAGATATAATATTATATTAAACTAATAACAAACTGAAATAGATATAGATTTAAATACTTAAAAGATATCAACCTATATCAAAAGAAAAGAAATAATAAGTTGAGAAAATCTATAACTATTTAAGATAAAGAAAAGAACAAAACTAAACTAAGAACTAGAGAATAGAAAAAAAACTAAAATAAACTAATTAAAATAGAAAATAACTAAAGATTAGAACTATATCTAAGAAAATTAAAATAGAAACAAAAACTAAATTTAGAAGAAATCTGAAAGATCTATTTATATTAAAGTTTGAGTCAAATAATTATAAAAGATGTGTGAGTCTCAAAAGGATAGCCATCTTAGCAGAAAGATATAAGCTTATTGAGAAAACCAACATCTTTTCTCTACAAAACTTGAACAAATTTGCAATCAAAATAGATCAATGCAATATCATAGAATAATGAAATGATCATCATTATTCAGGTTGAATACTTGAAATCTACACATAAGACTACAAAATAGTAATTATCAAAATATATTAAGATTAGGAAACTTTAGATAATCAGTAATAGATGATAAATAAAATTAGATATACCTGTGTTGCATAAATAATTACTCAACCATCAGATAAAGTACCATTCGATCTATTTGTAAAAATTGTAATATCTTAAAGAAGTTGCATAGAAAGAAAAAATAAATGATTGACTTAAAAAATACTTAAGTATTCAATACCTATTGTGCTTCTATCTTCAAATGAATCCTTAATCTCTTCTTATACCTTCAACTTAGTTGTAAAATAAGTTATAACTAACTTTAGTTAGTTATTAGTTAATGTTAACTAATTAAATTTTAACAAAATCAATTAATTATAAACTAAAATTGGTTAAGGACAAATTAATTAAGACTTAATTTTTTTTAATTTGATCAAGATATTAATAATAATAGACTTGGGGTACCAATCTTAATGGGTGGAGACCCATATTAATTAATAATATACTAAAATATATGTCAATCATAAAATAAATAAGTCATAAATTGATAAATTCTATTCATATTTAAATCATAACACATATTTAATTAACTTAAGCATATATAATTATATCAAACTCCAAATTTTTTTGTATTTATCAAAATTACTAAATTTTTTCAAAGTCTAAAAATCAAATTGTCAAACTGAAATATCAATTTCTACCATGTAAGTTCAACATTAAATAAAAATTATCTTTTGGATGACTAATAGTCATCCGAGTTAGAAAATACTTCAATCACATGTTTGTTTTAACATTGAAGACAAATATTATACTCCATTTCAGTTGTAAAGAATGACAATAATCTAGTTCTTGAATCATTTATGTTTCATCAACCTCTAGCTTAATTCTTTTTAGCAATCTGACTTCCCTTGGTACTTCAAGTTTAGTTTGACTAGTAGTCCTCTTTTTAGTGGTGTTATTTTTAGCAGTCTAAGGCAAAACATCCATGGTCTTCCTTCTGCCAAAATAACCTTGACTTCCTAAACTCAATCTCTCAAACCTCGAAAAGGGTTTGCTATGAGCACCAGATAAATTTAACCTTCTACATTTTTTAGTAATATCTCCATGAGAAGGGGAAGGTGCATTTGAATTAATGGATATCTTCCTAAGATCTTTGGCATGATTAATTTATAATTTAATTTATGTGGGTTGGTTAGCAGAAAAAATATCATTAATTTGTTCACCTCTAAAATTAGGGGATTGGATAAGCAAATATCGAGGATCATGTTCTAGATGGTGAGATGAACTACTTTGAGAATGTGTATGGGCTCCAAATCTATGGCCATGGAAACCATTATAACCTATATAACCCTTATTGGCTAGGTTAACAGAAAAATTAATCAAAATTTTCTAAAACTTAGGATCATAGACATCAAAATGAATGGACATTCTTATCCCTCTATGAAATCTAGTTCCAAAACACCCTACACAAAATCTACCCCTATCAAAACATCTAATATAATTTGACTGACTAAAACCTCTATTATAATTTTGTCCCCATCCTCTATCATCATTAATTTCTATTGGTTGATCTCACCTAGACATAATGAACAATCTAAAAGATAACAATCAAATCTAAGCTTAGAAAACAAGTATCCGAAAAACAAAACTGAAAACTATAACAAATGAAATTGCATTATGATTGAAATTCACCACATTGTATTTGAATCTATATCTGCACTCACCTTCATAAATTAAATTTAAGATTCTAATATCAACTTCAAAGTATCAAAGAGTCTTAATCTCAATATCCATATACAAAGAAAAGTTTAAAACTTCAATATTGAGTTTAACCTTTAAATAAAAACTCATTTTATTTAAAAATAAATTCTATATCCATTCAAAAGTATCCACATATATTTATAAATATTTATGCCATGAATCATTTTCGACATAGGCAACTGATTTGATTTGAATTTTCACAAATGTTTCTAAGTTCTAAACTATCAACCAAGTTATTTAACTGAAACCAAACATCTGTTAACAAAACTTTTTGAGAAAACTAACATGTTTTAATTCATAATGAAAGACTAAATTGAGATCTAAATTCCTTATGACTTCATGAACTTTGATATTTTATACAAATGCATGAAACATAACCAATCATCAGCTTTTGAATCTATCACATGGTTTAAGATAAAATCCTAGCTCATTCTTTGCAAAATGGATAATGCAAACAAATTGTCAACCCAAAATGACTATTTAATCAATCAACATTTTGCACATAGGCTAGGATTACTTATTCATTTTTGTTTAAGCAAGTATTCCCAACCACACATGTAGTTCCATATGTATGCATGAATCATCTCAACATTTATGTATTCAACAACTTAGCCTTTTATATTGAACCTTTGAAAAATACTAAATTGAATCTGTTTACCACTTTAGAACTTATTTATTAGTGAGTTTTCAATACGTGTATTAGAACCTTTCAAAGTT